>WNWU01000041.1:6440456-6473528 GCA_012654045.1 Ptyas mucosa
CTGTTCTGTTCTGTTCTGTTCTGTTCTGTTCTGTTCTGTTCTGTTCTAACTAACATAATCTCAAGTAATGTAGTAGCAAGAAATATCAGCTTTCAAAGACTTTTGTAGGTTTTCTAAATCCTCATAAGGCTGGGGCCAGTTTGATCTTAGGAACAATACTGCTCCAAAGCAGAGAATAGCAATAGAGAAAACTGGTCCTGGTAGTCCCTAGTAATGCTACTCTCTAGGAGTAGGGATTTGGAGCAGCTCTTCCTTCCAGTAGTCAGCAGAGATTCTCAGTCATCCAGGTCATGGTTGTCCCAAATGTGCTTTTTCAGAAGGTGACTGGACTTTCTCGTTTTTCCTTGAAGACGTTTCTCATCCAAGAACCTTTTTCAGCTCTGATAGAATATCCCACTATCCTGTCAGAGCTGAAAAAGCTTCTTGGGTGAAAAGTGAAACGTCTTCAAAGAAAAAACAAGAAAGTCCAGTTGCCTCCTGAAAAAACAACTTTGGATCTTCCTTCCAGAGCATTCCAGATCTTATATTTGCAATCATCTTATGATGTCCAAATATAATTGTTCATCCAAAAGAGGTATGCAGGAGGCACCATCTTGTTTTCAGGACCAAACTAGAAAGCTTTGCTTCTACCCTGCCTTAATTCTTGGTTCATTCTTCAAGTCAGGTTCAGCTATAAATCCTCTGAATGCTGATCTGATCTGAACTGATAGCTTTTCCTTTCTAATCATGTTATATATACTCAGCCTTGCCTGAACAATGCTGTTTCAGAAGCAGTATTTCAAACACAGGCAGACTCTGTTGGCTTCTGTTGGACATTCTTCATGCTGGGGGAGAAAGAATCAAACCAGAAAATAAATGACCAGGGTTGGCATTGTGTTTAGATGTTTAGTAGGGGAAGAATGTAGGACAATTATACACAGCATGGATGTGTGGAACAATAAGAAATATAGAGCTGAGTCAGCTGGAAAGCTAAATAAAAGGGAATATATGGGCATTGTTCCAAATAGAGACAAATGAAGAAGCCGGACCAACCTTACTGGGCAATCTTTGCCCAGTCTTCAACCTCCAAGGCTGAAAAAGTTTGTTTTACAGAGATTTTTCTGAAAACAATTCAAAGGTACCTGTTTCTATTTCCAGCAGAAAGGGGAAGAAAATTTCCTTATAATTAAATAATACAAATAAAATTTAAATAAAATAAGAATAAAATAAAAGCCCAGGTCATACTGAAGTGAATCTTAGACAGAAACAACTGTCTTTCAATTCAGCTTTGGGTGCAAAATAATATACCCAGTTGTTTTCATTTGTTTTCAAAAACACCTTTAAAAAAATCTCATCATACAAAGGTACTGTTTCTTTCTCCTGTAATTTACTATTTGCGTCACGGTTGCTTAGAAAAGAACAAGTTTTGAGTCACACGGATTCCTACTTTATCTGATAGAATTCACACTGTAATTTTAGCACTTACTTCATCTTCTGAAGCTACCAGGGAGTCCTATAATTCTATTCTATTAAAAATTTAGTGATTCCTCCGTCCCCTCCACCTACTCTGTCCTGCCGGTTGTAATATGAAGGAAATCTTGGTCCAATAATAATAGGAAACTGAATAGGAATTTGATCAAAATCTATCCAGGTGACACAAAATGGTAGGAGCCATTTAACTCTTTCCTTTGTTCACACTTACCATTTGAGGTGAGATTACTCTTCCAGTCTTTTTCTTGCTTCCATCTTGTCCCTTGAGCAGATCTGTACAACCTATCCTCAATTCAGTAGAAAGTGAGTTTTGAGACTTACAGTTTGTGATTTAGTATGCAAAAGCAAACTAATTCAATACCAGCCACATTGATATTCAGGACCTGACTTGAGACAAGATTTATCTAGAAGCTCTAATATGGCAACAAATGCAACTTGTGTTTGCTTTATTTTTTTAAAGAAAAATAGGCTGAAAACAGCACAAAATCCCTTGAGGATACTGACCCTGTCAAATTTCACTCAATATTTTTGAGGGTTAGATAAAGGTAAATGTTCCCTTCGCACATATGTGCTAGTTGTTCCCGACTCTAGGGGGCGGTGCTCATATCCGTTTCAAAGCTGAAGAGCCAATGCTGTCCGAAAACGTCTTTGTGGTCATTTGGCTGGCATAACTAAATGCCAAGGGCGCACGGAACGCTGTTACTTTTCCACCAAAGGTAGTCCCTATTTTTCTTCTTGCATTTTTAATGTGCTTTCAAACTGCTAGGTTGGCAGAAGCTGGGGCAAGTAATGGGAGCTCGCCCCATTACGCGGCACTAGGGATTCGAACCGCTGAACTTCCGACCTTTCGATCGACAAGCTCAGCGTCTTAGTCACTGAGCCACCATGTGCCACAATAATTTTTGAATTTTTTTCCTCTGACCTCTTTTAAGACAGAATAGCAAGGCTGAGGAAAAGACACAGAGAAGCCTACTAATAATGCAGAAAATTGCCCAATGTGTGCTGATTTGTGATGCAGACAGACTCTTTAAAAAAATTAAAAATGACCCATTTGCTATTGTGGAGAGAGAGAGAGTTGTTATGTCATGGAAGAATAATTACTGAGCATATCCTTATTGGGGTGAGAGATGCTTTGTTCCTCTGATCACTGGATTTCCATATAGCATTTAAAGGAAAGTTGGACCTAAGAGGTTGATCAGCCACAAGCAAATAATTATTGTTGACTGCTCAGTCCTACTCCCAATCCTCTGTGGGCAGAATCATCACAAAGATATAACATTCCATTAACACAAGACAGATAAAGGGAGGGTTTATGACTGGTCATATTAAGGACACTAAGAAAGTGAATGAAGCCAAAAGAATATTAGCCTTCACTGCCCCAAAGATGTTCCATATATAATTTCCCACTTATTAGATGGCAAACTGTTCAGATTTATTTTATTTTATTATTTATCATTATTTATTTATTTATTATTTAGTTCACAAGAGCCACGGTGGCGCAGTGGTTAGAGCGCAGTACTGCAGGCTACTTCTGCTGATCACCGCCTGCCAGCAGTTTGGCAGATCGAATCTCACCAGGCTCAAGGTTGACTCATCCTTCCATCCTTCCAAGGTGGGTAAAATGAGGACCCAGATTATTGGGGGCAATATGCTGACTCTGTAAACTGCTTAGAGAGGGCTGGAAAGCACTGTGAAGTGGTATATAAGTCTAAATGCTATTGCTATTAATTAAGATCCAATTTCTTGTAATGGCTAGGATTCTGGTCTAGAAACTATATGAATTCTAGAATGTCTTAGGCATGAAGTCTCTCAGCTGAACTCACCTCAGAGCTGTTGTTGTGGGGAAAATATGTGCTGCCTTGAATTATATAAAAAGATAGAATTAAAATTTATTAATAACAATATATAATCAAAAACTATTATCCCAAGCATATGATTTTTTCGGCCTGGTAGCATCTTAAGGTATCCACACTAATGAAATTAGCAATAATGGCAGAATTTTCTTCACTAAGTAAACAGGGAACTAAAGACCACTAAAATGCTATTACATTGTATTCCTACTTTATTGTTTTGTGTTTTTCTTCTTCATTGAAGCTGTTTATGATCAAAGTCTTCAGGTTTTGTTGCAACATTTCCAGTCTCTGTTCAGAGAAGGAAGAGATAATAGCAGCAGCCAGTAATTGCTGTTGACATCATTTATTTCAGAATCAATTTATTTGCATAGTTCCAGCATGGATGAATAATTATTCATTTTAGCATTAGAGTTATTAAAACCTCTGGCATTCAAGAATGCCAACATTATCTGTGCTAACCTTATGCTTCCTAGTCTATAAACCTGTTAATATACAGCAGCTGTATGAAATGGACTAGTCCTGCCAGCATGAAAGTAAACATTACTTATTACATAATTAATAAGCAGCATTAATCTGCTGTGTTAACAGAAATGTAGACGCAGCACAGTTGTTTGTCCAAGTACCATAATGTACATATACTGTAAAATATAAAAACAGACCAGGGGTGAAATTAAAAAATTTCCCCTACCGGTTCTGTGGGCGTGGCTTGTTGGGGGGAGGTCATGTGACTGGGTGGGTGTGGCCAACTCAACATTACTTACATCGAGGGGCTCCTCAGCAGTCCCTCCCCTCCTAGCCACTTCTTGTTGGGAATGGCAGGAAAATGGGGAGGGGAATATTCTTGCCTACCATCCTTCCCTCAGTCTGTGCTGAGATTGAGGAATGGATGACAGGCAGGAAAATCCCCTTCCCCATTTTCCAGCCTTTCACAAAAATGACTCCATTCCAGCTGCTCCCGCCCCGTCCCCCTCCCTCCTGGGTACTACCTTAAAAGGGACAGGTTGCAGCAGCTCTGTTGTGAATGGAGGGAGAAAAGTTAGCATTCTCTCTGCTGCATTTAACATTGAATTTTGTGGCAGAGAGAATGCTAATTCTCAGGAATGACTCTCACCCTGGTCATCACTTCTTTATCCTCCTACCATCAGGAAGGAAATATAGAAGTATAGTCAGCCGCACAAACAGGCTGAAGAACAGTTTTTATCCATGGGCTGTCAGGCTCCTGAATCAGAGATAACATCGTAACTATGTAGTATGATGGACTGCAGGGCCGGCACAATGTGTAACATGTTCACACTGGTGCAATAGGACTGTGTGTTTTGTTAATATGATTTATTGGGTTAGGGATTTTCTATCTTCACTGTGAGTTGTATTGTGTTAGGTAAGGGGGTGCACTGCGGGAACTCAACCAATCTAATTGTACATATGTTGTGCATATGACAATAAAGATTTGATACTGTATTATTTTAATGTTAACTTTGATCTTAACTCCATTTTATCTTTGTTTTCATTTATGCATTTATACCACCTTTTTAATGGTTTTATTGTAAGCCTCCAGAAACACTTAGGTGAGATGGGCAGTGTAGAAATGTGAAAATAAATAAATAAATGTCAATTTTGATTATATCTTTCAAAAATATTGACATATGACTGTTGGTTTATTTTAAAATAGGGGGAGGGTTTCAACAATGTTTTTCTCGTAGAATATGAGCATTTCCAGGAATATGCATCCATGGTCCATAGATTATTCTATAGGAATTTTGCTGAAGGGCAATTCATTGAACAATTGTTCCCGAAACAACTAATACGCAGTAGGCATTAGTCTGACATAAAAATGTATTGGCAGCATTATTTTGCTATCAATCACTGCCATGGCTGGGGTATATGAGGCTTATGACAGCTGCAAGAACAGCTGTAACATAGACCTATTTTCTTTGCAACCAATCCTTCATATTTCTGGAATCTATTAGTGGAATATTTAGGGCTTAAAAACTGGATAGTAGTAACAGAGCACTGAATATTCTAAATGACATTCACTCATTAAGTACCACTTTCTACAATAATGTCTAATTTTTGAGAGTTCACTTGGCAACATTAAAAATGGAACAAGTGCTGCAGCCTAGCAAATAGCAACTGGAGTTTTCCTATTTAACACTCACAAAGGAATGCAAAGCTCTCAACAGATGTATCTAATTGCTCCTTGAATTCTGTATGATTTTGTTACTTCTAAATACTTTGGCATCGTATTTTATTGCAGGAAACAAGAGGCGAGCAAGATGTGGCCAACATTCCCAGAGAGATTCAAGGTCAAAGAATGGTTGAGAAGCATCAACTTTTGTAGAACAGCTCTTGCTTACCGTATTTTTCAGACTATAAAGCGCACCTAGCTTTTGGGGAGGAAAACAAGAAAAAAAAAATCTGCCTCTGCCTCTGCCTCTGCCTCCCAGCAATTTGCCTCCTTGCATCAAACAGCAAACAGCCTGGTCAGCTTCAGCACAACCTGATTTAGCACAAGCAGCTGATTGGCGGTTGGATTGGCCTCCTGGATAGGCTGTGGTGGCAGTGATCCCTGGCACTTGGAACAGGCCAAAAATGGTGTGTGTGGAGACTGAAAATGGGGTGCATGGAAGCCAAAAATGGGATGTGCAGAGGCCAAAAATGGAGTGCACGGAGGCGGCGATAGGCAGCAGTGGCGATGGGCAGCGATGGGGAGCGATGGGGGTGATGGATGGTGGTGATCCCTACAGCCTGGAACAGCTGATAGGCGGTATTCCGGGAGGCAGAGCCAACTGCCAGTCAGCTGTTCGTGCTAAATCAGGCTGTGCTAAAACTGACCAGGCTGTTTGCTGTTTGCTGCAAGGAGGCAAATTGCTGGGAGGCAGAGGCTGAAGGGTGGGGTCAATGGGTGGGCGGGGCTTCAGCAACATTCGCTATATAAGATGCACAGACATTCCCACCCACTTTTTGGGGGGAGGGAAGTGCATCTTATACACCGAAAAATACGGTATTTATTACAGTTTTCTGCCCCATTTCTGGAATCTAGTTGAGAAACACCATTAGTTTTTTCCCCTTCTGTCAAACCAAAACTATCATTTCTTTATTTGATTTACTTTATTTGTGAGACCTTACAGAATATTGATGAAAAATAGAGATCCAGTAAAAGGCAGTAGAGGGGATAAAAGGACATTTAGCTGAGTACTTGTCCAAAACAATGCAGGAGTTTTGGCAAAGACAGCATGGAGGCATAGCTAAAGTTTTAATCTAGAAATCCAGGATATTTACATCAAAAAGTAAAAATGTCAGAATTGCTGAGTGTCTTATATATACTGCTTCCTCTTTGGAATAATGAAATCATTGAATAAGTAGACATTTTTTCTTCTCTATTTCTCTATTTCTAAGTATTACTAAAAAAGTAAGATTATAAGAAATGCTTTGGTACAATAAGAAATAAGATTCACTCTTCCAAATTTTCATACTGTAGTCAGCTAAGCAAAACTTCATAGCTTATATTAGGACTCCATACACCATATTTTCCCAATAAGTGATTTATTGGGGTTTGGCATTATATGGTATAAACATAAACATTTAAATCTAACCATGTTCTGCACACTATTATGTGCAAACCATCATGAGTTTTTGTTAAGATAAACCAAGATTTAACTCAATGTGCGAATCCAGTCTATAGTTTAAAAAGGCTAATAAACTGAGTGAGTTGTTGCAGGGACTTCGTTTCTTCTGATTCTGAAAAAAGAAGAATCATGATTTTCTATATGGATAATTTGGGTAAATTTAACTTATCTAAATATCTGCTAATTTATTTATGTTGTTTAGTTATAGAGTACATAGGTTGTTTTATTAAAAAGCAGCAATTTTTATTAATACATTTAATATTGGTGTGCAGTATTTTTACTGCATTTATAAATCTTTTTTTTTTACTTTTTAAAACTAATTTGCCAACAGCTTTGAATTTTTGTTATCAAATTCATAGCATTTTTATTTAAAAAAATAAGAATTGTGTTGATTTTTTTTCACTTTCTAATGTGTGTAACACTTTACATTTTACCTTACATCCTCAATTGCCTATATGTATTGACTGATCCTTTATATTTTGCTCATGCATTCTTAATCACTATATGTAATGCAGTTGTCACCTAGATAGTCTGTTTTTTTAAAAAAAAAATCATACCCATTTGGCTTATGCATTTGGCTCTTATAACAGCTTTCATAACATCCCATCTTGTTGTTAGAGATGTTTGGTCTGAAGCATTTTTTGTGTTTCTTCTTAATGAAAATTAGAAAACACACTGAACTTTGACAATTCCAATTTTCCACCCACTGCCATTTGGTATCGCTCTTCTTTTGTTTATGTGTATATTCCAGGTATACTAATAGTATTTTTTCTTCATCAGTGTTGAGAGGCAATTTGCACATATATGCTGAGGTATGGCTGTTCTTGTTATTTATTGCATTATTTTTCTTTGTTATATTTATTTGTAATGATTATTCATTATTCTTTATTCTCAATTGCAGTCTGAATAAATTCTAATTTAGATAAGGTTTTGGATTAGCAGTCATTTGAAAAATATTTATTAGCCAATAGGCATCTGTTTAACGCATCTAATGGAAGGTACTTAAAAGGGGACATACTGTATTTTACCTATTGTATTGCTTCAGGGAATCCATAGGTCTTAACAGTACAGGAGCCTTTTCACATCTTACATATCTTACAGTACATTTATTAGTTCCAGGTTCAATCAATCAACAACTGCATTCAGATTAAACTAAACTATTAAGGAACTATTTTCAGATAGGTTTCCATTTTTGTCCACTTATTTAGTGCTAATAAATGATATTCATGTTGCCTGGAATTAAATATTACATCTTAATGATCATAACTACCATAGATAACAAAAACTGACTATAATGCAACTTTATTTTATCAGCAACTCACCATGCTAGCATGGTGCTATATTGTCACCTTTTTCAGGGAAATATTATGATTAAAAATATTTAAAAATCTGCCATTTTAAATCTAAATCAGATTTAAATTAATCTAAGTTAAATCTAAGTTGTACATGATTATAGTTGAAGGCTCACATAATTGAAGGCAGCCAAAAATGCTCATTACACAGATAACTAGCACACTAGATCATTACTTCTATTTTTTTTATGTAGAAAAGGAGTATTCACACCTTCAGTCATGGTGATTCACAGTTGCAATATGAAAAGCTGCAACCCAGAGTCATTCCATAATATATACCAGTTGGCATTATGGAATGCTAGTAAAGGAAGTTGCTTTAGGCAAATAATCTTTGTAAAAAGTCAGCACTAGCTTGTATTAATATTTTTAGCCAAGTGAAAGAATATTCTTTAAATAGGCAACAGATCGATACTTTTTTGTATCATGCTTATGGTGGCAGCTAAACTAACAACTTGGGAAAACAGACAGGTATGATCCCGTAGCAGATAAGCAATAATAGCATGCAAGAATGGACCTGTGTTGTGTCTTGTGCTGACCATGTAGAATGATTGATTTGATGCTTTAAAGTCAGGTAATGAGGAGGAAGAATGTTCCAGGAGATTGGATAGCTCCTAGCATGCAAAAGCTTCTCAACCTTGGCAACTTGAAGATATGTGGACTTCAACTCTTAGAATTTCCCAGCCAGCATGATCAAATCGATAATTTTTAAAAACATCTATGACATATATTGATATGACACATTGAGATTCAGAAAACACATTAAATTAAAGGCACATGGAGAATTGTCCAATTGAAGGAAGGAACTTACCATGGTTTATGTATCTGCAAATAACTGGAAAAATAAAAAGCAATCTTAAAAAATAAGGAGAGGCTTTGAGAAAGATAACAGAATTTGAAACACTTATACCAAATCAACTTATTAGCATGCCTTTACAAACTATTATTGAGATATTATATATAGAGATAACGATCATAGGTTGCATGATAAAATGGGTTCAAGACTTTAAAAAAAACAATCAATAAAATTTACTTCAAGCTATATTTTAAAAAAGCATTGTTATAAAATATCCATCCAGCTTGCTGAATATCATCTTCTTGTTCTCTTTCCTTCCATCTTTCCCTGAGAGGTAGGTCTTCACATAATATGTGCAAAGTAGTATAATTTGAGCTTAGTTATTTGTGCCTCAAGTGAGAATTCAGGCTTCATTTGTCTGATAATTTGTTTTGTTTTGTAGCCTGTCCACAGTATTTTTAGCCATTTTTTTCAATACCAAAAATTAAAAGTGTCAATAATTCTCTATCCCACTTCTCCAAAGTCCAGCTTACTTTAACAAAGTATCACAGATAATACCATTGACTATTCTATTCTGATCTTTGAAGGGATAGACTTGTCAGGGCATCTGAATATCTTTTACAAGACCTTCATAGCTATATAACAAGTACCAATTTCTGGTGTATTTCTTGATTGCTTGTTCTTTTACTATTGATAGTTTCTAAGAGATTAGATTCTAAGAGGCAAACATTATCTGTATTTTCAATTATCACCTTCTCTGTCAATTCTAGGATTGGTTGTTGTACATTGTCATTAGTTTGGTCTTCTTTATATATAATCTTAGTCCCATTTTTCACCGTGCTCCTTGACTTTCACTACCAGAGCTTGCATTTTCAGACAGCTCTAAAAACCAGTATAACAGGATAAATAGTTTCACTTATGTTTGTTTCTCATTTATCAAAGTAGAAGCAATAGACATTTGATCTTCAGTGCAGAACAACAAAATGAAAACACTTGAATATAGTAGAAAACAAAATAGTGGATTTCTTTAGCAAATTGATTGAATTGTCAATTTGAATTTTGTAAAATGCTTTCTTTCGTAAAATGCTTGTTTTCATGGGCAGCTTTGCAGGAATTTGCATATAGAAGTCATACTAAATAAAATATGCCACATCGTATCAGAAGCTGGCTCCCAACACATTAAACAAATAACAAATATATATTTGCCTACAGTCTCCAGTGTTTTGAAAAGCTTACTGTTTTAAAGCCAAGATAAATGAAGTTCAAATTTACTGTTTCATCAAAGGTTAGGATAACATCACAAATGGATTTGCATTAAAGTGTGTCTTCTCAGATCTTATATCACCCAGATAGTTAGAACTTAATTAAAGTAATTAATTAAAACTTCCAGAACTGAAAAACACAATAGTCTTTCATTTTAGGCTTTTAGGAAAATGTAGTCCCAATGCATCTGGAAAACACTTGGTTTGGAAGACAGAGATAAGAGATTAACTTTCTAGGTATCCTCTAAATAACAATTATGTTTTAGGAAAATGATTCTCAGTCTCAGCAACTTTAAGATTTGTGACTTGGAACCTCACCCAAGATGGCATGCGGAACAGCTGGCAACCCTTTTCCTCCTGCCGATGAACAGATGATTTTTCAGCCAAAACTGGTTATATGGAGGTTCTGCTTCCTGTTTTTTGAAGGGGAGATTAGGAAGGACCCAAGACAACCTTAATCTTTTATTAAGATATTTTTAAAAATAGCATAATAAAACCAGTATCAACTGTCAGTAATATGATTCAACAAAATAAACGCATTGGGGAAATACTAAAGCAAAATATCACAGAGCGACTCCAGAGTTCTATTGAACATTGCATCTTCTTGTGAAAAGAGGAAGGCAAAGAAGAAACATAGAAAAGCATTAAATATAGTTCTGGCTTCTATCTCTGAACCAGATAAAGAAGACCATTTATCAGTATCTGCTGAGTTTTCTGTATCTGAATTTTCATCAAGCCAGTGAAAACTGTTTCCTTCACATAAACTGTGATAGGTAAGAAACATGTTTGCATGAAAATGTTTTCCCCCACAAAGGTTGGCTGTTCCCCTTAAAATCAAAACAAACAATCCAAACTCATATGAAAGTAAACCCAATGGTCCACATTCTTATTACATACTGTAGACCAGGGGTCCCAAACCTCGGTCTGTGGACCCACACCGGTCCATGGTGTGCCAGCAACTGGGCCATGCAAACAAGCGAAGCCCTATCCACAAGATACAGGCAGCACAAAAAACCACACCCCCTCGAATCCGTGGAAAAACCTTTCTCCACAGAACCAGTCCCTGGTGCCCAAAAGGTTGGTCATTTGGTCATATAGACATTTGGTCTACTGGTTAAAACACCAGCCTAGAAGGTGGGAGATTGTGAGTTATAGTCCCTCCTTAGACATGAAAGCCATCTGGGTCACCTTTATCCAGTCACTCTGTCTCAATCTAACTCACCTCACAGGGTTGTTATTGTGAGGAAAATAGGAGGAGGGAGGCACGGTGCAATTGTTCGCTGCCTTGAGCTATTTGTAAAAATACTAAAGGTATAGTATAAATAAATACTATAACGCACTACCGTTATATTACTCAGATGGAAGGTCTTGGCATTGTAAAAAGCCAATACAGCCTCTTTCCTCTAGTTCTGTAATGAGAATTGGGAAACCAAAGCTACCAAAGCTGATGCAGAAGGATCAGCATCAATTGATAGCATCAAATGCCATTGAAGGGTCAGGAAGAGCAACAACGAACATGCCACCCCCATCCCATTCACACCAGAAGTCATCCAAGAGTGAGATGAGTGTCATCTCAGTCCCATACTGTGGCCTGAATCATGACTCTGTCTTGCTTTCCTGGCTGTAAATTGGCTTTGAAAAGTCTGAGCCACCATGTTAAATTTAGGCAATTTGTGCTGATCAGACTGGGACATTGGATGGAGGTTACATTTCTACAAACCCACACCCCTGTACTTCTTTCTGGGAGGGGGAAAAATCTGAAACTGCTAAGATAACTAATTTGCCAGTGGTCATTCACCAGCAGAAGCCATACTGATAGATCAGGGGATGCGTCTTCATTTGCTCATTGAAGGCCATATTAAAATTAAGAAGCAGATAAAATCTACCTTTGGCAGGCAAACAGTTAATCCAAGCAAAAGGTTAAATGATTTCACCTGCACAACTCCATCTAAGCAATCAAGGTAGATACAAGACTAGAATACAATGGAGCTCATTTAGGGTAACACAGTTTGTTGAATATACAGCTGATTGCTCACTCCATTTCAGTCTCCAGATTAACAGGTGAAGGAAAAACATCTATTTTTGAGGGAACAGCATGCTTTCCCTTTCTAAATGTGACAATATGAAAAAGGGAACAGAGGCTGCAATTGTCTTTATTTCCTGTCTTCCACCTGCAAGGTCACTCTGCATAGGCAAATGGTAACTAAAAAAAAAAAGGAATTCTTGCATGCCTTATTTAGACGGTTTCAAAGCTTTATAATAATCTTTATCCTCTTCCTGAAAGAGTTCAAAGCAATAGTGCTGTGCAATGTATTTCAAAAATGGTCTTATTTGAGAACTAATATTTTACATAATGTCATTGTACAACTTTCTTTAAAGACTGATTAGTCTTTGGAGTGTGGAGTGTGTGCTACCTTGTGTTTTTAAGAATACCAGATCTTAATGATATGTGATTGTCAAGGTATTGGAGATAGAAATATTGAACCCACAGGATCCATTTCTATAGTCTTTGTTTATGAATTCTTGCAGTTGCCCATGAGAATATTTGAATTAAGGATATTGGTCATGTCATATTCTTCCTGGCCAATCAGCAGTGAAGGTGAATGGTTGGATGTCACGTGAAAAGGTGGAAAGGGAGACAGGTCATCTAAAGAGAACTCATGCATAGCTGAGAGATGCAGATGGAATTTGAGAAGGTGGATTTTTACCTCAATTTTTGATATTCTGGATGAATAATATTTTTTTTCCCATGGAGAGTCAAACATCATTTATCTTCATGGAACAGGCACTCTTTTGGTCTACATTTATGTTTGGCTTGAGCAAGTTAGATAAACTGTGATACATGAGGAATATCAATCTGAAAACTAAAGACACAGAAAGTTGTGCTCAAAATCTATTTAATTATTGCAAATTACCGGTATACATAAATGGCAAAAATCCCCACTGAATCCCAGAACAAATAAGATAAATTTAATAACTTTTTAAAATATGCAAGTGTTGGTAGAAATATAGTGGACAGTATGTGGCTTTTGCAAGGAATGACTGTTTAGCTGGGTACAAGAGTATGATTCTGCCCACTTTGAGAAATATCAGAGGAGTATGTCAGTCGAGGCACAAAAATACAGGTAGTCCTAGACTTACAACAGCTCATTAGTGACCATTCAGAGGTACAACAGCACTGAAAAAAGTGACTTCTGCCTGTTTTTCACACTTATGACTATTGCAGCATCCCCATGATCATGTGTTCAAAATTCAGATGCTTGGCAACTGATGCATATTTATGACGGTTGCAGTGTCCTGGGGTCATGTGATCTCCTTTTGCAACTTTCTGACAAGAAAATTAATGGGGAAGCCAGATTCACTTAACAACCACGTTACTAACTTAACAACTGCAGTGATTCACTTAACAATTGTGGTAAGAAAAGTCATCAAATGAGGCAAAACTCCCTTAACAAATGTTTCACTTAGCAGAAGTGAAATTTTGGACTCAATTGTGGTTGTAAGTTGAGGATTACCTGTAGTGCTTAATGCAGTGAGAATGAGGTACAGTATGATTCCTAAAACAAGAAGCAGAGACAAGATGAATGAATGTAGTCTAAATACAAAAGTGAGTGATTGATATGAAAAATATACATTGAAGTGGTTGAGTCATACAATAAATGAGTTCAAATCCCAAAATGCAAAGTAAAAATGAATGTGTAACTATTTGTATTCAATTGCCCTAATTCTTGGCACATTTGATTTGCAGTGTTTATAAATATTTGGCTTTTAGAAAAATATTAAGAAGATGTAATATTAAGAAGTACACAGTGTCAGCCTTTTAAAAAATGTCTTTATTTGTTATCTGGGACTCTACTAAGAGTCTTCTGCAAACTCTCTGTGTATATGCCTTCAACTCATTGTTGACTTCTGGTGACCGCCTACACCAGTGTTGGCGAACCTTTTTGGCACTGAGTGTTGAAATGGGAGCACATGGGCAGGCAGGGGAGCACCAGAAACAGGAAGAGCAGTTTCCCAGCGTGCATGCATGTGCTGGGAAGCTGAGCTTCCATTTTCTGGCATGCACATGCGTGCTGGTCACCTGGTCTTCCAGTTTCTGGCACTCACATGCACAAAGACCAGCTGGCCAGTGTGTATGTGCACACTGGAACCCAGAAGAACAACCAGCAATGGCTGGCGTGCCTGGAGAGATGGCTCTGTGTGTCACTTTCGGCATGCATGCCATAGGTTCGCCATCATGGGCCTAGACTATCACTACAGTTTTCTTGGCAAGATTTCAGAAATGACTTGCCATTGCTGCCTTCCTAGGGCTGTGAATAGTGACTAGCTTATGGTCACCCACCTGACTTTGGCCTTGAACTCATGGTCATTTGTTTTCTAGACTGGTGCCTTAATTGCGTTCTATGATAGTAGATATTGTTTATTATGGGTATCCTCATTGGCGATCCTCCACAAAGGCTGAAATAATCAAATCAGTTGTAGAAAAGATAAGTTTCTTACTCGCTACCCTATGTTCATAAAAATGGGTCATGTTCAAGACCATGGACATGCATAACAATCCAATTGAGAACTTCAGGGTCGAAGATAGCGAAAATTACTAAATTGAAAAGATTTGGAAGCAATAGAAATAGCACCTAGATTTATATACTACTCATAGTGTTTTACAGTGCTCTCTGAGTGGTTTACAAATGTCAGCCTATGGAAGGCTGAGTCAACCTTGAGCTGGTCAGGATTGAGCTCCCAGCTATAGACAGAGTTAGCCTGCAATATTGAATTCTAACCACTGAGCCACCATAGCTCATACAAGGTTGCAGTCGGGTATCTGCAGGGTATGGTTAAAAAAAATATGGCAGCTGTAATGGTATGATCAAAGCTCTACCTGTTTTTATTTGACAATGGGCAGAACCTCGATCACAATATTGTGACAGCTGTATTAACCCTTTTGATCATATCCTGCAGAAACCCTAGTTGTAATCCTATACATATTTACCCGAGCCTTTCTTCTTAATACATGTCTCAATATTCTAAATTGATTACACAGGGAGTAATTATAGTAAAGCTAATTACCTTTACTTAAATTATTTTTCATTAAGTAAAGTTTAGGTTTCCTTGGGCCCCCATTCACTAGCTGGAGTGTTGTCTCAATACCACTCAAAGACCTTCAGTCCTCATATAATTGCTTCTGTTGAATTGGATCTCTATTGTTTGATAAACCCTCAAGAAGTACTATTATAAAGGCATTTTAACAAAGAACGTCATAGCTTTGTATGACGGATTAAAAACGTTGAGATACCCTGAGGTTCCTTGATATTTCAAAAAAGGTGGTTCTGATTGTAGCCCAACTTTTACCTGGCATTCATTCCACCACACATCTCATGGAAACAACAATCTTACATTGCTATCTCTAGGATCTATAATATATACTGTTAATTTAAATACCTATCTAGAGATGCAGGTATTCTGGCATTTTACAGTCACTTCTCCTATAACTGCTGCATATTGATACTACACATTTCAATTAAATTCCAAACATTTACCGTTTTTCTTCATACAAGTACTCCATAGTTCACTTTCTTTTGAAGATGAAAGGAAATTGAATTTACAATCAATTTGTCCACCGGTCTTTTTCAATTATTTTCTATATCAAAACCAAAGATTCATATTAAGCAAGAACATTGATTGCTAGTAGTGCTGCATGAGAAGGAATGTGAGATTTTGATTTTCGTTTTGATGTGCCTCTGTATATTGAAAGGCTATACTAATCACTTACTGTTTAGATACAGATGGTTTCATTAAGCTACCCTTTTTTTAAAAAGACTTTTTGGTATTTGGTTCATTTATGTACAGATTACAGATTGCATTGTTTGATTTGGGTTGATGTGTTTCATTTATAGCTATTGTTTGATGTATTCATTGTAATGATGTCATTTCTATTATTCACAGTCTCCTAAAGAAGAGAGTTTCCCTGAAATATGCTGGAGTTGAGTCTTTGGAGCACATTACCATATTTGAGCTAGTGGGACAGACACATTCCCTCCTGTCTCTCTCTCTGATGTAGTCTGTCCATACCTCATGAGGGAGTTCTCTCTTACATCTCTTTACTGTAACTTAAATAGAGAATAGGATACTCCCTCAAGAGAAGTATTAAGCAAGAACTGCCAGTCAACCATTTGCAATAGCCAGAACCCAAGTAGCACTTATCAAGGTTCTTCTTCCTATAGGAACAGCCTCCTGTAAATTATTAATCCCACATACTCAGATGTGGGTTTCAGCAGGTTCTGACCAGTTCTGGAGAACCAGTAGTGGAAATTTTGAGTAGTTCGGAGAACCGGTAGTAAAAATTCTGACTGGCCCCGCCCCCATCAATTCTCTGCTTCCCAAGTCCTAGCTGATCAGGAGGAAACGGGGATTTTGCAGTAACCTTCCCCTGCCACTCCCACAAGCTATGCCCACCAAGCCATGCCACACCCACCAAGCCATGCCCCCAGAACCGGTAGTAAAAAAATTTGAAAGCCACCACTGCACATACTGCAATATTCTTTTGTATGTATTTATGTAGATAGGAAGGTATATACACCATCAAAGTGGGCTTGGCTCCTGGGAATATCATGGATTCTTGTACCTTTTGTATCTTAGGAGTAGTACCATTGGTGGTATTCAGCTATCTGGTTTGGGCGAACTAGTAGTGGCGGCTGCAGGAGGCTCTGCCCACCCACCCGGATGTCATCACATCCCATTTTTGATGCTCTGCGCATACACAGACGGTCCTGTGCTTCACGGAGGTGGCACATGTGAGCAAAGCGCGCGCGCTCTCTCTCTCTCTCTCTCTCATTTGCGAACTGGTAGTGAAGGTAAATGAATACCATCCCTGAGCAAGTAGGAAATAGTTTGACATCACTTCCTGGGGTATTTCTTGACATCTCAGTCTAGCCCAGTGTTTCTCAACTTCGGCAGTTTTCTTCGACATGTGGACTTCAAACACCCACCCCCTTCAAATTCCCCAACCAGTAAGCAGTGTGGCCTACAACTTGGTATCCAAATACTAACTAAAGCTTGAGGGAACAAAAAAAATTTAACCATATGAATTTTGGTTTAATTATTAGACTTTTCCTTATCAACCAGTATTTACCAACTACCTATATACTCGAATATAAGCCGACCCGAATATAAGCCGACCCCCCCCAATTTTATCCCCCAAAACTGGGAAAACTCATTGATTCAAGTATAAGCCAGGGGTGGGAAATGCAGCGGCTACTGGTAAAATTCAAAATAAAAAAAGACTGGTCAAAAGTGCAAGGACCTGTCAGAAATCACTTTTTTCAGCCCTCTGGGTAGTCCTTTTGTGCATATGGACTACTCAGAGGGCTGAAAAAGTTATTTTTGACTGGTCCTCGTACTTGTGACCAGTCCTCGAACTTACGACTGTCCTCACATTTTACGTTTTTGCCCTATCTTGTCACCATGGTAAAGAGAAGCAGTTGTGAAATGAGTGACATGGTTTTAAGAATGCTGCATGGGCATAAATGTGAGAATGGTCATAAGTGTGAGGACCAGTCAGAAGTGTGAGGACCCGTCAGAAATGACTTTTTTCAGCCCTCTGAGTAGTCCCTATACACATATATCACATGACCAGCTAGCCATGCCCACCCAGTCACTGGCTTGATCTAATTTCAGGCAAGTTGAAGCCTCTGTTAAGAGATACCAGGGCTGGGAAAATGTGGCCCTTTTACAACCAGTGGACTTCAGCTCCCAGAATTCCTGAGACAGCCAAGCTGGGAGAACCCACTAGCTAGCAGCCAATTACAAGAAGGCTAGCTAGCAGCCAATTACAATCAGCTCTCAACTCAAGTTCAGTGCACATGGGATCTCCCTAAACGTGAGGATTTCTTTGTTTCTTTCTCCCTTTAAGCCCCCCCAGCCCGTTTTTGCTTCCAGGGGGCTGCAGAGAGTCTTGCTAGGCACCCCCCTCATGCCCCTAGCAAGCCTTGGGAGCCAGTTGCAGGGAAAAAGTCATTTTTTTCGTGACCCGAATATAAGCCGAGGGGACGGCTTATGTTTTCAGCCCTGAAAAATGGGCTGAAAAACTCGGCTTATATTCGAGTATATATGGTATATTTAAATGTATAATTATACTCAGTCAGACAGAATTCTGGTCTATCTACCTCATCATTACCTGCCTATCCTGATTAATAGTAGATTCCCATACTTTTAGACAAAAGGTTTTTTCTTTCACTTTTTACAGATGTCAGGAAAAGAATCCCAGACTTTTATGTACAAAGCAGGAAAACCTATGAAACTAGAAATCTCTACCAAAACCAGAGCCTAAAACATTTAAATCTTCAAAATAATGCTTTCCAGCTGAATTACTTTGTTTGCCAATTTTCACAATTAACATAGCTGTTATTTTAATTACCTTCTCCACTATGCGACTTTGTGTTTCAGAGAGAAAGGTGGATAGGGAACTGATCTGATCAGAAAAACTGAGGGAAATCATTTTCACATTTACAGTATAAAGTATATTACCACAATGTTCTCTCAGCCACATGAAAAAGACCATTTTGTAAAAGAAATAAGTACATTACTATATTAACGACAAAATCACTACATTATTGCAAAAAGATTTTTTGTATCAATATGTAATAGTCTAATGTTATTTTTATAATCTTTATTTGTTCACTAATAATTTCAATGTTTGCTACTAAATTTTGGGGGGTTATATTTATGTATTTACAATTACTGTAAACAGTTGAAGTGACTCTTAAGGTCAATCTAGACAAAATTGGAAAAATAAAGCTTTTCAGTAGATTCTGAATGAAAAATTCATGAGCTAAATGATATATGGGGAAAGAGAACCTTATCAGGATTTCTTTGCCAGAACCAACATATCCCTGGGAAATATTAAACCTTTAGAGGTTGCTGTATCTGTTATGCATGATTTCTCAGGTTTTCTTAAAATTCAGTTTTGCGCTATCAAAAAATGTTTGCAATTTCCTAATCCACTTATCTCTCCATTGTTATGTAATACTAAAATAAGATAAAAAGTAGGCCTCATGACAAAGAGATTAATACTTGGTGTTTCTCTCCAAGGGAGCAGCAAAAAGATAGTGTATAGAAAACCTTTAATGGTAGTTGAGATATTTGCAGCCCAGATTATAGGTCTACCCTAAATAATAAATGGTCATGACTCTTTCCACAGATAGGTCTTTTCTACTAGAAAGAGAGAACAGCTTATCTGGGACTGCTTCTCCTGCAAAAGACAATCTCTTTTTTATTCCACCAACAGATCAGTTGGTGTCAATGGACAAACAAGCAATGCAACACCAGTAGACCAATCAGTTCCCTCCTAATTGGTTTTATTCAGAACCTGCTGAGAAATGTTCTACAGTATTGCAATGTTATCTAAGCCCATAAACACTTTGTACTGGATAGGAGAGTACAATGGCCCATTTGTTCTACAGCCACCAATGCTTTTCTTTTTATTACCATTACTTAGTACAGACAACCCAGCGCTCTTAATGAGATCTAAAAAGGCTGCAAAATTGCTTGCTTCCCATTCGTTATGTGCCACTGCAACACAACCAGTCAGCCTAAGAGAACTTCATATAATTGGGAAAAGAAAACCTGTTGAATGCACACAAGCGTTTAGCACCCATTATATGGGAGGCTTCGTTTTAGGCAGCTGGAATACTGTGTAGGCATATTTTCCTTCTGTCTAGGAACCAAATGAGTTAAACCCACAAGAGAATAATAGTAACTCTTCTGACATCTTCCAGAAATAAAAGAAATCAGAGAAGCATAGTGGCTTTGCTGAAATACCTGTTGCTTTGGCTTCAATAACATGTGGCAGCAGAATTTCCATCAAATTATCTAGGCTGGGTTTGATCATACTTGGTGCAGAAATCTTGCTTTCTTTTTGTCTCCCAGACCATTTCCATTTATGCATCTCTTAAACTGTGAACCATAAGACACATGAAACAATCGAGCAAACAAGGTTGACTCAGCCTTCCATCCTTTCTAAGGTAGGTAAAATGAGGACCCAGATTGTGGGGGCAATAAGCTGACTTTGTATAAAATATACAAAAGTATGAAGGCTATTGCTTAACACATTGTAAGCCGCCCTGAGTCTCTGGAGAAGGGTGGCATATAAATCAAATAAATAAATAAATAAATAAAAGTTAGAGAAAAATATATAGTAAAACTTATAGCAAACAAAATCACATTCCTTTACACTAGGATGCTACATGGTAATATGTATTTTTTTCAATGTTTAATATAGATGCTATCTATTTTGGCTTGATAATAAATATTCCCAGCATAAGTTCATGTTCATATTAAAATAGGAAGGAGGAGTATATTAGGTGCAAACTAAACTGGAAAATTTCCAAACTTGGGACCACATTCCATTGCCCAATGCGCGTGCATGACCGGTGTGAAGAACAGGGCGGTGATGGCAGTAGCTTTTTCAGCGTGTTCGTGACCTCTGGTAGTTTTCTGCTCAAGAAGCCTCCAGCCAGCCACCGCTGCCGGCTTGGTTCAAGCTGGCAAAGAGGCAGCGGCTGGGAGGCTTCTCGCAGTCGCACCAAAAAAGAGAGCTTGCCTTCCCCTCTGCCACCAGCAGCCACAGTACAGAGAAGAGCAACAAAGATGTTTAGGGGACTGGAGGCTAAAACATATATAGAATGATCGCTGGAATTGGGTAGTGTCTAGTTTAATGGGGGGGGGGGGGAAGACTAGGGGTGACATGATGGTAGTGTTCCATATCGAAGGGGTAGCCATAAAGAAGAGGGAGTCAATCTATTCTCCAAAGCACTTGAGGACAGGACAAGAAGCAATGGGTGGAAACCAATCAAGGAGAGAAGCAATCTAGAACTAAGGACTAATTTTCTGACAAAACAATTAATCAGTGGAACAACTTGCCTCCAGAAGTGGTGAATGTTCCAACACTTAAAGTTTTAAAGAAGAGATTGAACAACCATTTGTCTGAAACAGTATAGAGTTTCCTGCTTGAGGAGAGGGTTGGACTAGATGACCTCCAGGTCCCTTCCAACTCTATTATTCTGTTATTCCCTCTCCTCTTTGCTTTCTCTGTTGAAGTTTCTCATGCCTGCTGCTTAGCACAACTTCAGAGTTTCCTGCTCTATTATGGATATACCGTCTTCCTCACTGGTCAATATCAAAAGTCTTGAAAAATCTAAGAGAACACCTCCATCCAAGTCATTTATGGGAGTGACCCAATGTCATTTTGATCCCATGCCCACTGGTTTCCAATTAATTGAGTGCAATTAATTTTGATCTTTAGAATCCTATACAGTTTGGAACTCAAACTGTTCCAAAATATCTTCAACTATTTTTGATTTGCTAGATGTATATATCCTGGAAGAATCTGCTAGTGTTTTTCCACTTTCACATGGAAAAAATGGATGGAGGCTCAGAGACACTATTCTTCTATGTTTATACCTGTGGAAGGAGAATACCCTTCTCCCAGAGGTTTGATCAACTCCCATTTATTTGCTTTTCAGAAACTGATGAAATGGACTTATTTAGGAGAACCTATGAGTTATGAGGTATTATCTTCAGTTTATTCATTAGTTTATTTTTTGATTTGTTACGGCTGTTTTAATGAATGCTATTCTACTTTTTATTTTTGAATTATTATTATACCATGGATATTTCAATGTATTTGATAAATTACAGAAAGTTTAGTTAGAGTAAGTAAAAATCCAATGAAGGAATAAAGGAATTAACTATGTATGTTTCCCAGAAAATGGGTGTTCATGTTTATTTTTGTAGAAAGACTAAAATACATTAGTTTATAACATGTGTTAATGTTCTTTTATTATGTATACCTGTTATAGCTTTCTATATAATTAGAAATGAAATTAAATTATTTTTCAACATTCTGCATTGAAATAATCTTGATTTGATTATACTCACATGTGACCTGCAAACAGTGTTTTGCCATGTTAAACTATACCTTTAAAGCATTCAGCAAATTCTAGTTTCATTTAAGTTTAATGTCCTTGGCATCTGTACCATTCAGATTATTAGAATAATATTGGCTTGAATATATATACAGCATTTGGCTTGTTCTTCTCTTTTTGCGATTAAAACGAATTATGGCTAAAACCTGGACAGGTGAAACAGTAAAGCCACCCTTTTTTTGACAGTGAGAAGCTCTTGACTGTCAAGAGTTTGAAACTCTTACAGTTTAGAAATTCAGTATGAACACACAGAAATATAAAATCTGGCACATGCTAGATTTTTTTTCTTATTACTTTTAAACTTTTAGTTTCTAGCACTATCACTAGGCTTTGAACGGATGTTCTGCTCTGTTTTGCCCTTCTTAATGCATACATTTATGGGTGAGGGAAGAAAGTGAAAGAAATACAAAAAAATAAATACAGGGAGTACAAAAATTCCCAATACATGGAAATGCTAGGTAGATCTCTTGAAAATGAGTAGGAAAAAAGATTGACTTAATTGCCCTAATTTTATCAGTAAGGAGGCTGCTTTGCACTAAATGACTACTCCATAAAGCACAGAAGCTTGACTTTCATCCCAAACTGAGAAGCATTTTTACCTCACCCATGTCATTTCATCTTTACAACACTCAGTGGTTTCCCTGAGTCAACCACCATTCCCTTCACCTGACTAAAGGGATGCCACAATCCTGGGAATAAGAGGCATACAAACTTGAATAAATCAATTAACCAGATAGTGCTCATTCTTAACACTGTTTCCTACCGAAAAAAACAAACGAATGACTAGCTGTTCGACTTAAAAAGCATGGTGAAACAATGGTTAGATGAGTTGGTTGAATGAGTTCAGCAGAAGGGGGAAGAATCAAGGAAGTATCAAACAGCTTGTCTTTATTCTCAGAATCAGATTTTAACATTAGATCTGTACTATGTCGCACGGTAGAAATGAAGAAATAAAATGATCTTTCTCTCTTCCCCCTCAGCCCTCCCTGCCATAATCTGAGTTGTGACAAACAATAAAATGTTGGTAGGCTCTCCAAGCAGTGCTCTCCTAGGATATAAGAAACACTTAAGTGTTGCAGGCCCTATTTGACAGAGATCAAATTAGGCTTATGAGGATTTTCCAGATCAGATTGTACTATACATTTGCCTTTTTTCTTTCACAGGATTCTGTGTAGGAGATCTGGCACCGTCACCTTCCAAACACTACTCTCTCTGAAGGAGAAAAAGATTGAAAAAGGCCCAATGGTTTTTAATTTGCTAGGAACAATAACTGTTGAGGTATTCCTGGCATATACCCTTTCTTAAGATGGCAGAGAAATAAAAGGTCTTTTTGGAGTAATATTGCTACTTTTTAAATGGACAAATATGGATTTCTAATAGCAAGAGCTGAGAAGAAAATGAATTCCCTTGCTGCCATATATAACTCCTTATCTCAATTGAGCAATGGGAAAGCACAGAAGCACATTTACCCTTTAAATATTCAGATCAATGCTGTCTTATTCAATGACTTTCTTTTTCAAAATGGTCTTTCTCAGAGCCCAGCCCAGAAGCATGCCTTGGTTAAGCAAGAAAGTGTAAGGTTTAATGTGTTCTGAAAGACACAGGGTACTAAGGAAAAATGCTCTATTCTTGTCAGCAAAATTTTGCCCTTGAAGTCTGTGAAGAACAGAGATCATGTGAAGCAAATATGTTTCCTAGCAACTGGACTGAACAGGCCTGTTTAGAAAAATGAAGATTGGCAAAAGAAACATTAAGCTTCTTGGAGCCAAAATTTCTTGATGCTGTTTTCATCTGACAAAGAAAGATGTCCTAATTTAAAAAATAAAACAAAGCCCTTTGCCAAACAACATATATCCCAAAGCATTCAATGATATCATTGTTTAGTGAGTAAAAAAATGTACTTCTCCCTTTTTAAATCTTCCTTCTGAACCATAAATATGAAACTATCTATTAAATCCTTGTAGAATTCAAGATATTAAGACTTGTTCATAAAAAGTACTGCTCTAAACAATTAGAAATGTTGGCTAACTGGATGGTGTATTCCTTGACAGCACACACAAAAATGTGTAAGATAAGAAACTTTGCAAATTTATCTACACTTAAAAGTATTTTATTTCTGTATTTAATTTGTATAGCTGCCCATCTCATAGATGTGTCTCTTGAGGCTCACAACAGTTTAAAAACATGTCCTTGCAAAAGTGTGTTAAGACCTGGCTCTGTCAATCAGAATCGCATATCCCCCTCTCCCCCCGGAATGGAATGGAATGGAAGGGTGTTCCCTTCATCTTTTTAACTCTGACTTTTTAACTTTCTTTTGAATGGGTTTATAGTTTTTTTTAATCTGCAAACAGTGTATGAATCTGATAACTAAGTAAAAGTTAATTAAGTAATAGCAATAGCACTTAGATTTATATACCACTTTACAGTGCTTTACAGCCCTCTCTAAGCAGTTAACAGAGTCAGCATATTGCCCCCAACAATCTGGGTCCTCATTTTACTCACCTCGGAAGGATGGAAGGCTGAGTCAACCTTGAGCCTGGTGAGATTTGAACTGCCAAATTGCAGGCAGCCGTCAGTCAGCAGAAGTAGCCTGCAGTACTGCACTGTAACCCCTGCACCACTGCGGGTCATAAAACCATATTTAAAATCAAGTTTAAAACCATAAAACGATCAGTGGCAGAGTTACAGTCTATTCAGAATTTTCCAAAAGACCAGTAGAGTTGGGCCAATCTAATCTCCAGAGCGATGATATATAAAGGTCAGGCATCATGACAGAAAAGAAGCTCTTCCTGGACTCCTTAATAGAGCAGACTTGTAACATGTTTCTGCCAGACCTAATGGACAGGTACATGTAACAGGAAAGAGGCAATCCATCAAATAACCTAGTCCCATGCCATATAAGGTTTATATGTTATTACCAGTGCTTGAACTGAAACTAGAAGCATATTAGCAACTGGTGCATTTGCTGAACATATCTATATGGATTGGAACTGAACCCAAGATAAACCAGCACAATCCATTACCATGCACCTCCAACTTCCAGCAGCTGATCCAGAAAGACCCAATGGTAGATAGCATCACCGAGAGATCAAGAAGAACAAGGAAGTATGCACTAGCCCCATCCTGCTCACATCAGAGGTTATCCAAAAATATGATCAGTGCTGTTTGAGTCCCATATCTAGGGTCTGAAACCTTACTGAAGGTTTCTGTTGCCGCAGACCATCGCTGACGGTCCTTTGAAGACCGCCAGCCCAGCCGCCTGTAAAGAGCCGTTTCGGAGACTAGAAATGGCTCGAAAAACTCCAAGCCAAGAGGACGTCGTGAGGAGAGCCGGTGGCAGAAGGTAGAGTCCCCTGTGAGACCCCCAGAGCGTTTTTTTTGCGTTTCTGGGGTGTTAACAGGGTGGGACTCCCTATCCAAGCCGCTGAAGCTCCGGACGGCTGGGAAACTCTGCAAACCACAGAGCAAGATAGCGCGGCAGCATTTTCACCACCAAACAATAAAAGAGAAAGTTTTGGACTTCCTATTAAATTGCAAGTATTTAAAGTTTTTTTCTGAAATATTTGGAGGATTAAAGCAACTTGGAATTGAAAAGGAAAGTGGGGGGAAAAAATGGCGCCTGCTTTTAGCGGAGAGCAGCTGAAAGCGAAAGTAATTTGAACTGTGTATTTGGCTACATTTTAACAGTAACAAATCTGGCTGGAAGAAAAAGAAAAGTAGCAAAAATAAAATAAAATAGGAAAAAAAAGCAGCAATTGATTGTTTTAGACCTGATTGAATCTGGAGAATCTTTTGGGAAAAGTTGTTAGAATTTGTGGAAAAGGAAGATCTGTAAGAGGCAAAATGGCAACAAAGCAAGCAGGGGGGGATTCCCCCACTCATAAGCAGAAGCAGCCTCAAACAGCGCAGCTGCAAACTCAGACAAAGGAAGAAAGCTATTATGACCGTGTTATTAAAGAAATTCAAAGATCAGAGCAGGAGGTCAAAGGAATTGTTCAAGAGAAATATGAAGCAGTTAAACAAGATATTCAAACAGTGGCTAAAGGCCTGTCTGAGGTAGTGTTGCAGATTGATAAAAAAGTGGATAATCTTGCCTCAGAGATGGAGACTAAATTTAGAGCCTCTGATTCAAGAATGGTTGAAATTGAAGAAATTACACAAAAAATGCAAAATGAGATTACTATGATGCAATTTTGATCAATGGAATATGCTATCAGACTGAGAGGTGTAAAAGAGAACACCAGGGAAGATCTTAGGAAAATTTGTGCAGAGGCTTTAGCAGTTATGTTGAAAGTAGAACCAGGTGTGGTTCTGTGTAAGATTGACAAGGCGTACAGAGTTAATTCTCGTGTGGCGGTACAAAGGCAATTGCCTAGAGATGTGGTGATATATTTCACAGATAGAAGAATGAGAAATGAAATTTTGCAAAATTCCTTTGTTACAACTGTTCAAGTTGATGGAAGTGAGATTGGAGTCTTTAAAGAATTACCACCCAAAATGTTAAGAGATAGAAAGGATTTTGGATTTCTGGTGGCAGAACTGAAAAAACAGAATATACAATTCAGGTGGGACGCCCCAGTAGGTGTAATATTGAGGCTGCGAGGAGTGAGATACCGCCTTAATACTATTGCAAAAGCAGAAGAATTTTATTATAATGTTTTGAAAGCGGGCTCTCCTCCTCCACGTACATCTTCACCAATAGATAAGGAGGCTCAATTACAAGCTGAGTTTGATCAAGAAACAGAAGCAAAAATAAAGCAGTCGCAAAAGGAGGCAAGAGAGACAATGGGAGCTGTAGGTGGTGTTGTGGTTGATCCTTTTGCACCATTTGAAGCTTCTCCTTTGGAAGAAATGTCTAAAACTATTACAGAGGAGGTGTTGGCTCTTGAATTGACAACATCCAAAATGGAAGAGCAACGTATAACTAGAGCGATGTCTAAACAAATGAAAGAACAGCAGCAAGAATATTATAAGCCACAACGTGAAAAGAGAGTCAAAGAGAAGCAGCAAGCTGAAGTCATGGGAGGAGCTAAACCGAAGATTACTACTGTAGAAAAGAATCTTCAACAATTGCTCTCAAAACTTCAGACAGGATCAAATGGCACTTAAATTTTTGTCTTGGAATGTTAATGGACTGAACTCTCCACAAAAAAGAAGGAAGATATTTCATTATTTGAAACAATTTCATAATGATGTTATTTGCTTACAGGAGACTCATATAAAATTGCAAGATCAGAAATATTTGATAAATTCAAGATTGGGAACGCAATTTGTTGCTTCAAATTTGGAAAAGAAGAATGGAGTGGTGATATATATAAATAAAAGACGTGTAGCTAAAACTATAGAAATAGACAAAGATGGAAGATATATTGCAATTGAAATTATTACAGATAATGGACCAATCTTGTTGGTCGGAATATATGCTCCAAATCAGCAGCAGGAAAATTTCTATAAGTTGCTTCATTTAAAAATTTTGGAATGGAACTATTCAACTATTATAATAATGGGTGACTGGAATGGAGTAATTCAACCTAAAATCGATAAAAAAAGTACGGCCAAATTAGAGATTAAATTACCACAAGCTTTTTTTGAACTGAAAGAGGATTTGGAATTGAAAGATATTTGGAGAGTTCGAAACCCAAATGAATTGGATTTTACTTTTTACTCAGACAGGCATAAATCCTTTTCCAGGATAGACTTTTTTCTCTTAGCTACTAACTTACTTTCTAAAGTAAAGAAAATAAAGATATTTCCTAGGACTTTGACTGACCATAGTCCGGTCTGGATGGAAATCGAGATGGGCAAAAGAGAAAGAAGATCCTGGAGATTAAATGAGAATTTATTTAGATATGAAAAAAATATAATTGAACTTAAAAAGCATTTAAAGGAGTTTTTTAAACTGAATTTGAATAAAGGTACCCCTATTGAAATAGTTTGGGACGCAGGCAAAGCATATATGCGGGAGTACTAATTCAAATGAACTCTAAACATAGACAGAATCAGCAGAAGAAGAGACTACAATTGGAATGTGAGATAAAAAAGAAAGAACAACAACTGATACAAAAACCAACAGATGGAAAATTGCAAATGGCCATAAAACTTTTGAAGGATCAATTTCAAATGCTTATAGCAGACCAAACGGCAACTAATTTACAATTTGCAAAGCATAATACTTTTACTAATGCTAACAAACCGGGCAGGTGGTTGGCGTACACTTTGAGGAAACAAGCATCTACACGAATTATTGATAGTACTGAATATGCTGGCAAAGAAGTTTATCAACAGGAATTAATTAAAAAGGCCTTTTTGGAATATTATACTAAGTTATATGCGAAAGATAATATACAGAATATTTCTATAGACGAATATTTAGAAAACAAGAGAGTTTCAAAAATTTCAACAACTCAAAAGAAAAGTTTGAAACAACTGATAACAGTTGAGGAGATCAGTTTCGCTATAAAACAATTAAAAACAGCTAAAGCTCCAGGGACGGATGGCCTAACCGCAGTTTACTATAAAACTTTACAAGAGGAAATGATTGAGCATCTTAAAGACTTATTTTGTAATATACAATTAGGAGGTAAGATACCTTCCTCATGGAAAACAGCTTTTGTCTCATTGATTCCGAAAGAAGAATCAGGTCTTAAGAAACCAGAAAATTACAGACCAATATCTCTATTAAATACAGATTATAAAATTTTTGCAAAAGTGTTAGCCAACAGATTGATGCCAGTTATCCAAAAGGTAATTCATCATGATCAAGCAGGATTTATTGAAGGCAGATATATGAAGGAGAATGTCAGGCAAGTTATAGATTTAATGGACTATCTAGATAAGAATAAACAGATCTCTGCAGTGCTGGTTTTTTTGGATGCGGAAAAAGCCTTTGATCGAGTGAATTGGAACTTTATAATTAAGACTTTGGAAAAAATGTATTTGGGGGAGCGGTTTATACAAGCGATTGGTGCAATTTATCAAGAGCAATACGCACAACTTATTATTAATGGATGTTTAACATCGAATTTCAACATACAAAAAGGCACCAGACAAGGTTGTCCATTATCCCCGCTATTATTTATCCTAACTTTAGAAGTCTTACTTAGTGCAATACGGGACTCGAACTCCTTGACTGGAATAGCTATAAGGCAAGAGGACTATAGAACTAAGGCATTTGCAGATGATCTGGTTGTCACCCTATCACAACCTATGAAATCAATAATCCAGATGAAAGATATTATAGAAGATTATGGCATGGTATCTGGTTTTAGGCTGAACCAGAAAAAAACTAAAATGATTGTTAAAAATTTGACAGAGAGCAAAAAAAAGGAACTGGAAAGAATGGCAGGTTTCGAAATTGTTTCAAAGGTCAAATATTTAGGAGTACAAATCGCAGATTCAAATGTAAAACTGTTTCAAAATAATTATGAGGTTCTGTGGCAAAAGATACAAAAAGACATGCAAAATTGGAAGAAACTGCAGTTATCATTGCTTGGAAGAATATCAGCAGTAAAGATGAATGTTTTACCTAGATTTATTTTTTTATTTCAAATGATACCGGTGCTCAAATCAGATAAACCACTGCTAGAATGGCAAAAAGGACTGAATAAATTTATTTGGAATGAAAAAAAACCGAGAGTTAAACTGAAAATAATGCAAGATATTCGTGAGAGAGGTGGTCTTAAACTTCCAAACCTTCGATTATACTATGAAGCAGCTGCATTGATACAAATAAGTGATTGGTTTGGGAAAGCTAAGACTGAACTGTTGAATATAGAAAGTCATGACCTTGTTTGGGGATGGCATGCATACCTATTTTATGACAATAAAGTGGATAAAGTGTTCAATAGTCATCTACTTAGAAATGCCTTGATGAGAGTCTGGAGGAAGCACCGAACTAATTGGGATTATAAGATTCCGTTTTGGCTGGATCTCGCTGATACCATGTGGAATACAAATATTAAGTCACTCGGGGGTTTCTTATATAAAGAGTTACTTTATTTTGAAGAGGGCAGATGGCGACTGAAGACTGGATATGCTGTTGGAAGAAGGGAAATCTTTGACTTGGTTGCAGTACAATCAACTACAGATGAGATGGAAAGAAGATCAACAAACTGGTTTAATGGAATATGAAGTAGAATTGGTTGGACAGATAAAGCAGACAGGTCCAATGCATATTAAGAGAGTTTATAATGTTTTGTTAGAAAGGGATTCAGAAAATGAGTTAGTTAAAGATTGTATGATTAAATGGGCACAGAATTTCTCTCAACCAGTTATGATGGAAACATGGGAAAAAATATGGGTTCAGAACGTTAAGTTTACACAGTCACAAAATTTATGAGAAAATTTTTATAAAATGTTTTATAGATGGCATTTAGACCCCAAGAAATTGTCTTGTATGTACCCTAATGTGCAGCCAAAATGTTGGAGATGTGAGTATTTAGATGCTACATATTATCACATATGGTGGACTTGCAAAAAGGTGAGGGCTTTTTGGATAAAAATTTGGTGGGTTATGCAAAATGTTTTAAGGAAAAAAATACAATTTTCTCCGCAATTTTTCTTATTGGGTATAGTTAAAGATTTTACATTGGGCGAAAAAAACTGATTTTGTATATGGTGACAGCAGCTAGGTTGTTGATTGCCCAATATTGGAAGAGTGATACCTTACCGACTGTGGACCAATGGATACAGAAGATGGCTGGATTTGCAGAAATGGCGAAGATTTCAGCTTTTTTAAAAGATCAGACGCATGAGAAATATATACAGGAATGGAATAAATGGATTGAGTATATACAGAATAAGTATCAGACTAGAAAATATTATGTTGCTTTCAGCTGAGAGGGATTGATGATTATGCTAGTAAATATAGAAAAAAGATATGGAAGAATGAATAACATATACATTGTTTGGGAATACTAGTATTGCATATAATGGAAGTCAAGGGGGGGAGGGAAAAGGGTGGAGGGGGAGGGTTAGGGTGGGATTGGGAGGGAATTATATATTTTTTCTATATGTATTTTATAATGTTGGGTAAGGGTGGGGGGGAAAAGGGGGGGGAAATTTGTATTTGTAAAACTTTTTCAATAAAAAAAAAAGAAAAGGATCCAGTATAATATTATCTGAGGCATGCTAGTTAAAAGTTGTGATCCCACGTTCAATCTGCCTGATCACTGGTTCCATCCAGTTTTGCCCCTTTGACCGCAATCCTTGGAGGTCACTCCCAGCACCTTTTATGGAAATGTTTCCAAGTCGTTTATGCTGGGTAATCCAGAACAACTCCTTGCTTTGTGGATCCTCTGGATGACTTGACACCTTTATGTAACCAAAGTAGTTAGATAAAGAATTTTTTGTGCTGTTCTTTTTCCCTTTCAAAATTCTGTACAAAATGTACCTTCTATATTTTGCCTGTAGATTGAGGGAAAAATTTGGGATTGGTGTCATTGCATATAAGTCTTTGTTCTTGCTGCTCTCTCTAATATGATAAGCTCCCTGTATTTGCCAGTGGACTTGTATATGGAAGGCAGCCAGAATAACTGTCTGTAATGTGAAGCCAAAATCTATGTTGTCTGTTGAAATATACCAAGTGTATTTTACTTTAATATCTGAGCAGTCAGTTCTGACTAATCCATTATGTTTGCATATCTATGCCTCATTCACTATGTTTTTAACAGAAATGGAGTGTGTATGCTGATATCTATTTGATTGTTCTTTTCTTTATGCTTTGCTTTATTTTTCTACCCTACAACCTCTTCATAGAACATAGAATCATAGGCTGGAAGAAACCTCGGAGGTCTTCTAGTCAATCCCCTGGTTGAGCAAGAGACCTTATACCATCCTGGTCAAATGGAGTTTTTGAAAACTTCCAGTGATGGAGCAGTCACAACTCCAGATGGTGGTGGTGTGTCAAACTATTCCATTGATTAATTGCTCTCATTGTCAGAAAATTTCTCCTTCTAGGCTGGATCTCTCTTTAACAAGTTTCCATCCATCACTTCTTGTCCTGCTCTCTGATACCCCAGAGAATAAGTCAATCCCCTCTTCTCTGTGACACCCCATCAAGCACTGGAAGACAGTTATTATGTCCTCCCTCCCAATCCTTCTCCTACGGTGTTGCGTGTTCACTGTTGCTAAATGGATTGTTTTTGTAGCAATACAGCATTCAAAGTAGAATGGTAAAAAACCTTAAAATAGCACTTGCTCCCAGACAAGCCCTGTGACTCATGAGTGACTTCAGAGTGTTTTCTTACCTGAAATTTGCCTCTTCAAAAATAATTGCTGGGGCTTCTGGTTTGACATTATGGCAAGATCGGAAGCAAGGAGCGGGGTTCCGTGAACTCGCGCCAAATCCTCCTCTTTAGAGGGCCCCACAAGGGGCTAGTCATCCTGTAGGGGTGACGAAGAAAGGAGGGGCATCCTACAGGTCATAGAGAGCAGTGGCTCTCCAGCTGGACCCAGGGATTCTCTCCCATCCAAAGTAAGAGGTGCTCCTGGTTAGTTAAAAGGCAGATTATGTGATAGGAACTCTATCTGCATTCATGGATGGGAATTCAACTTGTTTTTGACCTTTGTCCATGTAAAGTAGACAAATTCTATTGTTATGTAGAGCTTTCTCAAGGATAGGACTATTTTTATCTAGGTATATCTGTCCAGGTTGTTCAGTCACTAAATAGGTACTCCTGTAACATATATGATCAAGCAAGGATTATATATATATATATATATATATATATATATA
>WNWU01000041.1:6473928-6561038 GCA_012654045.1 Ptyas mucosa
ACACACACACACACACACACACACACACACATATATGTCTTCTCAAGTTTTTGCAGGTGTGTATGTGCAAAAAATTAAAATCTCGGGTGTTTTCCCGCGTCATAGTAAATAAGTTAGTTAAAAATGTTTAAAATTCTGGTTAAAATCTCAGCTTAAAATCTTCCAAAATTCCTTACAGAGCACTCTGCAAGGTCCTTTAAAAAACCCCGGCTAAAATCCTACCAGTACCTTAAAAGTTTTTATATCTAGCAACGTTTCGACAGGCTCACAACCCTGTCATCTTCAGGCTCTCGTTAAGCTTAGAAGCTATGGCTGTTTGCAAGGTATGCAACCAACATACGTCAGCAGCAGCTAATACATATAAACGACAACTCCGACCTCGCATATATATATATATACCTTATACCAACAGGGCGTCCTGTATGGTTCATTATCGACTGAATAAAGAAGTTTTTGATTCTATCTTATTTTTTCTTACTGTTCTAATCAAAAGCAGCAAATGATAAGTAATGTATAAACAAATGAGAGAACAAGAAAAATACTAAAATTTACATGGAGTTTTATGTCTTTGTCAAAGCATTCAGTTTAAACTTGGCATCTACCTTTAGTTTTACTTTCTGCTTGTTTGGCAAGAAATATCCACTAGCTAACTTAACCATCGTTTTCTCAATTAACCCAATTTTCTGATTACATAAGACACCTTCAATGTATAGAATTGGTCTATGCAGTGCAGTTATGGTAAGACTAGTCAGCTGATGGTTCAGTGTGTCATTTAATAAAATCCTTAGGCTGGAGTAGAGGAGTCCTATTGCTTTAGGATTGTATGACTCAGATACAAATCCTGCAGGCCCATCAAAAGTTACTAGAAAAGTGTATTTCTAATACAAGGGGGAAAGTTTTAAACATATAAAGTATGTAGCATTCTGAATGCATTTACAAATTTAGTTTTTGGTATGGTTCTACTTATTATTTTCTCTAACTCTATCCCCTTGTTGTAATTTGACTCCCAGCACGGTACCCCAAAACTAACTGTTATTGTTGGGTATGGGAAAAAAAAGGTTATGCTTCCCTAGGTTAGAGCTAAACAGCAAAAGTTAAATGGAGCTGGCTGGTTTAGAAAAATCAGCGAGAGCAAATGGAGGAACTAATTTCTGGACAAGAAGAACATGGTGTTCCAACATCTTTGAAAAATCAGCCTCCCTCTATGGAGCTACTAAACTAATGCTTGACATTTGAACAAATAGAAATGACAGCTGCTGATCTGATTGGGGAGTTCAGCCAGTTTTGAAAGACTTTGATGACATTAGTATGATTAGCTTGTAAATGGCAGACTACAAGGAGAGGAAAATATGTCCAAAGATTTTGAACAGTTAGACTTTTTTTCTTTTCACACAAAAGTCAGTGGAGTCCTGTTGAAAGCTATTGTGTGACAAAGCAGTTTCCATTTGGAATTTCTGACCTGTAAAACCTAATTTTGACATTTCCCCCCAGGTTTTGACTACTTATAATAACTGAGAACTGCTGTGAAAAATATCGGTGATTATTCTGTAACCACTCTCAAGATCTCAGCTGAAAGGAGGTTTAAGCATTTTAAAGCCACTCAATAAATGTAATTGCTTTGGAACTGCAAATGCACTTGGCTGAAGTTTTATCTATGCCATATTTAAAGAAAAAAGAGAGCAAAATATATGTGCCACACCAGCCTTTTGCCTTGGCAACAAAATGGAAGCATTGAAGTAGCAGAAGGCCAGACCTCCTGCTGGTTTCTATGGAGACAGCTGGGCACTGCTGGACACTCGTCAGTTCCACTGATTTGTATTGCAAGCCAGAGAACTCAGGACAAAGATGGGCAGCAGTTAAACTCCTGTGTTCTTCTGCTGAGGGAACGAAGAGCACGGAGGGAACGAAAAGGCCCAGGTGACATTTTAGCAGGCTCAAAAAGAAATGTTTGCAGTGTTGGGCCATCCACAGTGTTGCAATATAACTTGAATTGATATAACCAGGTGGGAGAGTCAATAAGGAGATAAACCTACATTGAAATTCACATCTTTGATGAGCAGTTGTGATCTTCCACTCTGTTGCAATTCAGAGTATAAATGAATTATTTGAGTCACAGAGTTGTATGTGACTCAAAGTTTAATTGTACATAGTTATATAAAAATATAATTTGGAGGGTCAAGAGCATTATTGGTATTTTTAATTTATGTCAGTTCATTTACTGAAGTTCAAATATAGTTCTGCATATTTCACAATATTTGCTGCAGTTATCAAGGCATTTTGCACCCATGGGCATACATTTTTATATCCACCTCTATGAGAGATTTATGGATAACATGAAAGTGTTACAGTTTGGCTAATTTATAAACCAAAACTGGTTTTAAATTGCAACATTCATCTGAACAGAAGAGTAGTTAGGATGGAAAGGATATTTAAATACAGACATTTGGTCAGAGCTGTATTTACTGGAAGAAAATTTAGTTACTCAGAAGTCCAGTGTTTGAACTAAAACCCAAAGATGGTATTGAAAAGAAATATTTTAATACTTCTTTATCCTTTTGTAAATTTATGAGTGAATAAACAATCAATATAGTCACTGCAGGTGCTGCTACCACACTACAAGTCACTACACTTGCTGTTAGTAATATGGAATGTATTTGCCTGAAAACCCTATTTGCCTGCTGAGAGGGAATGCAAGAAAGCCCACGAAATTCGCTTAGGGAACAATAAGATACTTGACAATTAATTATGAGCTTTTTTTTGAAAAACCTAGACAGCTAACCTAATCTCTTAAACATAAAGCAGATAAAGTTTTTACGCCACTGTGAAGTGAATGTTAAAAATCTTATTTTATTTGTAGACTAAGTGTCTACAGTTCTAATTCTGAGAAAGATAAGTTTTTGAAGTCCAGATGTCTATGTTCAGGACACATGGAGTGGGCTGACTGTGATGGAGACATGAAAAGGTATCTTCATTTTCAAATAAAGTGTGGAAATGGCACAAAATAAAACATAGTAAATAAAAAACAGATGTTGGTGAGAGATTTCATACAGATCACTAGCATAGAGGATAATTATGCTACAGATTGAAAGCAAAGGTCTAGGTACCTCAGTTTTCCAACAGGCTGACAATGAACTTGAAAGCTTCATTAAAAAGTATGAAGAAAAAGGGCTCAACTTAAAATGTATGAGTTTCTGAAGACATTGTATAAGCTATGTCTGACTCCATTCAGAATTCTATAACTAATTCAGATGATATGCTCTATCTATGGAATGCTCTACCTGACTCCATTGTTACATCCTCAAACCCTCACAGCTTGAACCTTAAACTGTCTACGGTTGACCTCAACCCATTCCTAAGAGGTCCGTAAAGGGGGCGTGCATAAGTGCACCAGCGTGCCTACTGTCCCTGTCCTACTGTCCCCATTTATTTGTATTCATTTCCCTTGTTCATGTCCATGTTTGTTAGTTGTTTGTTTGTTTGTTTATTTAATTGTTTGTCAACAAGTACAAGGAAACAGGTATCAGTATAGACATAGACATGGACACATGAAAAAAATGGCACAAATAAATGGATATAAATAGGCAAAACCTAGCCATAAACACATAAAATGATTACATATAAATAGGGACAGTAGGACAAGGATGGTAGGCACACTGGTGCACTTATGCACGCCCCCTTAGGGACCTCTTAAGACAGTTTAAGGTAAAAGGTATGGGGGTTAGAGAAACTAATAACAGGATCAGGTAGAGTGTTCCAGACATTTACTACTCTATTGCTGAAGTCGTATTTTCTGCAATCAAGAGTAGAGTGTATTACATTTAATTTGTATCTATTGATAGCCCTTGTGTTATTGCGGTTGAAGTTAAAGAAGTCATTAACAGGCAGGACGTTAAGGTAGATAATCTTGTGTACTAAGCTTTGATGACTTTATATTCATACCTGCTATCTTGTATATGTTTGACAAACTAATAAATAAAATAAATAAATAAAATATTATCTCAAAGACACTAGGTAAACAATTTATGTAGAGGGAATTTCTATTATTTTACAGGCCTCCTACCGAGGCCATCAATGGTTCCTGAATATCCTATGCCTGCCTGTTTTACATAAAGCTAAGCTATTTGGTCACAATAGCTTCAATTGGTAAATCAACTTTTTCCTATAAATGTCATACTTATTCCCTCATGACATACATCCTCCTGGAGTTGTATCCTTTGATTCACAAACTACATATCTCCATGAACCACAACTTTTTGAACTACGTTGATAATGGCTGTGTTTACTCCATTCAAAGTGGGATGCAGGTCAAATTGTTAGTGTAACAGTCAGACTTATTGGCATTCATGCTTCTCAAAATCTTAAAACTCTGATTGTAGAATGTATTCTTTCTGAATATATGGATGTGCTGTGTATTCCTTTCCATACTTATTATTTGCAAAGCAATTCATTATCCATGGTCAAATATATACATATTTAAGTCTTCAGTCTCTGTAACTCTATATAAGGACTTGGTTGACCAGTGCTTGGCACTCTTCACTCTTAATACCAGGACAAAAGTGACACAATGTAAGTTACTAACTTTACTTAAACAGCAGTTGGATCATCTCCAATTGTTGGTGTGTTCTTGAGTTTTGTGTCCACAGCTTCCTTTCTTTTTTATATGCTGCTTCTCATATCTATATTTTTCTCATCTTGATATTTTGAATGATGTTTTTATTATATCTGTTTCCTTTGAGAGCTCAAAGCATAATATGCTGTAATTTCCTGTCTTTACAGTTGTACAAAAAAATCTGTAAAGGTAGATTAAAGAAGAGTAATTGACTACTGTATTTTTCGGAGTATAAGACACACTTCCCCCCCCCCCCAAAAGAGGATGAAAATCTGGATGCGTCTTATACTCCAAATGTAGCCCCGCCCAGCTTCTCAAACGGAGGTTTCAGAGGCTGAAAAAAGCATCAGAAATGAAGCTTCAGAAAAAAAAGCCCTCAAACAGAGCTTCAGAACAAAAGCCCCAAACAGAGCTTCAGAGGCTTTTTTTCTGAAGGTCTCTTTCAGAGGCTTTCAGAGGCAGGAAAAAAAACTTTTTTCTGAAACAGAGTTTCAGAAGTTTCAGAGGCAGAAAAAAAAGCAAAAAAACAACAACAAGGCACAGAGCTCACAACCAAGGAACCTGTTGCTAAAATTCACCTCTTGGAACAGCTGATTGGGGATATTCCAAGAGGCCGATTCACCTGCTAATCAGCTTTTTTCTTATTTTCCTCCCCAAAAACTAAGGTGCGTCTTATATTCCGGTGCGTCTTATATTCCGGTGCGTCTTATACTCTGAAAAATACTGTAATTCCACCTAATTTCATTGCCAAGAACAAGACCCAAGGTTCTTTGGTCTCTGTGTACAACTGTAACCATTTGTAAGCCCAATCAGACTAAGAAACCAAAACCATTTAGGACAGTCCTATTTTTAGTATAACAGCTACAATAATACAATCTTACAAATCTGAATCGGCTCCCTCCTCCTTTACTTTATCTTCATGTGAACTAGGGAGGGTCTGTTTGAGAGGTTTTCTCAAGTTGTTTCCTTTGCCTGAACTCGAGCCCCTTTTAACTGACCATTTCCTTGGTAGTAACTCTTTCTCTTGGCCTTCAAGGCCATACCTTATCCCCTCTACTGTTTTCAAAATTAAAATAAAGCACAAAGGGTTTTTTTTAAAAGGACTTTTGAGATTTATTGTAGAACTATGATTTAGTAAATCTTCCTGATGGGGCCTGATAGAATAGGAGAGAAGAGAGGTTTGTTTTCATTTCATATATTCCCACTGCAAAGGAAATGTGAGACATGCTCTCTGGTTTTGAAAACAAACAGCCCTTGAATGGAAATGGCTCATTTTCACTACTTTTATTTCATCTTGTGGATTCATGCTGTTCTAACATTCTGTGCTAAGGATGCCTTGGGAGCTTTGCCACTGACTCTGACTATGCGTTAGGCTGTAAAGCACCCACTCTCCCAGAACACAATTTTTGGTGTTTTGTTTTTCAAAATGCAGCTGGTGCCGGAGCTCTCAAATTTGTTCCAGCTGCAGTGCTCATGTGACATGGCTATTAGCTTGATTGGTAGGCTAAGCAAGATGTTTTAAGGACAGTTTAATGCGATAAATTATTGTGTTGCAGGCTGGATTTAAAAATACTTCTAAGTGAAACAACTGCTTATAGAGTTCTAGGAAGGGTCCACTGTGTTAAATCACCTGACTTCCTGGCTTTGTTCAAGAAGGTATTTTTTCTTCTTCTGTTACTTTTAACCTCTCAAAAATATTTATATCATAATGTTTCAAGGTCAGATTATGATAGAATCTATCACTTAGATTCTGTATATACAAAGGGATTAGTGAACTTTGAAGTATTATTATGTAGATGAGAAGAAAAAGACACTAACTGGATGTTTTGGAGCATCTGCAGGTTCTAAAATTTGGGAACGGGGGCATCGAAGGTATAATCAAAGGCTTCTAAGCAGATGCAAAGAGGCAAAGTATATTTGTCTGTAGGGGTGTGTGTGTGTGTGTGTGTATATGTATATATATGTGTGTGTGTGTGTATATATATATATATATATATATATATATATATATATATATACATATATACATATATACACACACATACAAATATACATATCTTCTCAAGTTTTCGCAGGTGTGTATATGCAAAAAGTTAAAATCTTGCGTGTTTTCCCGCGTCATGGTAAATAAGTTAGTTAAAATGTTTAAAATTCTGGTTAAAATCCTAGCTTAAAATCTTCTTAAAATCCTTACAGAGCACTCTGCAAGGTCCTTTAAAATCTTAGCTAAAATCTTACCAGTACCTTAAAAGTTTTTCTTTCTAGCAACGTTTCAACAGACTCACAACCCTGTCATCTTCAGGCTCTTGTTTAGTTTAGAAGCTATGGGTGTGTTGCGAGGTCGGAGTTGTCACTTTTCTATGTTTGCTGCTGCTGATGTATGCTGGTTAGCCTGTAACTCTGTGTCCTGATTGGAGGACAGCAGTTTATCTTCCTGCTTCCTTATCATAGCTGTTTGGCTACATGTTACAGGCCCAGCTTTCTCAGGTTCTCTATTATTATCTGTCAGCTGTAGAGGGGGAAGGATTCTGGTAGGCATCTCAGCATTCCTGATTGTTGGTTGAGATCTCAGCCTGTCTTCTGGCTCGATCCTCTCTCTCTCCCTATTGCTAGCCACCCTCTGCAAAGAGGGAAGAATTCTGGCAGGCCTTACAACACCACTGGTTGCTTGTTGGAACCTCTGCCTCTCTTCTGAGGTTAACACTTGAGTTTCTCACAGTGCAGGTCCCCAAATACTTGATAACCTAGAGGCGTCGTCTCATCTGTTCATATTCTGCGGCCTCTTTTCAATTTTGATAACCTCCCTAATTATTCTTTTGTTGAGATGTTCCTCCTTCGCCACTGTTCTGGTTTTATTAAAATCAGTATTGTGTCCCGTGGCCTTCATGTGTTGTACCAAAGAAGAAGTTTGCTCTTCTTTCCTCACTGCATTTTTATGTTCTTCTAAATGCACACTTATTCGTCTATTTGTCTGTCCAATATGAGATGACTGACAGGAGGTGCATGGCACTTCATATATCCCCTGGTTTTCCAACTCAATTTTATCCTTAGGGTTTCTCACCATCATCGATATTTTTCTGTCTGTACGGAACACTGTTTTTATTTTTTGTTTCCGTAATATCTTACTAATTTTATTGGTGGTCCCCAAGAAGAAGAACAGAATATGGGAACTGCCATCCTGCCCTATATAAAAGGGACCACCGAGCCTGAAGATGACAGGGTTGTGAGCCTGTCGAAATGTTGCTAGAAAGAAAAACTTTTAAGGTACTGGTAGGATTTTAGCTAAGGTTTTAAAGGACCTTGCAGAGTGCTCTGTAAGGATTTTTAGAAGATTTTAAGCTAGGATTTTAACCAGAATTTTAAACATTTTAACTAACTTATTTACTATGATGCGGGAAAACATCCAAGATTTTAATTTTTTGTGTATGTATATGCTTTTCTATCTAGCCAGGTTTTACCTACGTAAGTTATGTTGTTCTGCAGCCCTGGTTTGTGAATGTGATTTCACAAACCAGGGCTGCAGAACAACATAACTTACGTAGGTAAAACCTGGCTAGATAGAAAAGCATACGAAGCCTACGAAAAAAGAAACACACACACACACACACACACACAGATATAGAGAAAGGATATGTGCGAGAGAGAGAGAGAGAGAGAGAGAGAGAGAATATAAGCAGATGAAAGAAAGGAAAATCAGTGCCTTGTGTACAAAGAACCCTATATAACAGAATTCAAGATTCAACAGTCCTTGGAGAGATGGAGGATGCTAGTGCTTTTAATGCTCAGAAAAATTGCAGAATGACCCTAAAAGAAATATGTTGTTCTTTAAAAGTTCACTGTGCCCTCATATAAAAAAAACCCAATAAGAACAAGCAACTCTACTGAGTCTTGTATAAAAATGTTACAAATAGACGTGAGGAGAACTCAGGGGCAAGAAAAAGAATGATCTGAAGTCTTAAATGAACAACAACCTGCTTTCAGCTAAGTGGTAGCTGAAGAATGTCAGCATCAGTGATGAGGATGAGGAAGATGAAAACTGACAGTAGTGCTGGGATGAATGTTACCTGTCTGAAATTTTGCAAACTACGGACAGCCAACATTCTTCAGCTGGCAGCCCATTATTCATCTGGGGGATACATTAGGAAGAAGCAGTTCAGAAAAGGCTGTGACAGACAATATTGGGATAAATCATACCTGATCACTGTATGGCTTTGGGCTATATTTGTCCTCAGAGACTCTTTAGCTCACCAGTCTGTAAGTATCTATTCCTCTTCACTCTCACTTGTCTTCTCCCTCCTGATTTATCAATGAACTTTACAACACACCAATTTTACCATGTTTATATTATTATACATGGATTTCATGACAATAACAACCACTCTTGATCTAGATTAAATTTCTAAATATTCCAATTCCTTACCACTCCCACAAACCCATTTTTCCCCTGCAATCTTCCCGCTATTCATGGAACAAAATAATCTCATTCATTCCTCAAAGAATGCTGGAGGCTTTGAGGGAGCCATTAAACTTGGTGATTAGAAAGTCTGAAGTGTACACATAATCCAGGAACCAAAACTAGGTTTAAAACCACCATGTTGAAAATAAAACATGCTCATTCTCCGAGTAAGGGCATGATGCACTTGGATCAGGAGACAATTAACAATGCTTCATTATATCACTTGACCCTTCCTCATTGATAGACAGCAAGAGGCATGATTTGGCTTCTGCAGTCAAAGTTTGGAAGATGTGTTCTGTACTGCCAAACCCCTCTAATAGGTGGACCTTCTTTTTAAGACACTCTATCCCCCCCCCCCCCCGCTTTTTGGAATATTATATAACATGAGCTAAATGAAGCAGTCAACTGGAGTTTTTGTTTTCCCACAGTACAGTTGACTGGTGAAATTAATTAAATTAATTAAAATCTATATAATATTTGAGGAAAGTTCTGAGATTGCCAGATTTTGTAGAAAGACCGTCATTCATTAAATCCTATAGCATCATTTCTAAATCAGGAGGAAGTAGATAAGTAGTTAAGATGCTGTCTTAGAAACCAGAAGTTGGTGAATTCTAGTCCTGCCTTAGGCATTAAAAGTCAGCTGGGCAATTTTAGAGTCATTCTCTCTCAGCCCAAATCATCTCACAGGGTTGTTAGTTTGAGGAAAATAGGACGAAGAACTATTATGCAGTCCCACTGTGTAGACTTACTTGTAGTAAAGGTGGAATTAAAATTTTTCAATAAAATAAAATAAACGTGAACGTATCACTTTCTCTGTACATCAAGGAAATATAACTACAGGGAGAAAATATGCTTGTGCATAGATCTAGCCACATGTTTATAAGCATGGGTGGTTTCTACTGCATCATCAAGCATTGCTTCAACCTTAGGGGTTGAATTGCTTGTCCATCCATGGATCACAGGAACATGAGCCTTGACAACGTACAATGACATAGTATAATGTAGCTTCTTATACATCTGTAATTTGTTCCGAGATTAGCCAATACTTGATAAAAGGGTTTGCTTCAGATTCAGAACATTTCTCAAATTATCCAAACAGGTTTTTTTCCCCAGAAAGGTTGAAACAACTGCTTTGAACTCCGAAGAGACCAGTTCAGAGTTGAAATGTTTTGCCACTAGTTAGCAGTACATAATCTAGCAGCAGAGGAGAAAAGTGATGACAAAAACATCGTTATTAGAATAATTTCTCATTCTAATATGTTTAGCACTGAATGGGGTTGATTTTTATCCATATTCCAGTGGATTAAAAAAAAAAACTTATTTAATCCTGCTCTTAAAGAAAAGCATGTAATGTTTAAACTACTAGTAGGTTAAAAGAAGTTTCCATCATCCAGTATACTTCTAAATAAATATTTTTTTCAAATTAAAACTTAAGACAAATTTACAACATGTGACATGTAATTGTTGTTAATTCTTTTTTAACTTAGATTTTCTTAGGTCAACCAATCACAATATTAGTATTGGTAAATAGTTTGATTTAATGCCCATTTAATCCTAAATTCCATAATCCGTGTTATTTCAATTATATTTTCTTTCAAGCTATTGAATATCAGCTGTTCCCAAAAGTGAACTTTAGCAATAGGTTCATTGGTTGTGAGCTCTGCACCTTGCCTTTTTTTCAGCCTGTGAAACCTCTGTTTCAGAGGCTTTTTTTTCCAGCCTCTGAAGCCTCCCTTTCAGAGGCTTTTTTCAGCTTCTGAAACTTCTGTTTCAGAGGCTTTTTCAGCTTCTGAAACCTCCATTTCAGATGCTGGGCGGGGCTACATTCGGTGTATAAGATGCTCCCAAACTTTCACCCTCTTTTAGGGGGGGAAAAAGGTACGTCTTATACTCCGAAAAATATGGTAAATCAGTGCTCAGAAAAAGTACTTTGATTTTTCTGTTTTATGTTTAAAATTCCTTTTACCTCACAAAACATACCAAAGGGCTTTGAAAAATCAGAGGTATAATTGTACACCTACCATACATGTGATTAATATTTCTGTTGGCTTTACAAATCTATTCTTATTCGACTATTTGTTTCTGTTGTTTGTTTCTGTTTCTGCATAATGTAATAATCAGATTTTGAAAGCGTGCCCCTTATGCACAGGGTGGCTTTCTAATCAATCCAGGACAGTTGAAATGATACTGTATCTTTTAATCTGAAAAAAATCAATACAGTAGTTTAACTTTCTTTTTCTAGTGCTTTGTTACACGGTACAGTGTGTTTTAACAATGTATGTTGGCTGTTTTTGTTTTTATGGAATGGACTTTCATTTTTATACATTTTGTCTTTTGATGTTGTAAGTGTTAGATGTTTTTGTGCTAGCCATGGCAGTTTCTTAAAAGGCCACCAGGTGGGAGCAAAGAAGCACTGGTGGGTCAGGGGGCTCCAGCCCCTGTAGCCCCATTGGGGAGAGTTAATAGCCCTCTGGCCCCCTCACACCCATTGGTAAGGGAGGGGCCAGGGGCCCCCATAAGAACCCCTGCACAGGGGCTGCTCTTTGGCTCTTGTTCTAGCTCCCTACAGGAGTGATCCATGGACTCAATCCAGGCATGGATACCTCCATGCCAGGGAACTCATTTTCTCTACTTTATTCCTAAATAAAGCTTCAACTTGATTGCATCCCTGCATGCTGCCTTTTTCTTGGAAGCGCCTCAACGAACCATCAATCTTTGTGAGATCTCTCACAGTAAAACCATAATTTAGTATAATATAGAAGTGATAATTCATTTGAAAGACAAGTCCATTTAGTTTTCTTGGCAAATAAATTATTGTCCATTGTTTTCTAGGATTTTTTCCCCTTAACTTTGTAGCCTAGTCTAGTAATTGCCAATGTCCTGACAGTCTACCAAAATATTAACCAGGTCTGACCCTATATATCTTTCTGAGTTTAGCCACTCTCATTCTGGTGCTGCTACTTGCTGAAGCAATACAGAAACCATAAATAAGACTAGTAACACATGGCAAAAGACAATCTGACGGGAAAAGATTTTTACTGTAATATTGAGACCAATTCCATGAATGAGTTGTGTTTGTCTGCAGAAGGAATTCCACAAAATAGAGCCTACCATGACCACTAAAACATTCAATATTGCTGAAGGACTGCAGACATAACAGAAACATTGGAACAATTACTTTGGAATTGCATTGGAAATTATAGCAGGTGCTAATGGGTATTCCATTCATGGCTGATTGGAATAATGAAGTCAGAGAAAGAGAGGAAACTAAAACATAATTCAGGTGATAAAGTTATGCAGAGATAATTATTTGGGTTTTTTGCCTCAAGCAGTATAAATGCACATGCTATATTCATAGGCACTTGATTGACTTCCTTGAAATCAATCATTATAAAACAGAAGGAGGAGGAGAAGGGCAAATCAATAATCTGGGAAAATTCCAGTGCATCTAATGGAATACATCACAAATTATAAGTATCAAATATGAGTTAAATGTAAAAAAATGAAGAAGAGAATTGTGATAGCCAAGTAGGATCTGAGGAACATACAACCAGAATACAAGATCAATTTAAGGAACAGAATTTAGTATGATTAACTTATGCTAAACTAATAAGCTATGGTAAAAAATAACAGATCTCTTGAACACCGAAACAGGGAATAAAAACATAAATGCTTCAAAGATACAGTAGTGGCCCAAATTGTGGAAACATTTTGGGTAAAGTGCATTTTCTAAAACTAGCTAATAACACCACTTTTTTTGGGGAGGAGTACCATAAAATTATATATCAATGGAAAGATAATTTAATCAAGAATGTAATGCAATAACTTTTATGAAGGATTTGCTATTAGAATAGCAGTTACAATATAAAGAAAAAAAGTGAAACACTTAGAAAAAACAAGTTATACACAAATTATCACCATGCCAGTTAATACTTAGTTGGGTAAACTTTAGCATGAATTACAGCCTTACAACGTCTTCCCATGGAGTGAACCAAGTCTTTTAGTTCTGCGGCTGTTATAATGTGAAACAAAGATTGAATGATTGCTTCTATTAACTGGGTTTTATTGCTGGGTCGCTTCTGACTAACAAGTTTCTTTACTCGGCTCCATAGATTTCCAATTGGGTTAAGGTCTGGGCTATTCCTAGGCCATTCCAGCAGTGGAATATAATTATCTTGAAATCCCCCCCCCAAAAAAAGTGGTGTTATTAGCTATCAAACTCAAAAATACACTTTTCCCCAAAAGTAGTGGCAATTTTGTCCACTACTGTATATATGGCTTTCAGAACAAGTCATCCTTGTTCTGAAGCAAAGAAAAGATAGAAAATAAAAGTCTTGGGCAGAAAAAAGGTCAAGAAAGGATATAGGGGTGTCTGCAAGGCATGGTTAAAAAAAAAGTCAGGATAGTGGCTGTGATGATGTAATTGAAGCTCCATCTATTTTTTAATGTGCACTTTATGTAGGTTATATCAGTCAAGAATATCAATAAAAAGGAATATAACAAGAAAAGAAAATCGAGATTTAAAGAAACAACAAATCACAAATGTATAGCTAGATAGAAATAATTTGAAGTTAACATGGAAGAGATTAAATAGAGGCACATCTGATTGAAAGAATTACATTTATACCATTTAGAAATGTGATTATATAATAGCAAAAATATTTGCAGAGAAAGAAAGAGGACTATATCCAAGGACTAACTCCACAAGGAAGTGAAATATGCCTGGCAGGCTATCAGCTGTCAAGAGAGAAGTATTGGGTACAGATGAAGTGTCCACGGAATTGTTTAAAGTTGCAGAGATTAAAGTGTGGAGGTGGTTTGGTATCATTAGATATGGGACAAGATTGCTGGCCAAAAATCGGTGTATGTACTGTATTTAGAGAGCTTATATAAATTGGATAACGAAGAAAGCACACAGATAACAGAACTTTCCTTTGTTTTATGGACTGTGCAGTTCATGCTAGAATGTGAATGCTATTAAGGCTAATGGGTTTGGTGACCATCTGATTATTCTTCTGAGGAATCTTTATAGTAAACAAGCCACTATAAGAACAGTAGGAAAGGTGCTGAGACAAGGATGCATATTGTCACCGTATCTGTTTCTTGCTGGTTGCACTACAGCACCCTGTCCCTCAACTTGTGTATAGCTTACAGCAGGGGTGTCAAATTGAAGGCCCGAGGGCCAGATCCAGCTGGCAGGGTGCTTAGATCTGGCCCGCAGAGCCACCCTGGAAACAGTGAAGGACTGGCCCGTGGTGCCTCTGCCAATGAAAACAGAGTTCCATTTTTGCTGGCAGAGTGCTTGGGCCACCACAGGCACCCGTAACACAAATGACATCAAGCTGGCCATGCCCATTCTGGCCATGCCCACCTGGCCCCCAAGGTCAAACACAACCCTGATGCAATCCTCAGTGCAATCGAGTTTGATACCCCTGGCTTACAGCCTTCCAGGGACTCCTGCTTGAGGTAGCCCATGCTCCTTACCTGAGACTCTCACTGCTTCCTAGTCAACCACATACATGTCTTGGGGTTACAATAGCAACCCAGGCTGCCTGGATTGCATCAAGTGATGTAGTTACATGATGTCCTGCTTTACAACCGCATCACTCACAGAATCCTGGTCCGATTTGGACTAGAGTTAGTTGGACTGTAATTCAGATGGGAGGTGACCAAGGCATGAGTGGCAGAGTAAGGTTCCCCAGCCCAGGAATGGCACACAAGATGAATTGTTGATTTACAGAAAGTATGAAATAGTGAATTTATTTTATTTATGTTTCATGTTTCTAGACTGCCCATCTCCCTCAGAACTCTGGGTGGTTTGGATGGGCTCTGGTCTTGAATTATGGATTATTTTGAACGAATATGTTGTTGCTGAATAAATAAAAGCAGTATAGAATAAAAATAGCACGTAAGAAAATAAACAAAATTCTTAGTAAATGGTTCAACACTGAAAAAAGAATAAGAAAAGAATATTTGTATATAGCTTTGCTAAGATGTTGTCTGAAAAAAATATTTACTGTTATGTGAGATAGATTGTATGATGCAAAGAGGAGTATGGTTATCTGAAAAATGATATATTAAAATCCATGGGATGATTAACAACTATGTGTGGTAATGTAAACATAGATAGAGTAAGTTATGAATGGGTGATGACTGAATATGGATTTGAGCTTTTAATTTGTTTGATAGATATCTCAAAATGTCATTTAGCCTAAAAAGAAATATCATCATGAAGAGTGCATGTGTGTTTGTGTGTGTGTGTGTGTGTGAGAGAGAGAGAGAGAGAGAGAGGGAGAGAGAGGGAGAGAGAGAGAAGAAGAGAGAGATAGACTACCAACCAGGAGAAAATAAATTTAGAAAAGTTTATTTTGAAAGTGGAAAAATTGAAATGGAAAAAAAATGATTTAATGTTATCTATCAAGATAACAAAATTAACGTTTAGATGTGTTGTGAATTTAAAGTTGATGGTAAGTAAAAAAGTAAAGCTGGTGGATAGTTTTTTTCATGGACTCAAGAACAGATAGAACTGGACGTTGTGATAGATCTTGTTCCTAGGATAAGGGCCAGGATGAAAAAGTGGTAATGCTAATTAATATCTGGAAACGATTAATACAATTTTGTAACCAAATTGTTATGAAAGACACTGAAGGAGGAGAAGAGGAAATCAGGAATTTCTCTTGACCCATAAAGAGACAGACATTATTTGGCAGCTCTGGAAATTTCCATGGGAAGAAGTATAAAAATTTTTCTGGCTTTTTCGTGAAACTTCATGATAGAGGGTAAAGTTGGAGAAAACTGAAATCCAAAGCAACAAAAGGCTGATGAGTAATTACGTCAACAATAGCTTAATGGTGGTAATGTCTCATTCATTTATGCCGAGGAAATGTTTGAGATGGTTCCACAAACTCAGCCATTCTAGTCTGAATAAATAAGGCTTCTTACTTTGTTCTTTGTCCACTGAAATAGCATCCTTGGATTGGCTCACTACCCCAAAGACTATGAAGAGTCAATAACATCTAGACCAGACTGCTGCTGAAGCTCTCTGATCATTTGTTACTAACCTTGCAGCTATTTAATGGATTAGTGTTTTCTTGTCTGCCTTTCTACTTCTCATGACACAATAAGTGGGTTAAAGGATTGAATTTCTTGTTTCTTTTCCTGCTCTGCAAATAATTAACGATAACAGGTAATGGAAGAAAAAAATACCACTGAAATTCTTCAGTTTATTAATCAGAATCATAGAGTTGGAAAGGACCTTAGTACTCATCAAATCCAACCTACTGCTCATAGAAGACCTACTAGAGTAGGGATGTCAAACTCACAGTCACGTCGTCATGTGACATATCACAATTTCCCCCCCTTCGCTAAACCAGGATGCATCTGGCCTGCGGGCCATGAGTTTGGCACCCCTGTATTAGAGCATCTGCAGGGAAAACTGAATACATGGAAAGTGGGGAGAGAGACAAGTATTCATCCCATACATATTTTGATCATATATTTACAGACATTTTTGCGTTTTATTACATTTCTTATTTATATAGCCGTGATGGCGAACCTATGGCACAGGTGCCACAGGTGCCACATGGAGCCATATCTGTGGGCATGCGAGCATTGCCCTACCTTAGTCCAGCATGCAGGTGCGTGCTGGCCAGCTGATTTTCGGGCCTTCCGGGCCCACCGGAAGTCAGGAAACGGGCTGTTTCCGGGCTTCCGGTGGGCCTCTGGGGGAGTGGGGAAGACTGTTTTTGCCCTCCCCAGGCTCCTAGAAAGGCTCTGGAGCTTGGGGAGGGCAAAAAAATGGGCCTACCAGGCCCACTGTGCCATCGGGTGCCAAAAGCGGGGGGAGAGTGGGGGGGTCACACGCTCATGCATGGGGCGGCAGGGCGCATAGAATTATGGGTGTGGGCATGCGCATGTACAATCCCCCCCACTACTGCTGCTTTTGGCACACGATGGCAAAAAGATTAGCCATCACTGCTATATAGTATTTTGATGGATTTTTACTGGCTTCTAATTTTTCATAGCTTGAACTTTATACCAATATTGCTATCAAAATGGGGCTAAATTTTCTCAAAGAAGACAGAGCCAATAGTGAACTAGGATGAAAGGGGAAACTAGAGTGTAGCTCCATCAAATGATATGTGCATGCAGCTGTCAGACTAAATAAGCATCATCCTGACTTTGACATTTACAACACTGTCTTTTCACTGGCAAATAAGGGAGATACAAGTTTGACAAATTAAGGACAATATCTACTTTTTCTTCCAATAATGTCAGGATTTTCATCCAAATAAAATCTTGCGCTCCGGAAATTTATACTCAATAAAAACAAGAAATAGATTTCAATCAGATGGGAATTCTAACATGATTTCTGTGAAATTCTCACTCCTAGGGAGACATGTATTGGATTGTAGTCTTAGAGCTCTTCTATTAGCAGCCTAAACTGCTAAATGTCTCTGGAGATTCTAAGTCATCCAAGTCATAGTTGTCCCAAAGGTGCTTTTTCAAGATGCAACTGAACTTGCTTGTTTTTCTTTAAAGACATTTTGCTTCTCATCCAAAAAGCTTCTTCAGCTCTGACTAGATGGTGGGACATGGAAGGATTTATACTTCCAAGAAAGCAATAAACAAAGCAATCATTCCATACAGTGCAGGAATATCAGAAAAGTTCAGGAGGATCTTCAGCTGATGCAACATACATGCACATTTCAAACGCAAGAACACATTAAGGCAGAAGCTTGTCCACCCCAAGGATAAAATTCTCAAACACAAACTGAGAATGTGGTATATGCAGTACAATGCAGTCAGCCGTGTGCAGATCTGTACATTGGGAAAACAAAGCAACATCATAAATGCATGTCACAACTTAGGAGAACAAACCTATCAGGACAAGATTCAGCAGTCCATCTGTATTTAAAAGACACAGGCCACTCTTTTGAAGACAGCAACGTCCACATTTTGGACAGAGAGGACTGCTGGTTTGAAAGAGGGGTCAAAGAGGCCATCTATGTCAAAACTGAGTAGCCCTCTCTCAACAGAGTGAGAAGGATATGACATCATCTATCTCCAGTCTACAACACAGTCCTTTCAAGAGTTCCAAGAAGATTCCACAGCCATTTGCACCACTCAAGTGACCCTGATCACACAGATAAACCTCCAGGTGGCCTCAACAACTCAGTAAAAGAATGCAAATGACCCGCTGCCTACAAGGAGTATAAATCCTCCCATTCCCCACCATCCAGTCAGAGCTGAAGAAGCTTCTTGGATGAGAAGCGAAATGTCTTCAAAGAAAAGCAAGCAAGTCCAGTTGCCTCTTGAAAAAAACCCCATCTTTGGGACCTTAAGCTATTAGTTTTCGTTGCTGAGATGAAGGTTTAGGAACTTTCTTCCTAGCAAAACAGAAAACACCATAATTTTTTATTCCTGGTCTACAAGCAGAAACTGTCAGAAATGTTGCCTATTTGACATGATACAAAAGAGCCCTCCCTTCCACCAGCCCACAGAAACAAACAAAACCTGGGCAGTTGCACACCAATCCTCCGGTGGACCAATGAGAGATTTTGTTTTGCTATAAAATCTGATCTCATGCCGGAGAATGAGTGGTTATGTAAAAGTTCAGATGTGACTTTAACGTGCTAAAGTGAAACAGGCAATTTTCCCGATAAAGTCTGAATTACTGTATATTGCTGCTTGAGACACGTTAAAGATAATGATACATCAAAGAATTTTGTAAGGCCATTTGAAAATAGAAAGGATTTAAGAAAGGTTACGTATGGTTAGAAGACCAGTAATTCTCATTTGCATTTAGTTTAGCTGTTTTATTTTTCTGGAATATTTTTTGTGTTTAAAGTACTTTATCATAAGTTATTAATTTGACCTTTAGTGTCATTCAGAAGGAAGGGAAACAGATGTTCTGAAATGAATAGAAAGTTGTCTCCATATTGATCCTATGAATATACATCAGGCACTAGGGTGAATGTCCTTTATGGAACCAATTTCAGTATGGCTTGAAAGAATATGCAAGCTTTTAAATAAAACCAGCCTCTTTCTCCCCCTATTGGATTAGGAAATCAATCAAGTAATACTGTAATTATAGTCAAGATCAAGGTTACGCACTTATGCAAGTAATTTAAAGACATTTGCATAGTTGCTGGCTAACTGCATTTTTCTGTATTTACTCTCTTTGCAAGATACACATATACCCTTTTCAATTTTAAAAACCCACAAGGCTTCTAACTCTACAGTATTAATTTTTTACACACGAAGCAGAAATCAAGACTTATGTAAAAGAAAGTTTTCCACATTCACAGATACAGTTTCCCAATCTTTAAATGTATCCTATGCTGTCTTCATGATTGTTACATTTCTGCGTATTTTGTTAGAACATTTATATACTTTGCAGATTGTTTACATTATGCTAATTTTTCATTTTAGTTGAATAATTTCTAAAGGGACTGATTGCTCCAGCAAAGTGCTCACGGATGTCAAGAAAATAGGCAGTCAAGAATATATACAACTTACCATTTACTAAATGTTCTCTATTAATTTGAATCTGAAGAACTCAATATAAAATATATGGATCCATAGGGCAGTTTCTACATCTAGGTAAAAAGAATTCTTAAAGAAATCCTGACAGGTTTTTTGTGATACTGAGAAGATCATTTATAAATTCAACTTTGATTAAATTCTGGTTTGAGATAAATGTAAGGGCACTTGAATGTCGATGTACCTCTATGACTGTCTGGTTTGGTTCTGCAACCCAACAAGACAGACACAGACTTCAGGGGATAATTAGAACTGCAAAAAAACCAATTACTACCAACCTACCTTCCATTGAGGACCTGTATACTGCATGAGTCAAAAAGAGGGCTATGAAAATATTTACAGACCCCTCGCATCCTGGACATAAACTGTTTCAACTTCTACCCTCAAAATGACGCTATAGAGCACTGCACACCAGAACAACTAGACACAAGAACAGTTTTTCCTCAAACACCATCACTCTGCTACACAAATAATTCCCTCAACACTGTCAAACTAGTTATTAAGTCTGCATTACTATTAATCTTCTCATTGTTCCTACACCTCCCACTTATGACTGTATGACTGTAACCTTGTGCTGGTATCCTTACAATTTATATTGACTGTTTCCTAATATGATTTGATTGCTTATTTGTTCCCTATGACTATCATTAAGTCTTGTACCTTATGATTCTTGACGAATGTATCTTTTCTTTTATGTACAACTGAGACCGTATGCACCAAGACAAATTCCTTGTGTGTCCAATCACACTTGGCCAATAAAGAATTCTCTTCTCTTCTCTTCTCTTCTCTTCTCTTCTCTTCTCTTCTCTTCTCTTCTCTTCTCTTCTCTTCTCCTGTATTCTATGTTGTGATAGAAATAGATCTGTTTGCCTAAAAGACACTCCTAAATTAAATCAGCCTCTATTTTCCAGTAGGATTCCCTCAGTTTATACTGTCTTGATGTAAGGTGTAAACCTTACATATATCTGTGGTACTTTTGCTGCAGCAGCATAAGATTTTTGTGAGTAGATGAAACAATTATTTCAGGAAATACTAGCAATAATTCTACATAGAAAAATAACAAATTGAAACTCCTTATTGCTATTGGCCAGGTGATTTTGGTGAAAAATCTATACATTAGGTGTCAAAATGATCTTGACACAGAGTTTAATAAACTAAACTATTCATATGAGACAGACTCATCCATTGGATACCTTTGGATATAGAACATCAGTTCCCAAAATAATGTTGATTCTAGGAATATACTTTCGCTCTCCTGATTGGTAGAAGTGAAATGCAGATGGAAGGTGGGAAAAAAAATCAACCAAAGAGTTGTTATTAACTCTTAATATCTTGTTGTTATTTCACTGGATAAGAAATAAGAGAACAATGTTGTCATGAACTGAAATCTGGTTAAAAAAAGATAAACAGAGAGAAAAGGTGATTTTTATGCTTGAAAAACGAGCAAAAATTCTGCCCAAGATTTGAAGCAGAACTGGACTATTACTTGGAAATGACATGAAGGTCAGAATGAGATGAGAAAAGAAGGGGCAAATTATTAGTGACTTAAAATAGTTCACCAATAAGAAAAGGTTACAGTACTGGGGTCATTTGGACATGATAGAAATATATTAAACCATTTTCTATGATATATGGAAAATATGGGCAGACAGAAGGTGTCCTTTCTCTCCCAAAGTATCAGGTTATCCATTAAATTTAGAATGTATGACATTTACTACATCAGATGTTTGATTACCGTATATACTCGAATATAAGCCGAGTTTTTCAGCACGTTTTTCAGGCTGAAAAAGCCCCCCTCGGCTTATATTCGAGTCACGAAAAAAAATGCCTTTTTAAAAGAAAACAAATGAGTAGACCCATGTCTGCAAAAATAGAAAAAACAGCCCCTTTCAGCTTCAGTATAGGTTAATTACCATAAGTTGATTTGAACAGCCTCCCGACTCTCAGTTGATTTGCTCTCAGCTGTTTTGGGCAGGGGTCTTTTTCTAGCTGCAAAGAGTGTGGCTGGAGCACATTTTTTTTCTCCTTGTGCAATTCAAGCTGAAAATGAAACTGAAACTAAAGCAGGTTGTTGGCTTTGCTGTTTGCTTGCAACGTTGGGAAGGCAGATTTCTTTTTCCTCATCAAAAAAGGTAGGTGCAAACAATGGGAAATTTATGGCAAATGGCAAAAGAGGAGAGTTCAAGATTTTAAAACACAAAAGAAAAAAAAGCTCTATTTTTTTTTATTTATATGCCGCCCTTCTCCGGAGACTCAGGGAGGCTTACAGTGCGTTAAGCAATAGCCTTCATACTTTTGTATATTTATACAAAGTCAGTTTATTGCCCCCACAATCTGGGTCCTCATATTACCCACCTTAGAAAGGATGGAAGGCTGAGTCAACCTTGAGCCTGGTGGGATTCAAACTTGCAGTAATTGCAAGCAGCAGATGTTAATAGATGTTAATAACAGGGTGCTTTAAACCACTGTACTACAGGCTCTTTAACTAGGGAATTGTAATAATTGAGATACTATTAATTGTATATTGTGTTGAAAGCAGAAATGGTTAAGTTGTGGTTTGGAGGAATATATGGGGGAAATTATTTGGTTTATTATTATTGGTAAATATAATTACCGGTAATTGATTTGTAAGAAATTGGATTGCATGGAAATAATTGGAATATTCATGTTCATATTGATTAATATACAAAAAAGATAGTTATATAACTAATTGATTTATATTAAAATGTTGAATTTGTATTGAACAACTGTAATATTACATAATTAACCAATGTGAGGATGGATATAAAAATAGATGACAATGGGAAGGGGTATAATATAGAATAGAAGTGAAAAATTGAATTTGATTAAGATTAGAGATGAGGATGAAGGGTAATATTGGTTTTTTAAAAAAATAGATGAGGAATAAACAGTGGCAAAAAGGAAATATAGAAATTGTAAATTTAAGTGAAATGACTAAACACTGTTTAAATTTGTGAACCGGCCAAATACCCTGTTCAAAGAAAATACATTGTATGTTTGTATGTGTGTTTCTAATTATTGCTATTTATTCATATTTGTTCTCTTTTATTCTTTAAAGTTTAACAATTCATTCTTTATCTTGATAGCTTTATATTTGTTTGGGGTTGGTTTTCTTCCCTTTCATCTTTTTTATTGTACAGCAATCTTTCTCCTCAAACCTACCACCTCTCTCTTTGAGAAAGGGGGGAGAAAGAGAATGAGAGAGAGTGTGGGGGAGAGAGAGAGAGAAAGAGGGGGAGAGAAAGAATGAGAAAGAGAGGGGGAGAGAGAAATGGTGATAAGACAGGGCAAAAACGTAAAATATGAGGACAGTCATAAGTTCAAGGACTGGTCACAAGTGCGAGGACCAGTCAAAAATGATTTTTTCAGCCCTCTGAGTAGTCCATATCCACAAAAGGACTACCCAGAGGGCTGAAAAAAGTGATTTCTGACAGGTCCTCGCACTTTTGACTGGTCTTCACACTTATGACTGGTCATCATTTATGCCCATTGTAGCATTCTTAACAACTGTGTCACTCATTTCACAACTGCTTCTCTTCACCATGGTGACAAGATAAGGCAAAAACATAAAATGTGAGGACAGTCGTAAGTTCGAGGACTGGTCACAAGTGCGAGGACCAGTCAAAAATTACTTTTTCAGCCCTCTGAGTAGTCCATATGCACAAAAGGACTACCCAGAGGGCTGAAAAAAGTGATTTCTGACAGGTCCTTGCACTTTTGAGCAGTCTTTTTTTATTTTGAAATTTACCAGTAGCCGCTGCATTTCCCACCCCCGGCTTATACTCAAATCAATAAGTTTTCCCAGTTTTTTGTGGTAAAATTGGGGGTCTCGGCTTATATTTGGGTCGGCTTATTCTCAAGTATATACGGTAACTTGAACTTGAAGAGGTCTGCAGAAACTTATCTCTGGTTTTTAATCTTGATGACTGCATCCTCCTGAATCAGCAGAATGATGCTTTAAATGCCAGCTGGTAGAGATGACAATGAAAGAAGGCTATCGCCTGCCTGTCCAGGCTTGTCAGCTTCCTGTCAGAGAAGCTGGACTACATGGATCTTTGATTATGCAGTATTCCATAGGTTCTTTCAATTCTTAGGTTGCTACTGATTTTAACTGGTAAATCATAACAGATTGTATGAAAGATTATTATAGGCTACATTTGGAATGCTACTATTCTGTTTTAGATGATGTAGGTTTTAGGTTTTTTTTAAAAAAAATAATTATTTGGATTTTCATTTGTGTGCAATGAATGTCTCAGAAAAAAATCTGAAGCAGAACCTAATATTTCTGCTTCACTCCAGATAGATATTTATTACCTTGCTCTTGAAAGAAAAACTGAATCATGATTAAGTACTACTGTAAGTGGTACTTAGGATGATTAAGTAGCACTGTAGGTAGATGTAACTACATTTAATCACCTTTCTCCACAAAATGAACTGAAATGGGGACCCAGAATCCTGCTTTTAAGATCAATAGTCCTATGTTGCCTAGCAACAGAAAGTGGTAAATAGCTTTTCAGAAAGTTGTAGGAAACATATTCACTTGGCCAAACAAAACAAATTCTAACATATGTTTTTCGGATGCAAAAAGTAGTGGGTTTTTTTTTTCTGAAAGTGAGGTAAAGCTAGAATTTCTCCAATTTCATGACATTGAAACATCTTAAAATGATAAATGAATTAATTTAATTACTTTATATAATTTAAAATCAACAATGCCATTGAGGTTGTGACCTGAGTAAGAAATAAACCGCCTGCTTTTAATAATTAAATGTTATTCTAAATGTAAAAAAGATGGCCTTGAGGAAGAAAGGGACTTAGGAAAAGATTAACATGTAGGAGATGATCAGGCACAGTCCAAAGGTGGGGTCAAACATGTCATAAGTTTGGAATCCTTATGCAATCACAAGAGACAAGTCCAGCCCTCATGAATTCCATTGACTTTTATCTAGTGCCAATTTGCTTTGACCATTGGTAGATCAGATTCTTGGGTATAGGTAGTATGTAATAAACTTCTAGTGATTTGAACCCAGCTCCTGTTACTGGTTACTTGTGCCTGACAGAACACAGATTAAGTCCAATATAATGTATGCACAAACATTTCAGACCACTTCCCAATTCATGTAGTTTAAAAAGAGAGAGGAGTAAAAAGTTGCATAATCAGTCTTGCAAGATCTTTAGTCTTCCATGGAGTTCATTTCTTAGTCTGGTCTGCTTGCAGGGCTGACATTAAACAAACAACTCTCTGATCATACAGGACTAATGTGAGAGAGATGGTTCCTCAGATTAATGCTTCTTTGGGAAAATATTATTTTAAAAGATGTTATTTCTCTACATCTTTCATAAATAGATGCAAAAGATAATTGAGCAGAGTGAATGGACTGAGATCTAGAATATAGAATGACAAAATTGGAAGGGATCTTGGAGGTCTTCTAGTCCAACCACCTACTCAGGCAGGAAACCCTCTACCATTTCAGACAAATGGTTGTCCAGTGTCTTCTTAAAGACTTTCAGTGTTGGAGCATTTACAACTTCTGGAGGCAAGTCGTTCCACTGATTAATTATTCTGTCTGTCAGGAAATTTCTTGATGTATATATTGATGATAGGGATCTACTTTAGATAAATATACTAGATGACATATTACTAAAGCAATACCTCAATTATTTGAGGTTAAGTTGCTGGTTCAACTTTTATACACTGTTCTGTTAGGATCGTATCCCAATTAGATGCCTCAAAAATAGTGCAATCTAAACATTTCTGAGCTTAATGCTTCAAATCCCCTCAGATGTCTAGAGACTTGTCTGATGAACAGTAATCTCTGGTAAAGACCCCAAAGAGTCTAGTTCCTCTAATAGTTCCTGGCAAATTAAATTTGGCCTGGAATAGAACTCCTTTTTCTTTTTCCTCTTCCTCCTCTTTTCTTCCCCTGAACATTGTTGACTATTAATGCTATTCATTATTTTTGATCTTTGTTTTCAATCACCAATGATTCTCCTGGGAAACTATAGCACTGTGTTTTTTCTTTGCCTTCCAAATTGCTGTTAGGTTCTGTGTGAATGTCTTTGAACATCACCACTGTATACATGACTACATTTTTCCAGATACAAACTTTCATTTGTAGTTTTCAAATCAAACAGCTTCTCCTCTTCCAGGATTACATTTACAGTACTTAATGCTGGCATTATTGTCCAGATCACAGCATTTCCCAAGAGAGAAAGAAAGAGAAATTTGGTCAACATGATCACCATATTTTTATTACTGGATTCTGCTTCTTTGGCTGCTCATAGCCCATGGCTGCTTATAACCAGTTATATCATAGTGTAGCCAATCATATATACAATGGGCAGCCTTTGCATACAAGTCCACAGCCATGTCTGTTGCAGAAGTTTGGCCCCATGAGATTACTGTAATAAAAACATTGCAGTGATCTGTAGAAGTTGAAACAAATAATGGAGTTAATTTTGCTTCCTCTCCAGGTATGATGCATACTTTTCTTTGTTTTACTGTTTTATCATGCATTGTATTGGTAACTATGGGTTGTTGTTTTGTCTGTTCTCATTTCTTAGTTTTTTTGTAGGATATTTTAAATGGTTGATTACTGACTATGAATAATGAATCAATTCGTTCATTGGTTGAAATTACACGAGGAAATTACACGAGGAAATTACAAAAGGAAAGCAGTTAAAGGGAAATGATTCAACTGAATAATGGAAATGCTTATAAAACATAGAATCATAAGCTTGGACGGCACCTCAGAGATCTTCATTGGCAGCCTGAATGTAAGTTAATGGAAAAGTTGTTAAAATCTTCTCCTTCCCCCATCCCAGCACTGAGGCAAAGGAGGAAGAAAAAAAAATCCACTCATAATGAGTTACGTCTTTGTCTGTGTGAAATCTAAAATGGTAATATTATGCAAAAGAACTGACAATATTGTCTAATTTAAAAAATGTAGCATAATCAGAGAAAGATAAAAGGATTCAGAAAATTCAGTATTAAATAGTATCGGGAAGCAATTATTTGTTTATATGTTTTATATTATAGCTTCTCTGGTAGAAGATTGAAAGTTTGTGTACAATGCAGAAGAATTTCTCCTTTACACCAGAAAGATGAGTCTATGATAGCAATGCATCTTCAGAAGGGTTTATCTTGATAAACTTACCAATTGGACAGACTCATAATGGGAAATTCTACTTAGGACTTTTTGAAGGGAGCATATATTTCTTCCTTGAGGTTTGGTAATGTGGGAATATAGATTGATCAGGTTGTGACATATCTTATTCAATACTTAGTTAGGGGAGCCCCTTCTACTACAAAAGCAATGGAATGTAAATCTTGGTCAGCTTGAGAACACCTTGATTCTGAAAGGTTTTCAGCTTATTTTCCGGACTTGTGACAGGGTGGCTCAGCATTTTGCTAAGTTTGTAGAAGATATCATTAACAGTTGGTGGAGAACAGCTATCAAATCCATGGCCGCCTTATAGATCATCTGACTACTCGGATAAGTTGCAAGAGGCAAAACAGGTAATGGAGACTTCAGCTAGAGACAACTTATTCCACTAGTGATCATCATAGATGATTACAATATTTTGCTTGGAATATTGTAGGGCCATTATAGAACAAATAACGTTCTCTTCACATATGGAGTAAGAACCATCCAGTGGGCCTCCACAGTCTTATAAATCTAGATTCATATCCAAGCAGATATATCCGTTCTTCTCTATGAAGTATTTATCACTTAATTTGCTGCTACGTTCAGTCAGATTTGGCAGTTTTTCTCCACTTTGATTACAGAATCTATAAAGTCATTCATGGAAAACTGAAACAGGATCTTCTCCGGATTGTTTCAGGCAATTCTCATTGGGAGAACTGGCAATAGTTCTAACCATCTTGTGGGTTAGAGCCTTGTCCATCTTATCTATTTCAACTGGCTCCAGTCTTGAAGATAAACATCCTCGTTGAGATTTGAATAATGTTAATAAATGGTCCCTGCTCAAGAAATAGGGTCTCTTTAGTCTACTATTCCTTGCATTAGCAGCCAGTCTCTAATCTTTTAATTTTAAATAAGTTAACTGATAAGGTATTTGGATAGTTTTAGAATAATGTCTCTAGTTCATTTTGTTTTTTTGTTTTTAAATCTAAAGCAATATGGCTTAGATTTGGATATGGTATGGTGGTCTCTCACATCTGTTTGTATTGAATTTCTGATGGTGATGTACAAAGGCCAGTTGGTTATCCTGTTTTTGTCAGATCCATAAGATGATGTTTTATATTCTTGACCATAGCTTGTGGGTGAAGAGAATAAAACCATGGTTTTGCTTGATCTCAGTCCTATTCAGAAGATTGTATTCAGTAACGATGGGCACATTTTCATCAATATCTGCCTCTGTGGTGTTTCACAAGGTTCATATTCTCATCTTTTATATTTAACAAATGCATGCAAGCATCGGAAGAGACAATTCTCTTTTTCAGCAGATTCAAATCTGTATGGGGAATATGTTCATGTAGTCTTATTTCTTTCTGATATGTGCACATGATATAAGCAGAGAGAAGCATCAGGAGGATATTGATGTATCATTTTCAGGAACTCAGTATACAATTGGTTGCATATTAACTATATGCAATAATTATACTATATAATTATGGTAATTAGAATGGAATTTAACCAAGGTATTGAAAACCATCACCAAGTCCAACCTCAGCAGTGCACTGGGCATAATTGTGCAGACATCTTCTTTGCCACCTGTGGTTAAAATGGTAGCTGGGAAATCAAAGAATATTACTAGTTCAAAATCTGCTTACTCAGGAAAAGCATAACTCTATCCAAAACATTCAGTCCCCAAGTCTACATCACTACACAGTAATTTGTCTTATTTGGATTCCATTTTTGCTTTTTCTTTCTCATTTCCCTAGATCAGTGATGGCTAACATTTTTGCCGTTGCATGCCAATAGCAGGGGGAATGCGGGGGCAGTCGACACATGTGTGCCCACACCCACAATTCATTGCAGCCCCCTGTGCATTCGTGTGCGACCCCCTGCACTCCCCCTGCTTTTGGCACGTGATGGCACGGTGGGCCTGGTAGGCCTGGTTTTTGCTCACCCCAGACTCCAGAGCCTTTCTAGGAGCCTGGGGACAGTGAAACGGTCCTTCCCCACCCCCCCAGAGCCCTCTGGAGGCCGGAAACAGCCCATTTGCCAACTTCTGGTGGACCCGGAAGGCCTAAAAATCAGCTGGCCAGTGCACGCATGTGTGTCGGAGCTGAGCTAGGGCAACACTCACGTGCCCACCAATATGGCTCTGAGTGCCACAGCTTTGCCATCACGGCCCTAGATGGCACTATGCAATTTTTTGTCTTGTTCCATAGAACAGTTAAGACTGCAATAGATTTTCAAATATAAAGTATATTGACCTGGAATATACCAGTCGGAGTATATTCCTCCCAGAGTTTCTAAGGGATATGGGAAACAAACAAACAATACAGCATCACTTTGAAGCATTGGTATGCTTTAAATTATCATAACATCACTAATATTCACATAACTGGAGGTTTCAATTTACAAGAGACAATATCAGCAGAAATGGGTACTATTATTGTAAATTTTATTATTTTTTCTCATATTTTGGCAGAAAGGACTAACATGATGTTTGTGTATATTAAAGAGGTTGTGAGATGACAAACACATCAAAGGAGATGAGAAACACATTTGGACGATCCTTCATTATTTAAAGTTAGATCATGTACTCTTACATTCACATGAGACTTTCTTTTTGGAACCAAATTTGATTGAAATCAATCTTATTTTAAGATTAAAGCACAAATAATCGAATTAATGTTCCATGTAATTGAGAACATGAATTCCTTCAGGGAGATCCAGTCCCACAGGAAATAAATGACCTTCTCTGCATTTTCTTATTCATTTGCTTTTAGGATGTCTTCTGGATAGAAAAAGATCCTTTTGATTAGTATAGAAATATCACAATGTAAATTAAATCTAGTTTTTCTTTTCTTAATTGTTATATCTGAAGTAAAAGGTCTTTCTGATACTGATATTTGTTTCACACTACTATAAATAAGCATATACAATCCCCTGCCTAATTAAAAAAAGAAAATTAAAGCCATATCATAGAATGTATAATATAATCTTTATTTTTTTTCTCTAGCTTTTGGAAAGTTACATAACAACCGTGCTTTAATTAAGACACTATTTGTAGACATTTAAAATGCATTTTAATTTATAAATATTGTACATTTGGTCCATAGAACATTGCCATTCTTTTTTTAAATTATACTGTACTCTATCTCTTTTAAAACAGGTTCTATATATATTTTAGAATGTGTATATATTACATATATTTTTTTATATAGAGATAAATTTGCTTGATGTTTAGAGAATAATTTATTATTGCAAAACCATATATGATCATATATTCTTTCTTTTTAAAAGGGTAAATACTACAAAAAGTTACAGCTATTCACAGTTTACACACAGTAGTTCTACCACACTATTTTTGTGCTATATATGATACGTTTGTGCAGAATTTTGCTAAAGCAAATCTGTCAAACATCTGTTATAAGTGTTATACAATCAAACATTGAATACTTCATTTGTCTTGGAACAACATGGGACCTGATTACATAAACAATAAAGAGAAAGTTTGAATTTGTAATGCATGTGAAACATGTAAAATATGACATTTTATTTTTCTTCTAAACCCTGAAAATCTACAATATTTGGATCTGAGACTTCACTTATAGACATTTAGTTTCTTATAGATTTCTTGATAATTTACATTTGATCTACTGTATGAAACAATTTAGAACCTACTAAACAATACTTTTTATAAGCTTTTATTATTAGATTGAAATGTGTGTGCATGTATATATATATTTATATATATTTATATATGTATGTATATTTGCTACAATAATGTGCTTGACATTCTGAGAATAATACCTTATTGCAAGAACATATGTTTGTCACCTTCAGACAAAAAAACAACAAAAAACCAACATTCACAGTTAACATGTTGTTCACACAGTAGGTCTACATAAAATGTATGCTATCTAACACTGTATGTTGCACAAGATTTTGCTGAAAAGTATGTTTCATTGCACAATTCTATCCGTCATTTAAAACCATTTTCGTATGATCCCCACTGTCTATTCCATAGCTGCCAAACAAGAATTGTTATTGAGGTCTCTCAGAGCTTTGCAGTTTTCTACATTGGAAGAAATATTTTAAACTCCTGTGGAAAATGCATGCTAGAGCCCATCAAAAAAAAAAATCCATTGTCTCCATCATTACCATGAAAAATACATACATAAAATATATTTTTTTAAGAAAACTAAAATTCTTTTTTTCAGAGTGCTTTACAATTTTCTTCCCAGCAAAAACTTCATTATTGATACATCTCCAACAAACCGACTAAAGAAGTGCTAAGTTTAAAGCCCTAAATTGTATTCTATGGGATTTTGATATATAAGCTATTGGTTTGGTTCTTTTCGGTATATATGTTGCACTTATCAGTGATATAACTATATAACATAAAATGAAGTAAAACCTGGCTTAAATGATAGATAATGTATGCAGTTTATATAGGACCAACCTTTGAGAGGGACTCATCACAGTTTGAAACAGGTAGTCATATTGCCACTTTTTTGTTTTATTAAAAAAATCCAGTACTTTGAAAGATGCTTATACTGAAAATATTCTGATAGTTATATTACTACAAAATAATGTAATATATTAAATGCCAGAGGCCCAAAAGATATTACTAGGTAGTGGAAGTATTGCCTGTGGCAGTTGTATAAGAATGATTAATACATAGCTCCATGTAAGGAGAAAATTAGAAAAACCAACCCAATAATTAAGTTGGTTAATACTTCTAGGGCAGTATTTTCACTGGAAATTTCTTTCATAAAAACACTTTGCTGGTGAATATAAAACAGTTTTCCAATTTAACTGTTCTCAGAAATAACAGCTTGGGAATCAAATAGTAAGAAATTTATTAATAAAAACTAGCACAAAAGTTCAAATTGTTGCACTAAAATGTAAAGATTAAAAATGGTCTACCTGTATGTGCTTTTAATAAATTCCAGATACTTCACACTTACTGAGAGAGAATAAAAATGTTAACAGTCTATGGATTGCCGGAAACACAAAACATTGTTAACAACTAAGCCCACAAAATGGTTTGATCATACCACATTGCTTCCTATATAGTGGTGATGGTCTTTTGTGCCACTAGAGGTAGGTTATTTTATTCTCAGACATAAATTTGTGGTAATATTCAACCATGGTTTTTTGTGTATTTGTGTGTGTGTGTGCTTATGTATTTGCCCCCAGAGGAAGTTTTGAATCATTTCAAAGACTGATTTTATATATATGCTTCTTTGTTTGCAGAATTACTCTGTTGGGCTTGTTCTGGTCCATTCTCAGGATGAGTAATGTCTTCACTTGGTTGAATCATTACTTGGATACGCTAACATAGACAGGGAAAGAGAAATACAATAACATCATTATTTATTACTTGAATTTGAATATTTAAATTTCATTTATACAATTTCTTCAGGCAGATGGATAAACCAAAGAAATACTTTACCAGCAATGACTCCGGAGTTTCTTTGAGGGAGGGAGCTGTAAAGCAGCAAGTGTTCCCAGACTAGCAACTGATCAATTACTCAAGCCTTTACAAAATTAAATATGATCAGAATAATTGTTGCAGTCATGTGCTAATATTTAGAGCGGTATTTAGAGGTGAATTTTGCTTATGCCTATTTATTTTCATTTTCACATATATTTGACTTTATAGCTCTGACAATTTGCAAAGACAAAACCCCCATAAAATTTGAACAAATGGCTCTAGATGTTGCAACTCTATTGCTAACTGTTAAAATCAGCATTGTAGGGCCAGGGAATGATCAATGTCTCTTTACACTGAAAGTTATGGTAATGTGTTTTTTTTTCAGGAAGTGCAACCCGGAAAGCAACATTTTCCAAAATTTGGGAGATATGGTTTTCCAAAATATATAAATATAGTTTTCTTGGACAAGGGTTTTCTTAGACAAAACATTTCAAGCATGCCTGTAAGGCAACTTTCCATAGCTATTTCTATTGGGCTCCACATGTACATGCAGCATGGAAACAATTTTGATTGAAGTGCTTGATGATATTCATACGAGAGAAATGCCAAGTGCCATAATGTTGCTTCTTCTGGACTTCTTAGAATCTTGGACATCTCATCATTTGCTGGAGCAATTCAATGAGATGAAAATTTGAGGAATTGGATTACAATGACTCTATTCCTATCTAAAGCATTGCCATCAGAGTGTGGCAGTACGAACGTTTTTAAAGTGGCACATTCTTTTCCCCCTGCTTATAAACATCATGGGAGATGATCATCTAGAGATCTGAAACAATCAATTTCCATAGCATATTTTAATCTATCTTTCCTATCTATCTGAACTAGGAAAGGCTGTATAAATGTTTGACAGTTGCCATGAGGTTAGGATAAGGAATGTAAAAGTGTAAGAATCTTAAGAAATGAGGAAATAGTGTCATAATCTGCTGGAAGGTATCCCAACAAATGAAGAAGGAAATGAAGCAGACTAAGTTAAATGAGCATTCAACTGCAGTCTATTTATGTGGATAAAATGGGAATACAGTTTTAGTTTAACATATTGAAAAATAACTTGTAAATCAATTTCAACATGATCGTATTCAGAAGTCGATTACTAAAGAAAGGCACTGGATGAACATCTATAGCCGTGATGGCGAACCTATGGCACGGGTGCCACAGGTGGCACGCGGAGCCATATCGGTGGGCACGCGAGCTCAGCTCTGGCACGCATGCGTGCGCCAGCCAGCTGATTTTCAGGCCTTCCGGGCCCACCAGAAGTCAGGAAACACACTGTTTCCAGCCTCCAGAGGGCCTCTGGGAGGGGGAGAAAGCCGGTTTTGCCCTCCCCAGGCTCCTAGAAAGGCTCTGGAGCCTGGGGAGAGCAAAAAACGGGCCTACCGGGCCCACCATGCCATCATGTGCCAAAAACGGGGGAGCACGGGAGGGGAGAGGCGCATAGAATTATGGTTGTGGGCATGCATGCATGTGACCCCACTGCGCTCCCCCCGCTTTTGGCACGCGATGGCAAAAAGGTTAGCCATCACTGATCTATAGTCATTCTATATTGTGACTGATTTTCTATACTGTTTATAGAGAATATATATCTGAATGTAATTTTATACAAAATATGTATTTGACTGTTATTTCATAGATAATATATTTATCACTACTATTATTTTACTAGTCAAGAAAATTAGCTTAAGAGGAAAAGCTAACCAAAATGCAGAGTATATTATATTTTCATATTGTAATTCAAAAGATAATAGAAGTTGGTGGCTGCTAAATCTAGAATCTTGAGGTATTGTGTGAACGACAGCTTACCTGTTTTAAGGAACCTTTTAAAGTAAGGAACATGTATGCCATGTAGCCTGGAATCAGCACCATAGAAGAGAGAGCCATAAACCAGCCAACACCTTGGCCCCATTTGGGGAAAACATAATTCCCCAAAGTGAGAGGAGTCATTTGCACAGCACTGAAGATAAACACACCCTGCAAAATGTTTCAAAAGATTAATTAGAATGCAAACTGTATTTAGAATTTAGAGATACACTGGTTCATATAGTATCATGTTTTGTTTGAAACAGTTGAATGGTGAGAATTGGACATATTCACAACAATTACCGTATTTTTCGGACTATAAGATGCACCGGAATATAAGATGCACCTTAGTTTTTGGGGAGGAAAATAAGAAAAAAGCTGATTGGCAGGTGGATCGGCCTCCTGGAATACCCCAATCAGCTGTTCCCAGAGGTGAATTTTAGCAACAGATCTGTCGGTTGTCAGCTCTGCGCCTTGCTTTTTTTTCAGCCTCTGAAACCTCCCTTTAGGAGGCTTTTTCAGCCTCTGAAACCTCCGTTTCAGAGGCTGGGCGGGGCTACATTTGGTGTATAAGATGCACCAAAATTTTCACCCTCTTTTAGAGGGGAAAAAGGTGCGACTTATGCTACAAAAAATAAGGTATTCCTGTTATTCTAAACGCCCAATCAGTTGATGGAATCAAGGGAAAGGAAAAAAGAAAAAGAAAAAAAGGAAGAATTTACTAATGTGATGGCAAAAAAAAAAAGGAACAGAAAAATTAGGTTTGCAGACCCTACATTCCAATGCTTCTAATATTTCTCTTAAACACAGCAATGAACTATTCACATTATTCATCATGCACGGAACACATGGAATTTCTGATTTTTCTGGGATCAAACCTCTGCAGTGCAGAATCAACAAATTATAACTTTAAAATGGGAGCAGAAAGCCAGAGCATAGCATCTCAGAGAATTGTGCCCAAATTTTCCAAACATTGTTTCTTTGCATAGGATCAGCATCTTTTAACATCTGTTCACAAAATGAAGAATATGAAGATACTGTCTTTCTCTGTATCTATTTTTGGTTCCTTTAATAAATTTACCAATGTTTCTAGTAATTTCCAGTAAATTAAGTAATATGTTATTATCTAAGCCACAGGTGTCAAACTTGATCATGTCACGTGATGACACATTTTTTGCTTTTGAGGAACCAGGGTGGGTGTGGCCTGCAAGTAATGCAGTTTGACACCCCTGATCTAAGCTAAAAAAAAGGGAGCTTTTTTGACGCTAGTGAAGCTCCAAGGGTTTTAGGAGGATAGACTGTTTTTCTTTTAATTCATTTAAAATTTTAATTCAGTTAAAATCCCGCTATGGTGTTGAATATTGGATTCTATGAGAAGAAACAATGGCCATAGATAACTTTCCGCTCTTTGCATAATTAGGGGATGAGATGAATTAATTATGAATTTATGGTACATATCTAAAGGGTGAATGAATGAATCCTCATCCGTTTAAGAGGAGAATATCAAAGTGTCGTCTTTTTTCTGTTGAATACATAATTATTTCCCAAGAGCTGTAAACATTAATCAATCAATCATGAAGTATGATGTATTGTTTTAGGAAGGAGATGCTCTTAAATCCTCTTTCAATTAATTTATTTTGAATATGAATGTTCCGTAAGTTACAGTTCAAAAAATTACAGAAAGAGGTTTATCTAAAACTATACTTTTACGTAGTGGTAAAGTTAACATTCATATGATAAAACCATAGTTTTATTTCTTACTGCCACAATGATTGGAGTAAAGAAAGACCAGCAAAGCTTCCACCAGATGCAGGGCTTGTACCCAACCATCTCTTGGATATTGTCATAAAAGCGGTTTACACCTAAATAAATAAAATAAATATTAGTTATCTTCAATAATGAATGTATTTGATAAGAGGTGTGTGTATCTGCTTGATTCAATACATTATGGAATCTTTATAACAACTCTTATACTAGCAGTGGTTCCCATGTAATCCATACAGTAAGATGAATGTTTACTCAGAAGATATCTGTGCACCTTTCAGCAAGATCTGGCTTGAAAAGAACAGGATTGAAGGGAGGATTGATTTTTAACACTGGAAGCCATGTGTGTCTTGTAAAGAGGCACGAAGTGAAGAATAGAAGTCCAAATAACATCTAATATACCGCTAATTTTTCTTACAGCAGATAATAGTATGAGCAACAATTTGTGTCTGGCGTTCTAGAAACAGAGCTCCTCAGGGTCAGTAGCATTAGGAACTGTTATCTAGGTTAAAGTATTTCTGTAAATACAGTGCTGTTTGGAGAGAATATAAGCAAGATCAAATGCATCTTTTTCTTCTCTAAGATACATTTATATTACAAAAAAAGAAAAAAAATCAACAAATGCAATGTTAAAATTTATGAAATTTGGTTAATAAGACCTTATGGAAATGCCCTGAAAATAGTGTTTTGGGGAAAAAAACAACAACTTTACACTTTTTCTGCATCTGACAGACCATAAAAAAACTAATCTGGCATTTGGGTTGTAGCCCTTTGACAAAATTAAACTGCAGCAATTGGATCTGAATGATTGAAATGGTGTCCTCCTAACCAGTAGTGGGATTCAAATCCTGTCGCTACTGGTTTGCTCGTGGATGCTTGCGTGCTTACGCGCACACGCACACATGCGATGCTTCTGCGCATACACAGAGATGTCCAGGCGGGTGGGCGGAGCCTCCCACCGCCACTACCGGTTCTCCCGATATGGGGCAAACTAGTAGCAACCCACCACTGCTCCTAACCATCTGCAGGAATTGGAGATTTAGCACAATTTGTTGCAATGGTTCCATTCCTTCCTCAGTAGGTGATTGTTGGGAAAGAGAGATCACTCCAATATTTACTCCTTTGCAGGCTGCTGTGGGGTTTCTTTTCCCCCCTCTCCTATTTATATAAAATTACTGGGAGAAATCATCTGGCAATTTGGAATTCAGTATTATCCATATGCTGATGGCACCCAGCTTTCACGTCATTACCTCAGGCCAGCCTTTCCTAGCAACTGCAGGTTATGAGAGTCCGAATGGAATGGGAAAGAACAGGCTTAAATTGAACCCTAGTAAGATGTGATGGCATCAGAATAGTGGTGTCTCATACATCTTGTTAGTTTTATGAGGTATTATCTTGAGAAATGCACTACACATATTTCTATGCATTGGACAGGAAGTAACAGTGTTGTGTTTGAGGATGAACAGAATTAAAATCAACAATTGCAACAGACCAAAACTGAACTGACTTAAGGGCAGACAATTTTTTTCTCTCAAAATTTAGGTTGATTTATATAAGATTGTTTGAGGGATAAAATGACTGAAAAACTCTTATGAACTGCCTTGAACTCTAATCAAATGAAACACCAAACATAACATACCGTAACACCAGGATATGGAGATACACTCAAAGAACACAAGAAATAAAAGACTCATTCCACTTGCTGAGTAATAGTCAAAAAGTTTGAACACGTAAAGCCCACCCTGCAATGGGAAAGAGATTATCAGGTTATAAGCTGTTTTCTAAGATGTCTACTTCTGATTACCCTTACTTTTCATTGAGGTTCTGTTTATGTTATTTTATAATACGAGCTACAATAATTCATTTATTATTCATAGAAAGCTCTTACAAGTACACCTATTTGTTTGATTCCCCAACTATATAACTTCATTATCTGCTGCTTAATGTTCTATAAGTATACTCTCCTCCCTACCCAATTCTTGATTCTGGCTTTTAATATAAGCAAATAGACAGAACTGTCTTTGAAAATAAGGTAAATATGATTTTACTTGTGCATTCTATATTTTATAAGAAGTATTTACTTTGGATTATGTAACATACATAAGACAAGAAATTTATATTTTATGCTACTCTCAAACTAAACAAAGGCAGAATTTGCAGTATTCATAATAACAAGGTCTTTATGTGATTCTTCTAGCTGAGATTATTGGCTAATAATGGAATGATTACATTTTTGCTGCAGTGCTGTTCCTAGGAATAACTCCTACTGTGGTTAATAGGATTTCCTTTGAGAAACATTTATAGTTTGAATAAAACATGTTTCAATGTACTGTAACCAACCACACTGTGCTAATCTCAAATTCTTTAGATAATATTAAAAGCTGAATCTCTCCTATTAGTAAACTCTGGGCTAGCCAAAGGTCCATATTGCCAGAGGATCTCTGTATTGTGAGGAAATAGCTTTGCAGGCTTTAAAGACTTTTCTACAGTATACCTCTGAGGAGCTAGAATCGGAAAGTCTTGCTGATTTCACTCATTTCTCAACTACTCTTCTGTTGGCCCTTATTTCTGTTGTAAAAATTGCATCTAAAAAGCATAGATAAAACTCCTAACTCTTCACTCAATAGAGAAAATGCAAGTATATCAAATTTGTGTCAGATAATCCCCAAAATATGACTTGCCTGAGTAATATTAGACAGTCCTATTAGGTATGACACAACGCACACAAGAGCAATGAAAATTTCTCTTCGACTGCGTAACAGTTTTGGAAATTCATCCACTAGTGCTGTTATGAATCCTTCAACTGTACAGAACTAAAATGGGAGTAGAAGTTACACACAAATCAAACAAAAAATTAAATTTATGTATACAAACATTCACGTTATTTTTCCCCCATTTGGAATGACATTAGAAAAGCTTTTCAGTGGTGCAGATTCTTAGATTTTGTAGTGCTTCAGCTGATCAATTAACCTATTTCTCCTAAAATGAATGTTTGACTCTTTCATAATTGGTGTAAGAATGTTTTTAAACCACTTAGAAGCTTATTTATGGAGTAACTTTTATACATAGGTTAACATATAACTGGTAGAAAAAATAAGGATATAATTCTGATCTGGGATATGAAACATACTTTATTTTTATTGTAAACGTCTCCTGGTAGTGTAGTAATTTTTATTCTGCTTAGTTTTTATTGATTTTTAATAAAAGTTTTATTTTAATATTAATAAAAGAGGATCTCTATGGACAATTCTGGTTAGCAAGAAGTGAAATTTCTAGAAGTGGGAACAGATAACAATATTTACTTTCATCTATTTAAACTTTGATTAACCACTCATGGTACTTCTCAGCCAGGTGCCACTGTGCTTGGAAGTTTTTCTGTTTATTGGATATTCACATGGACAATCCTGCTTTGTAGTTTTTCAGTGTTTTGGACAATTTCTAATCCTTTGTATTGGCACAATTGAATTTAGAGCATTCAAAGAGAAAGCCCAATTACTGCCTTAGGGAAAAATAGCTGAAAATTATAAATACTAGGGACAAGGTGTTGAGAAGGTGGATTAACAGATAATATTGTTGGTGAATACAATCTTAATCCTCTGATCAGTTTCACTGTCTAAGTAGAAAACTGCCACGCTTAATTTTGTGCTTATATAAGCAGTTTTTATGAGACAACCTAATTTGAATACTTCCTGGCAGTTTAACAATTGTACGTGCACAAGCAGTATATAAGAGAAGGCCAAGAACAAGCAAGCATGACACCTACAATGGAATTCCTCCTTTTCTAGCTGAACATACATTCATTTACATTTTCACTGACTTTCAAAAAGCCAACAGCTGAACAACTATCATTACTGAGATCTTAAAGATGCTATTTATTTATTTATTTAAAGCATTTATATAACCATCTAACTCAACCAACTATTCTATTATTCAACTATTCTACCATTCATGACACATCAGCAAGAAAACTGCTGTGCAAGAAGTGATTCTGGAAAGAAGATGGTCTTATTTAGGTTGTAGTGGTAGGGATTGTGTGTGCTTTGTAAATAGACATTAGTCTTTTTTGGATCTATTGAATGTTTGCTTGTAAAATTGTATAGTGAGAGAAACTATTTAGAAAAATGGCAATTCTGTCAATAAAACCGTAACTTTTAAATCCATAGTAGCATATGAGGCTCAGCGGTGTTAACAGGTATGCATAGGATATTAACTACTTAAGAACATATGGCAACACTGGAACATAAAAGGGTGGAGGTTTGTTTTATTTAGCCATGCATAAACTTTAATTGTAGCCTTTCTTAAATGTGGGAATAATATAATCCTTTTTTTAAAAAAATAGGGGATTCAATGTATTTAGGTATTCACATCATGTTTACCTATGCATTTGCTTTCTGTTCTGTTCCACTTTACACAAGACAAAAATGATGATTTAGAAGTCATCAGTATTTGTTGCATCTTCTTTTTACCACCACAGTGACTTTTTATACAAGCTATTTCTATATACATTGTGTTAGGAGTTTATCTACATGAATTTCTTATCTGTATATTTCTTATATTTATGAACCTTCAATAACTATACCATCTCATGGTAAAAGCATAAATTCCATAGAGAAACAATTATACTCAATAGTTTTTTGGGGTGAGGTAACAAGAATTCTGTTAATCAAATGAAGCCATTGATTAGCCAGATTTTTTTCACATCTGCATGCCCACTGAATTATTTAAGAAAGTATTTGGATCAAATTTTATTCATTGTGTAATGTCTGTGTATGTTTTGAATTTGTCATTTTAAACCAGAGGAAGATAATATTTTTGTAATGGGACTATTTTTTTTCCTTAATGTTTAACACAGGGGTTAAACATTAAACCCAACCCTCAGGCTGTGGAGCCACTTGTGCAAATGGAGCTGCGCGTGCAAATGTGCACACTTGCCGCTCACATGCAACCATCCACTCTCTTCTCCCCCTCTCCTTCTGCCGGTACACCAAACTGGAAAGGTTGGGGACTGCCAATTTAGCAGATGAAAACCGCTAGGTATGGAGCCATGACATAGTAACATTTCCACAAGAGATTCTACATTTCACTCCATTTTGGAATTTTTTGAGAAAGGTTCCATATCAGCCTGTCTTGTAGGAATATAGAGAGAAAGAGTTAATTTCTCTGTAATTAATTCTCTGGGCAAGTCTCTCAATTGAATGATACAATACAAGAAAGTTCTCTGAAGGTTCTCTCTTTTGTCAGAATTTTCTAATATAGAGGCAGAAGTTGCTCTTTTGTAATGGTAGGTCAGACTGTATGTGTTGATTATTTTGGAAATGGCCTCTTAAACTTCTCATCAATGTGAACACCTGCACTCATTCTCAGCCTGTAGCCTCTATGCCAAAGGTGGTCCTACTTGAAATGCCACATAAATTGCCCAGAAATAATTACATGAGATGGAGTATATACAATGGGCCCATGAATAATAATAATGAAGAAGGACCGTATTACCTGACTGTCAATTCCAAGCATAAGCAACATAGAAAAGAACAGTATTGCCCACAATGGAGAGATGGGAAGTTGTGTTACTGCTTCTGGATAAGCTAAAAATGCAAGTCCTGGACCTAGTAATGGAGGGAGAAATACATTGTCTCTGAAGTTCTCTTTTGCAATAGAAACTTATTGACTTTATTATTCTTTTTAGTATATTTCAAAATATAATGATAAATTTACTGTTTAGAACTGAAATAAGTGACTAATGACATGCAAATTAAAATGTAAACAAAAGCAGAATACAATTAATGTTACAGAGCTCATTTTTAAACGTTTCAAAGGTTGACATAGTAACAACAACACAGTAAATGTCTACAGAGACTCTCAATCATCCAGGTCATGGTTGTCCCAAAGGTGCTTTTTCCAAAAGGAACTGAAGAAGCTTCTTGGATGAGAAGCAAAATGTTTTCAAAGAAAAAACAAAGAAAGTTCAGTTACCTTTTGGACAACTCTGTTAATAGCATTTACAATATTCTATTGTATAATGTTGTTTCATATCAACTCACAAAATTACTTGATAGCAAGTCAAAACCTTCACCAATCTATTTCAGTACTGTCAAATTTGAAGAGCAGCCATTCTTCAAGGAATCTAAAGTCTGCAATCAATTATCACTAGAATTGCCAAGCCATAAAGTTATTGTTTTTGCTAAGATTGACGCACCCTCATTCATTATCATCAGAGTTGCTTTGGATAGTGAGATGGGCAGCATATAAATTTAATAAATAAAAATAAATTATAATTTAGCATTATGTGAACCAAATTGGTTTTATAATCAGTGTTAGTTTTAGGTTATCCAAAACAGTTATTAATTAAAAATACTCTGCAGTTTAATCTATTGCATTTAGTCCATCCATTTCTAAACTTTTGTTTGACTACATTAATCCATATTCCATCTAGGATTTAACTGTATATCAAGCAGAAAACCTGATATACAGTTAAATCCTGGCAATCAGAGACAGATAAGGGATGAGAGATCCCACATCTGCATTATGTTTGTCTGGCACCATTTCATTCCTGACTGAATTTATGGAAAATGTTCATTTTTGTGAGCTTTTACAAACATAAATTTTATATGTATCTGCAAGTACTTTTGTCACTTAAATATATATTTAATACAAAATTTATGATTCTGTTTTAGTTGACAAGATGCTACCTAATACTGTATTTCCATTACATAATATTTATGAATATTACAGTAGCTACAATATCATAATTAAGCAAAATAAAGTCACCAAAGCAAATTAAGCAAAATAGGTCACCAAAGAGCTTTACCATTCAATAGATAACATGTTAAATATTAATGCTGTAGTTCAGTGTATCATCACCACATTGGCTTCTAGTTTTCCACTTTACGAAGTTACTTTCTATTAGAAAACTAAAGTCTATAATAATATTAAATAACTAGTGTTCTTCCCACAGCCCATGAACTGTTGTACATTTTCCATGATTTCAAGGGCCTGGGTAAGAGAGCTGCATATTAAAAGCAGTTAAGACTTTGGAAAACCTTTCCAAGACCTACATTTGTCCCCAGAACTTTAATTGGTGTAATTTCCAAGGGTAACTGTGCTATTTGGTGCATGACTTTGCATCACTTATTAATTTGATTTATTTTAGTTTTATCTCTCCCAATAATTCACATAATTTGGCAAAAAGATACTCCATATTTTATTTTTTTTTACAAAAAGTTAATAAGGCATATGAAAGAAAAGAAATGAGGTGTGAGGGAAGTTAACTAGTTTAAGCCAACTGGTAAGTCATTATGTAACTTTAACGTTTATGATAAATGACTGATTTTCTTTTCCACATATTGCTGTTGAATAACAGTGGACACCAGGCTAACAGACAAAGTTAGAGCTGGAGCAAGTTTTATGGAGAATTATTGGAGTTGAAGTTCCCATACCTCCAAGTTGCCAAAATTGAGAAACACTGGATTAGTGTATGCTACCTTAGAGTTGTCAAGTCCTAGGTTAAAAGTTGGTAGAAGCTGACTGTTTTGGCCAGTGGAAGCAAGCAAGTTCCTTCTAGCTCCTTTACCGGTGATCCATATAAGGGGCAATGTTATATCCACCATCCTATTTTATTTTTGTATTACGTTGTATGCAGCCCAACTCTCAACATTATTCTCATTGAGATGTGCTATTTTCTAATTGGTCCTTGAATCCCTACTGGATGATTGATTGGCATTTTGCTTTCAGGCCTCTGAAGTTTGATGGCCAGGGTGCCACATGTCAGTATGAAGTGTGTATTTTGCTAAGCATGCAACCGGTATTGATGTTTAACGTATGAAGATAAAAGTGGCCCTAGTTGCCAATAAAAAATAAACACATGAAGTTGCTCATAGTCTGAGTCTTCATTCTTATAACTCCATTCAACTATCAGACAGTATTTCTGTTGTACAGAATAGCAAAACAATTCCTATAGAAGGAAGTATTCAAAGAAAAGATTCTGATCTAAGGGATATTTTGAAGTAAATTTGGGATGCACTACTATCCAATCTAGTAGAGTTTTAAGATTAGGTTCCTGCCTGTCCATTTTGTTGTTTCCACAGTCAGTTAGTTTAATGTTACCTGGTTAGACAAACACATGCTGAACAGCATACCCTTGGGAGAACTTAGCAAACTTTAGAAATCTTCAGTTGTACTAATTTTTTTTTACCACTAAAACAATAACACGGAGTAAGGAATAACATACCTGATTTTGCAACATCTTCAATAGGCCGTTTGGTTACATAAGCCATAAATCCAACAATGGAGAAAATAACAAAACCAGCAAACATGCTTGTGCAAGAGTTTATGCAGCATACTATGATGGAATCCCTGGATGAGAAGAGAGAGAGGGATGGAGGGATAGTATCACTTCAGAAACTAGATATTTTATTCATATTCCTATTGGCAGGGAATCATCATCCAGTGGTGGATGATGATTTTTCTAATAGGAGTGTGCAAGTTGCAGGGACCTTGCATTGATGAAATATTTGCCAGGTGAAGATGTATCACAATGATTTGATGTGATAAAAGGCTTCACTGACTTGAATTAGTCCAACTTGTTGAAGAACTGGAGGGCTGAATCTCCCTCAGCTGGTCCCTTTAAAAATCTGCATAACCCTACAATGTATGCCTGTTTGGACTACATTGAAGTCGTTTCCACTGGAAAAAAACTCTATGAATTGAATCAATTTCCTATAACTTTAATATCTAGGATACAAGACTAGTGCAGAATGGTAACTGTTTTACCTGTAAATATTGTTGTTGAATGTGTTGTAACTTCCAAGGGCAATCAGCGAGCCAAGACCCAAACCATAGGAAAAAAAGATTTGTGTGGCAGCATCCAGCCAGACCTAATGAAGAATTATAAAGCCATTCCAATAAGATTAGGATAGGTAGCTTATATTGTAATTCAAAATTAGAAAGAATGTCGATAATGAATACAGTGGGAGGAATAACCATGGGATTGTCAGTAATAAGAATTACGACAAAATTATTGGTGGGACCGCTTACCTCAGAGTCTGAAAGTTTCTCAAACTTAGGAGTTACATAAAATAAAATGCCATCTTTTGCTCCAGGTAATGTTACTCCACGGAAGAACAAGATAAGTAACATGACATATGGATATGTAGCAGAGAAATATACCACCTAATGTAAAGAATAAGAGGATAACTTGAAAGTAATTGTTATGCTAAGCTCTCTCTCAATTAATTTAAAATTGGATTTAAGAAATACAATACATAATGTTCCTAGTTTGCTGACTTGAAATATGTGAAAGATACAATATTATTCTAAGTATCTACACTAATATTTATTTATTTATTTATTAGTCCAATTTATATGCCGCCCTTCTCCGTAGACTCAGGGCGGCTCACAATGCATTATAGCAATAGCCTGCATATACCTTTATATATATACCTGCTTATTAGGGCTTTCGCCCCCCCCAAGCGGTGTTGTTCTATACAAAGCTGGCTTATTGCCCCCACAGTCCAGGTCCTCAATTTACCTACCTCGAAAGGATGGAAAGCTGAGTCAACCTTGAGCCTGGTGAGATTTGAACTCGCACTAATTGCAGGCAGCTGGCAGCTAAGTGCTAGCACTTAACAGCACTTAGTCCTCTGCACCACCGAGGCTCCTAATATTAATAGTATCACCTTGCGCAATGCAATGTATACAGTGATAAACACTACCTATTTGTAATAATTATGGTTATAGGTGAAAAATAAATAGGAAAAAAATACAATAGCATTTAAAATACAACGTAAATCTCTTGAGGGGATGTCCCTTCAAAAGAGCCTGTATCTCTATTTTTCACAATGATTCAGTCTGCAATGCATGCTTTTATATTCCCTTACCTTTCCAGTCCAGCCTACTCCTTTCCAGATACAGAAATATACTAAAACCCAGGCAATTGCCAGAGTAATTGCTAATGGCCATCGGATCTGCCCTGGTTTTTCCAGTCCATCTGTCATTTGATGCATATTCCGCCTAAAAACAAAAAACAAATATAGAAAAGTTTATATTCTATTTGGTTTTGAGAAAGTGACAATGGACATTCATAGAAAGTAAAAAGGTGTAGACTTCTTGACTTACTCCCAAAATTCCACAACAGCACTTGTCAAGTTGGTGTTATTTACTATGCTGTAGTTGGAGAAACACTGGTTTGTGTTCCAGGGATTATCACAGTGACTCCATGGAAGAGTCTGATTTAAAAAACAGAGAGAATTGGAACAGAAGAATGAAAACAGTGTTCGATAGAGCAATATAACTTAGATTTATCTGCTTTTCTATAATAGTGACCAAGATGAAATGATGAATTACTACAGTAATACATTCTGCATTTATGTCACCAGTATTAGGTCAAGCCAGAGATGAGACACCAGGGTTCAGTCAAGTTAAAACTTTTATTAGCTTACATCTATTGGACAAAATCTTGCCAAATTAAAGTTACAAATTTCTAAGCTACTAGATATATCCTGAGAGATTATAGAGTGTGGCTATCCTGAACCTCTTCCCTCTACTCCTCTCCAGCTCATAACTGTGTGGTCTCGATCCAGATCTCCTTCTGGGAATTTTCTGAGTTGGCCAAATCCACCCCTTTTGCTGCTGCAAATGTACTTTCCACCACATTTGGTATGAACTAGACCTTTTTCTTTCCAAAGCTCATGATTATATTGTAGTTTTTCTTTTACATTTTGTTAAATTCTAATTAGACATGCACCCTTCTGAACATATACAAATAGTGAGTAATAAAGAATATGAACAATGCATGCAATTTGGGGATTTATTTATAATAATCTAATTTACAATACATAATTGTGCTGTCTCCCCATTTCCTATTGCATGTCACATATATTAATTTGAAAGATTGGGGCTACCTAAGAGCATCCATCCATCCATCCATCCATCCAGCCAGCCAGCCAGCCAGCCATTCTTTATTCACCGCCAAACAGAGTGCAACTATTCAGTTCCCTCTTGCAATATTTCATAATTTAAAGGCGTTCCTTTATTTGGAACCTTAGTCCCTCCATTATTTTAAAACATAATAATTTATGGACATGTGTCAAAATGAAAGTTTGGGATCTTCCTCAGGGTTTGTAGGTATGCAGATATCAAATAGATTTTATTTTATTCCTTATTCTGTGTTTTGTGGACCCTCAATCAATTAGAATTTTCAATAGTCAAGAAAATATTTATAATTATAAACATCTATAATTTTGTGGGGTTCTTGGTGCTCTCTGAGCTTGGTGGTTTTCTTGCAGATAATTCATAACCAAATTAAGTAACAACATCAGTGCTAGAAGGGAGTAGGTTTGTTTTTATTCTTATATATAAGCTGCTTGCCCTGTCACTGTTTATTTTATTTTTTTATTTTTATTTGATTTATATGCCGCCCTTCTCCGGAGACTCAGGGCGGCTTACAGTGCATTAAGCAATAGCCTTCATACTTTTGTATATTTATACAAAGTCAGCTTATTGCCCCCACAGTCTGGGTCCTCATTTTACCCACCTTAGAAAGGATGGAAGGCTGAGTCAACCTTGAGCCTGGTGGGATTCGAACTTGCAGTAATTGCAAGCAGAAGATGTTAATAGATGTTAATAACAGGGTGCTTTAAACCACTGTACTACAGGCTCTGTAACACTGTTGATGGGAATGTTCTTAGAATCTAAGTGGTTCCTTGATTCAGGTATTGTTTTCTTCTTGATTGTTGTTCTAGTGATAATCTTGGTGTTGATCTCTGCTCATATGGGTATTGATGTGTGGTGAGGAAGTGCTCTTTCTTTTTGTTCTTTCTGGACTGTTTTGAATGCTATATCTCTATGTCTCTATGTCTGCAAGAATATAAAGCTCAAAGAGCACCAAGGACCCCACAGTTGAACCCTGACCCACAAATATTCTATCAGTATTTATATTTATTTTACAATTTATTTGTGATTTTTATATTGCTTTTAAATATTGTTACCCACCTAGATATGGATGGCCATACAAATTGAATGGATGGATAACTAAGTAGCATAGACTCTATTTATCCTAAGTGTTTGGTACATCCTATTTTGTGTGTGTACAAATACAGTTTTGCAATAAACTCACTGAAGAGAGAACGTGGAAACGTTCTATTATTCTAATCATTTCTAAAACATATCTATTTCAAACTATTTTGTTACAACTTAGCTACGATTAGGCCACCAACATATATTTAAATTGATCTTACTCTTCTTTGTAAAGAGGAAAATATCTTTCAGTTCTGTATGGGCCCAAAACTAATGGCTTAATGAAATTTTAGCTCAGCAAATGACTCACTAGGTGTCCTTGGGCAATGAATTACCCCTCACTTTTCCAGCAGGAAAGATTAGCATGAGCAAAAGGGTAAAAGTTGGATGCCAGTTTTTATTTGGTTGCTCATAAGAACTTTCTCAGCAAGCAGCCAAAAGCAAATTTCAGTGTCACTGGGACACTACATAAATGAATGAATAAATACAATAGCATGACTTTCAGACTAAGAGCAGACGAGAATGTGGTAGTACATTGCACAAAAGTGTGTGAATGTGTGTGTGTGTCTGTCTGTGTGTGTGTGTGTGTGTGTGTGTGTGTGTGCCTCTTTCTGTGTTAGAAATATAAACTGGTATCCCGCTTGCATACCATAGATAGTTGATAGACTAAGAAGTTTATTTTCTACTTAGCCATCCCACCTTAAATGCTGTTCTAATATTGGCTAGCCCTGTGATTATTTTAATAGAGTAATACTATTTTATTAGCTTCTGTCTTGCTGATTGCTTTATTATGGCTTCTCTCTCTTCTTTTTGTAGATATACATATTATTGCTATGACAAATAAAATGATCCGGGCTCATTCATGGCAATTAACAATATTTGATTAAATCTAGCTTAAAGCAATGAAATAGACAAGTTTAAAATGAATAGAAATCTAATTCTTGGATCTAAGTCTGTAACTTAACATACCTTAAGGCAGTATGAATCAAACCAAGCTGTTTTTAAACAGCTATTTTTAAAATAAAAGAAGAAGAGTCACTTACTGTAGTAAAAGAGTTATATAAGTAATATATGGCCCAGGAAATAATCACAATGTAGTAAATGTTAAGCCAGAAGGACAGAACAGCAGCAGCTAATCCCACACCTGTAGGAGAAATTGGCACATCACTGTTTTGTTTATTTATTTATTCATTATTAACAGTGAAGCTTAAGGCTATTAAAAAAACTTTTATAAGACTCTGCTTCAAATAAGTTAAAATACTTTCTTCTTCTACACTTATATTTAAATCAAGATTGAATATTATAGCCACTCTTAACAGAGGAAGATCTAGACCTGTGATGGTGAACCTATGGCACGGGTGCCACAGGTGGCACGCGGAGCCATATCTGACGGCACACAAGCATTGCCCTAGCTCAGTTCCAGCATTCATGTGCCCACCGGCCAGCTGATTTTCAGGCCTTCTGAGCCCACCAGAAGTTGGGAAATGGGCTGTTTCCGGCCTCCGGAGCGCCTTGGGGGGGGGGGTTGAGGAAGGCCATTTTTGCCCTCCCCAGGTCCTAGAAAGCCTTTGTAGGCTGGGGAGAGTGAAAAACAGGCCCACTGTGCCATCACGTGCCAAAAGTGGAGGGAGCGCAGGGAGAGCATACGCATGTGCACAGGAGGGCAGGGCATGGGTGGGCATTGAATTATAGATGTGGGCACACATGCGCACAATCCCCCCGCTCTCCCCCCGCTTTTGGCACGCGACAGCAAAAAGGTTAGCCATCACTGAACTAGACTATAATTCCAAACCATCTTCAGATTAAACTCCACCTTCTGTTTGTGTTCAAAGAGTCAAGAAAAGCTAGATAAATTAATTGAGAGTATTTGTACTGAAGAAAATAAGAGGGAATGAATATTTATTAAATGACACTCAGTAATCACATGAAAGTGGATAGAAATCTGGCTGGAGGTTTAAAAAAAGAGAAGACAGAATATTATGAACTACCAGAAATGAAAGGGAATAATTTGCTGTTCTGAAAGAATTCAGAGATTCTTGGGCAGAGACTACATTAAAGTCCTCTTTGTTCTAATTGATTATGTGCCATCAAGTTGATTTTCTCCAGAAGGTATGCGCCCAGCATAATACTTTGAGTCCTCTAATGGTTTACCCATTACTGCTGCAACTGAGTCCATCCATCTTATTCTTGGTTTTCTTCTTCTCTTTCCTCCCATCTTCCCCAGAATTAAAGTAATCTCCAGGTCTTTTCATAATGCAGTGGTTGTCAACCTGTGGTCTGTGGACAATGTAATCATAGGGGGTCCACGAAGGTTTGATGCAGTCTAGTGCTTTAAATCTTGTGTTAAGTCTTGGTGGTCCATGGCTATGGTCCATGGCCACAAAAGATATTGAAAGGGGGTCTGTGGTGAAGAAAAGGTTGAGAACCACTGTCATAATGCATCTGAAATATGATAATTTCAGCTTTGTTCTTTGTGCTTCAAGTAAGAACTCTTGACCCCACTTGTTTTCTGGGTTATCCATGGTATACTCAGGTTTCTTCTCCAACATAAAGTTTCAAAAACATCAATGCTCTTTCTGTCTTGCTTCTTCAAATCCAATTTTCACTTCTATGGGTGTCAAGGGAAAATTAATGCCCGCATAATACTAGATGTAGATATAGATACATCCCAACAGCTGAATATTTTTACCAAGGCTTTCATGGTGTCAATTTCAACCAAGTGCTAATTTCTGCTGGTTCTTTTCTGTTGATAGTCAATCCTAAAATGCAGACATTATCCACACTTCACTAACTTTTGTGCTGTAAGTCACCCAGAGTTGTTAGATATAATGGGGTGGAAATACATTTAACTAACTAACTAACTAACTAACTAACTAACTAACTAACTAATTTCATTGTTAATTCTAAGGCTGACTATTGTATCTGTTGCCATTTGTTCTGTCTTGTTCATATTTAATTTTAATCTGACTTTTTTCACAGCAGCACTTGCACGAACAAGCCAAATAACATATAACAGGTGAAAAAAAGCAAAATAACCCTCTAGTATAGATAGATAGTTTAGATCAGGGGTATCAAACTCATGTCATCATGGTGGCATCATGTGACGTATCAGGACTTTTCCCCCCTTCACTAAACTGGACATGGGCATGGCCTGTAGGTGTTATAGCCAGCCCGCAGGCCACAAGTTTGACGGCCCTAGTCTAGATAGTCCTCAACTATTATCTCAGTCATTCAGTGAAGTAGTCATTAAGTAAGATGTCCAAGGCACTACTTTGCTTAATTGCCATAATTCCCACACTTCTTGTTGCAGTCATTAGTCAATCTCTTGGGTCATTAAGCAGAGTGAAAGAGCTGCCTTCCAGGAGCTGAAATTCACATGGAGCTGAAATCCTCCTGGCAGCCAGCCATTTTCTCTCAAATAATATAATGGAGAGGAAATCCTTAACCAGCCTGCAGCAATGGAGCTGAAAACTTGTAACACTATTTTGAAATCTTGAAATACCAAAACACTTCCCCTCCTGAGGGGAAGGAACTCAGCTGAAGAATTCAGCTCCATTCCTGCAGCCCATTAAAGGGTTTCAGAATATATGTTTTTTCTTTCCAATGACAGCTGGTATTCCCTACATTTGCAAGACCATTTCAGAATTAATAGGAAATACAAAATTATACCTTTGAACATTGGCGCAAGCTTCCAGACTCCAAGACCTCCAATGGATGTGAACTGGCCAAGTGAGCATTCCAAAAGAAACAGGGGAACTCCCGCAAAAATTAAAGTAAGGAAATAAGGAATCAGGAATGCCCCTGAAATGATACAAAAATGACTCTTAAGAATGAAAAATACTAGGCAGAAAAATTAGGAAAAGAACATTAACATTAAATGCAGATAAAAACATTGTTTAAACAATTTGGATTGCTCCCCTTTCCCATTTAGATATGGAATGTGAGAACACATTCCTTTTATTTTTATTTTGTGCACCTTGCAACCAAAATAAGCCTTTTCTAGATCCATTGAGTTTTTGTGTGTGTGAGGCACTGCTTGGGAGTATATACTTCAGCTTTAGAAATGATAACATGATTGTGGTAGACTTCCCCTTCCCCTACATATAGAACACTTCCCCCTACATATATGTCTCTTATGTGTAATGGAGAAACCTTGTATCTGAATTCCCTTCCAGTTTTTATTCAATGCAGAACAGTGGAGCAAAGTTTAATACAAGAGTAGTGAGCGGTCACAAGGACACTGCTTTTCTCATTTTAAGGATGAGCTTTGAGCAGCCACCCAATTTAATCCTGGCCCCTCAAACCACACAATTTCTAATTTTCAGAAATCAGTTCTGCCAGGCTAGTTTTGCTTTCTGGTAAAAGACTATAGCAGATGCTTCCAGAATAAACAAGACACAAATTAGCTGCTGTTCATGATAATTATATATCATTATATGAAACAAACACAGTAGTCCTCATGATATGGAAGACAAAGAGTAAAAAAAAAGAGCCACTATTATACAGCTACTGTAATTTTGATTGCTGGTGGTATTGTTTCTATTCCCCTCCGAAAGATGTAAACATAGATAATAATTCAAATACATTGTTGTTTGTAATGTAAATTTGTTCCAAGGTGCAGTATCGCTGATTGGTTTATTACATTTTCCCACTACCATGCTCACTTAGGATTCATAAGTATTTGCAGGATAAAAACTAATATAACAAACTAATAAAGGCAATATATCATTACATGTATTACTATGTTAGAGACATCCTCAACTATTAAAAGCTCCTTTAGATAGAAATGTTTTCAAGGCTGTTCTAAACATCGAGAGAGAAGAGTATGCCATGAAATTAAGGCTACTGCTAAAATGCACTGGTTTCTACCCTTCCAAGTCTTCTCTATGGCAGGTATTCTTTCAACATCACTATACAAGAATTGGAACCAGATAGCTGACACAATACCTGATTGTCATGCAATCTAGGACCCATCCAACTCTGAATGGTACCTGGAAGTCAATTGGCAACCATTGCAAAGGTCACAATACCAGTGTTATATGCCTGTATTAGCTCTGCCCCATCAGTATTTTATATCAACTGTAGCCCCAAGAGAGGACACTGCAATAATTGATAAAAGAGATGACAAAGACATGTGTTTTCAAAAGGCTTGTTCTCCAGGAAGGGCCACAAGTTCTGCACATGCCAATCTTACCAAATACTTTTGCAAATAGGAGAAATTAAATGATCACCTGTTAGGAACCAGATAATGAGGGGTGGAACAACTGCAGTAGCATTTCAAGTGTAAAATTTATTTGGCTGGTTTTGCTAAAAATCCTGTCATACATTTTGACACTTATGTGATATTAATCAGTCCCTTGTCTATATTCATCAAAGAAGGCTTCGAATTCTAATCAAATATAGTCAGCACAAGTAAGTTAAATATGTACCTCCTCCATTTTTCCCACACAGGTATGGGAACCGCCACACATTTCCCAAACCAATTGCATAGCCAACACAAGACATAAGAAAATCAAATTTTCCCTTCCAGACATCTCTGTCTGGAATATCTCCTTTTTTCTTCTGCACCTTCACTACTAGAGTCTTAGGCTTATCATTAGTAATTGAGGCATCAATGAGTTCTGTGGAGATTTGCCCATCAGCTACTTTTGTTCCATTTGTGGCCATGTCTCTTGGCTTAGACGGAGAGGCCCTTGCAGATGGACGAGAAACGTCAGCACCAGTCCACGTGGACAGCAGTTTTGCGGTTCTTGGTGACCAAACTAAGGATTGATGGAGTTGTTAAAGTACCAATACAAGCGATCCTTGGTTGCGTTGAACTCAGAATAGATGTCCAGTTATACGTGTCTGTATTAATCTGTAAAACAAATTATAATATATATTTTACTTGCACATCAGTAGAAATTGCTAAGAAGCTGTAGAACAATATAGCGGTCACAATATGCTGTGACGGTTACTAAGACATAAGCTTAGCCCAGGAAAATGTGAGGCAGTCAGGAACACAATGCCTTAACTCTTTGGTATAAGAAGAAAGGAAGAAAAAATGTTGACAGGTTTTCAAATTTCTGTTTTCATAGACTATATCAATAGCGTCCCAGTATTTTTTGAGTGTCCATTTTTTTGATCTAGCCTACTTCAAAGGGCTGACAGAAGTAACTAAATTCAAGTAATTGTGCATTTATTCAAAAAAGGTATGCAATTGTGTCTCACCTGAAAGGTATTTTTTTTAGACTGAAGAATTTACCTATTAAATGTCATGAAAATGTAACAATTTACAATAATATTAACTGGGAAAATCAACAGTGTTCAAAGTTCTGATGTTCAACATGAATATAAATTGCAATATCAATTTTAATCTTTATTAATAGATTCAAATTTTAATCTTTATTATTACAAAGGCCTAGACAATAAGCACAAAATACGTAATAACTGATAATTAGCACAATTGTGAAATAAATGAATGTATTAAGAAGTTGTATCACCTCAGTATTACTGATAATCAATTATAATAATGTAAATGTATTTGTTTTATAATACTGTCTTGCTTCTATATTGCCAATTGAGACTTTGATAATCAGCATTATTTCCATCATTCTAAGCTAAATTGTTTCTTACTTTATTTCCAAGGTTGCATCTCAGAGCATATGAATTGTTCTTGCAGAAGTCGCTTCAAATTTGCTGGATAAAGTAAAAGGGTGCAAAAACAATTTAGCATGCATGCTTTTTGTCCACAGCTGTATTCAGCCACTGGCATCCAGCCTTTTTTTTTGGTATTTCAAATTGCCTTTGTAATGCAAGCCTTGCTGAATATTATTAAGATTATATTGTATAATAAAAACAATTTTATATGCAGAAATCTAGTGGATTAAGATTTATAAAGGCAAGCCTTCCATTTTATTGTAAAGGTAAAGGTTTCCCCTTTCAGTAATGCCTAAGAGGCAGAGCTCATCTCCATTTCTTAGCGAAGGAAACCAGCGCTGTCTAAAGACATTTCCATGGTCATGTGGCCAGCAAGACTATATGCTGAGGCACATGGAACACTGCTACCTTCCTATCAAAGTAGTACCTATTTATGTACTTGCATTTGCATGTTTTCAAATTGCTAAGTGGGCAAGAGCTGAGGCAAGGACGGGCGCTCACCCTGTCATGCAGCACTTGGATCTCAAACTCAGTTTCCCAGCTGACCCCAGCATCTTTAACTGCTCAACCATCATGCCCCCTTTGTTATTTTATCACTTAGTTATTTTATTATCAATAGCTGAGATCCTTATTTGATTTGCAAAAGTTCTCTGTTCTCTTCAATATTTTAGGAATTTTTAAATCCATTATAATCACTTGATAAGGAACTAATTTTATTATAACCTCCCATTTTATTTTCCTGTGTAACTTCTGTGATAATTTTAGCCTACTCAATATTTATTAGATCAATTCCATATTATTTTTATTATGTCAAAAAGTAAATGAAAATACAACTGTTTTAATCTGAATTGATGAACTACCAGTATTTCATTTTCAATCCCACTCAACTTTTGAAAATTTTTGATCCAGTAATCTGAATAAATTATTCTGGAATTTTGAGTGCTGCTAAAATTAGAACATGAGAAGATTATATTTCTTTCTGAAATGCCAATTACACTTTGAAAGGAACAAATTCTTTCTCTCAGTAAATGTATAGATGTGATTCCCCCCGCCTTTTCAAACTCAATAAAAAAAAATTAAAAGTATATTTCTTGTTCACTGGAAATGGTCAAAAAGCTATCTTACCTTACATATAACATACTATAAGCAAGAATAAAACCTGCAGATGTAGCAAATTAGAATGCATCAGAATGAATGCATTTATATGAATTGTATGATCTCTATAAATGCACTGTTTTCCCAATTTCATATTTGTAAAAAAAAAATCTTTTTCCAACTTAAAATTTGAAATATGTTTTAGGTAATCTCCATATTCAATACAGTACTCATGAAAAATATATCAACTAGACATGCAAAATCCTTATTTGTCCCTGCTGAATATTGTGGATGCTTCTAATGCTATGCAGAATTAATGTGAGTTTTCTTTCTAGGACAAGGGAGTGGGGGGAATTATATCACTGAATAACATCAGAAATATGTCAGAAATAGCAAATGAACAATTTTCTAGTGCCATCTATTGAGGAAAATAATAACTTCACACGTGGTGCAAACTTCACACGTGGTATTGCTATTTTATATCAATATATTGCTATAACCAGAAAATAACATATATACCTGCAAAATGTCATTTTTTAGGATTTGCCGTGGTACCTATCATGTGGCTAGATTAGAGCATGCAATAATGAACAAGTAGGCCACTAAAAACTACAAAGAAACTCCAGAAGTGGTTCTTAGGTATCACAAATTTAAGGAATGAAGTGGGCAAGACAGGAAGCCATCAGAAGACGATCTAGGCCAGGGCTGTCAAACTCCCAGCCCGCGGGCCAGATGCATCACAAGCTGGTCACAGCCACACCCGGTTTAGTGAAGGGGGAAAAAGTCCCGATACCTCATGTGACGCAGCCGTAACGACGTGAATTTGGCACCCCTGATCTAGGCAATCAAAGCCCTGAATTCATGTGGGAGGGAAGGAAAAAAATATAAAAAATAAAGCTAGAACAAAAATCTAGGCAAACAGTCTGGGTAAATCTTCATTAGTGAGTTCATGGTATCCAGGTAGAGTTACATCTGAGAATTTTCTGTCAAATCTGCCAATTTCTGACTAAGAGGGTTAAGAATTTTGACAGTTGATTGTAATTAATCCTGGTAGGAAGCCTGATATAAATATAGCTTTATTTTCTGCCTTATTTTACAACCCTATCTGCTAACCACTGTTCTTAGGTAATTGCTATGTCTATTTGAGAAACCTAAAAGAAAGAAAATAGAAATATGCAATGAATTGTTAGACATTGATTTGAACTCAAGTGCTTGAGCAGTCCGTGAAGATGGAAAAGCTATATTTACATAACTGAGCAGTCTATTAATAAAAAAATTACATAATTTTGGAAAATTGCCATAAAAATAGGAAATACCACAGAATGGTTAATTTATAATGAACACCACTGTACTTTCAGCCACCAAGGTTTTCAGAGAACCAAGTGCAACGTCTAGTAAATATCCAAAGCCCACAGTCCAATTGTCACGATAGCAATGCAGAAACTTCTCTGAATTTATGCCAGGTCCAGTAAGAAGTACAAAATTGTCACGTAACGTTTTCAATGCCCATGGCAAGAATCCATTTGGGAAAGTAGAATAATTTGACTGAACTCAGCACTTATTTTTGCATATTTTGAAATCCACAGAAAACTAGGTCTTTATTGCACAAGCGATACCAAATTTAATGGACAGCAAAGAATTAGAGAATAAGATTTTTATGTTATTTATTGAATAAATTTATATGCCACCCATCTCACCCTGAAAGGTGGCTCTTTTTATATAGTTCTTCTAGTGTTTATTTTGACTTTTGCAGCCCAGATTTCTTAATCTTTCTGTTGGCTGATTGATGATTGTATGAGTGAGTTGGGGCTAGAAGTACCTACAGAGACAAGTACACAAAATTTGCACAAAGCTTGAGAATCAAGTGTCAACATTTTCTTCATATTAAGGAAACATTTGTTCTTGCAGAGGAAAATTGTACTAATATTAGATAAATTAATATTATTATTCCTCCAAATGAATAGGAAATATTTGATTTGGTGAAAGGAAAATATTCAAATGCAATGGCTTGAAAATTATACCTTTACAGACAGTCTTCAAAGTTACATCCAACTCGAAAAAAGGAAATTTATGAGCCGGATTCAAAGTTTTGATAGTCGGGCTCCCTTCAAGATCATGTGACCCAACTTCAGGTGCTCATCATCATGGCTGCATTAATAGCCATTTGTAGCAGCCTGCAGTCATGTGACCATATTTTACAAGAGTTTTTACAAGAACCAGTTTTTCTGAGCTCATTTAGAACTGAACATAACTCTTTGTTTGTGAACTTCATTTGTAGTTTTATTTATTTTTTGCTTTTATTATTTTTATAAATAACTCAAGGCAGCAAACATGCACGCCAGTGGAGGGTTGCCCCGGTTTGGACTGGTTCTAGAGAACCGGTAGTAAAACCGGCAGGAGGCTCCGTCCACTGACCCTGATGTCATCAGAAGTGATCTGTGCATGTGTGTTGCAAACCGGTAGTAAAGGTAAGTAGAACCCACCCTTGATGCATATTCCTTCCTCCTATTTTGCCCACAATAACTCAGTGAGGTGAGGTGAGTTGGGACAGATGAGTTGGGCTGAAAGAAAGTGTGACCCGCCCAAAGTCATCCAGCTGGTTTTTGATGCATAAGGCAGGACAAGAAATCACAGTCAACTGGCTTCTAGCCTGGTGTCTTAACGACCAGACCAAAGTGGCTCTCAATAAAAACTGGCATTTTTTAAAAATTTTATTTTTATTCTTATTTATATGCCGCCCTTCTCCGGAGACTCAGGGCGGCTTATAATGCGTTAAGCAATAGCCTTCATACTTTTGTATATTTTATACAAAGTCAGCTTATTGCCCCCACAAACTGGGTCCTCATTTTACCCACCTTAGAAAGGATGGAAGGCTGAGTCAACCTTGAGCCTGGTGAGATTCGAACTTACAGTAATTGCAGGCAGCTGGATGTTAAATGCTGCCTTGTAGGAGGCATTAGCCTCCTACGCCACTCAGGTTTAGGAGTGGCGTAGTAAACTCCAAACTCCATTTGGAGTTTACTTGATAATGTTGATAGAATCACAGAGTTGAAGGCGATCATAGAAATCATCTAATCCATTCTTTTTTTGAGCAGGATGCAAATAATCATCCAAGCCTTTCTTTGAAGACCTCTAGAGAGGAAGAGTAGCTGTTGCTTTCGCTGGCTGAGACCTCATATAATCAGATAGTTTCTTTTGAAGTCTAACAAAAATCTTCTTTCTGTAGTTTTTACACACTGGCTCTGGTTCTGCTGTCAGGGGGAATGAAGAATAAGTCGCTCTGTCTTCTGTGTGACATATTTGAAGACTGCTATCTTCCGTATCCCTTTAATTGGTTTTTCTGTTGGCTAAGCACGCTTCATAGGATTATTCAGAGTTATTCTGCATAGCTTTGTTTTCAGCATTTATCTGAGTGGCACTGAAGCATTTTTCTGCATAAGAAGGAATGGGACCACTTCACAAACTGGGATCTCAAGAGAAAAAAGAGCTAAAGCATCAAGTCTTCCACTCAGTTCAGAATAGGGCTAGCAGCAACAATTCACATACTCTTTCATTCACGAAGTACATATACGAGGTTAAGAAACTGCTTATAGATTGCTTTAGATATCTGATCTGCTTCTATATGGTTAATGTTCCATTTGCTTTTTCCTATTTCCTATTTAAGCAAAATGACTAAGATGTAAGCAAATATATTGCATACTATACCAATATATGTAAATCAAATTGTGATTCATTGATGTTTCTGTAGATTATTCTTTTATTTTCTTTAGAGTTAGTTAAAGTTAGAATTCTCTATTGGCCAAGTGGGATGGACACACAAGGAATTTGTCTTTGGTGCATATGCTCTCAGTGTACATAAAAAGAAAAAAAATACAATCATCAAGAATCATTAGATACAACACTTAGTGATAATTATAAGTTACTAATAAGCAATCGAATCATACTAGGAAACAAATAAAACAATATAAATGTAAAGTACAAATAATCCTTACAAACATATTTAAGTCTGTCCAATAAGACTTTTCCTTCTGCTGTAGAATTTCTCAATCAGTGAGCCATACATCTGGTTCTAATAGATTGCACTCCCTATAGGTAACAGCTATATGTTGTATAACAGCCCTGCAGCTTATTAGGTACTATTCCCAGGTACAATTCTGCCCATAGAATATATAATAGAGCATACCTTGCTCTGGGTAGTATTAAGCCAGTGGCACCCTCTTGGATCCTCATTTCCCTGAAGGTGAGATTGGCTCTGATCCTATTAAAAAAACTCTTTTTTAACAGCCCTGTAATCTCTTAATTCAAGGTAGAGTCAGGGTGACAGATGAAGCTGACCATTGATTGGCTGGATGTCTTCCCTGATGCCATATGGAGTTTGCAGCAGATATTTTTCTCTTGTGCCCTAGGAGAGAAAATCTACCGCTACCTAGGATTGAACTTCCAACCTTCCAAGCAGGAGCTGAGTGTTTTCAACACTAGGCCAATATACTGCTCACTGAACCTGACCCTACTGAACTTCCAGAAAGCCCTTTAATTTGGTTCTGTCCCACGGAAATAGGAAGCCTTCAAAATGGCTGTATAGTAAGATTCTCAACATACTCTTCCATGGTTTTTTTTAAAATTTGTTTTGTGTTTCTAGTTTTTAATACTTTTGTTTTGGTTGCTTTGGTTCTTTCTGGTTTATTTTGATTTGTGTCTGCCTCCTAGAATCACATGCATGGGATCGTTGGCTATAGAAATTCAATACCTACATACCAGGGGTGGGTTCTACTTACCTTTACTACCGATTCGCAATGGGGCCACGCGCATGCGCAGAAGCATTCTGATGACATCGGGGTTGGTGGGTGGAGCCTCCTACCGGTTCTATAGAACAGGTCCGAACTGGGGGCAACCCACCACTGCTACATATCTACATGCTTGGTTTTTTTTTTTTAAATGAGAGCAGAGACCCAGCACCCTACAGAATCTCATGCAAAGAGAATGAATTAACATAAGAGCTGACCTTTGCTTTTGCCTCAGTCTAATTCTATAGTATTCATTTTATAATATTAATTCTATAATATTCATTTTAATATTAATTATGTGCTTAATATAAATTATACCTGCTCCATCATTTGAATTGCAGCGGCCATATGCAAGGAAGAAAATTTAAAGACAGAGACTTTTATTTAAAAATGGTAGGCTATATAAATATTTCTTCATCTGGTTCTATAGTCTTACTTTGTAAGCAATAAGAAAGTCCTGTATTTTATTTCTATTTATATGTGTCTCATTATTTTTTAAAATAATAGTTCTGAGCAAATTTCAGAGTTGTTGGATATATATCTACTGTAGTCTATATTTTTAACAACTACACGGTGCTCTATACATGGTATAATTTTTAATATATAATAAAATTGGAATTTTAAATAGTATGATTAATGCAGTTTATTACCAGTTTGAAAGGCTGCATTTGAAATACCATGCGAATTATTGACATTATTCCTTACTATATTTGTTATGTCCTGAAGTAGTTTCTAACAGTTTTTCCATTTTAATTTGTTTGAAGATACCAAAGGTAATATGCAAGGAACTTTGCAGATGTTGATTCTTTAATGCAATGAAAGGACTTTAAACAAAATATTGATCATATATAGGGCAACTGCGGGTTGTGTACCAGTTACATCATTTCCTGGACCAACAATCCCTACTCACATTCACTCATGCCCTAGTCACTTCTTGTCTTGACTATTGCAACATGCTCTACATGGGGCTGCCCTTGAAGAGCATCCTGAAACTCCAGTTGGTGCAAAATGCAGCAGCCTGCATGGTTTTATGCAGACCCCGGTGTGCACATGTATCTCCTCTCCTGCAGGAGCTGCATTGGCTACTGATTTGTTTCTGGGTGCAATTCAAGGTGGTGGTTGTCACCTTTAAAACCCTTCATGGCTTGGGACCAGGTTATGTGAGGGACTGTCTCTTGCCGGTCACATCTACCCAACCCATCAGAGTGGGGAGGCAGGGAATGTTGTGGGTCCCATCCCTGAGGGAGATACACCTGGTGGGACCCAGAAGAAGGGCCTTCTCCGTGGTGGCTCCCTCTCTCTGGAAAATCATTCCCCCAGAGATTAGAATGGCCCTCACTCTAATACTCTTCTGGGAGGCGCTGAAGACCTGATTATGCCAGCGGGCCTGGGGAACCCAGAGCGGGATGGAGCCCATTAAATGGCTCATGTGATCTGCTGTCACCGGGGTGGGGGTTGGGGGGTGATTTTATTATCTTATACTATATTAATGTATTGATTCTTTTTATTAGTTTTATTGTTTTAAATGTGGTTTTACATTCCGTAAGCTGCCTTGAGTCGCCCTGGGAGAATAGGTAGCAACATAAATTCAATACATAAATAAATAATGCTTCCACAGTATTCCAAATTTATTCTCAAATGCTCAGTTTAGGAAACTTATTAAAACTACATTTTGGATTTTGTACTGGCATAAAATTTATGATATACAATTACTATTTAAATGATTTAACCATTCCTTGTTAAATCATATTTTTTGGACCGCAAACTGCGCATTCTTCCAACGGTTGATGGAACACACAAGACACCCATACTGCTGAATCAGAATAATCCTTTCCCTTATATTGAAACCAGTTTCCTTCATTTATAGCCAGATGTCTAGCAAATGGTTTTAATATTTAATGCTGGGTATACCTCAGGTCAGGTGACAAGATGGTTAGTTAATTCTTGTAGTAACTGATAGATCAATTACGCATTGATCCTAAAAAGCAGATTCTACACTTGCAGGAAAATGGCAGGAAGAAAAAAAAAGTCAAAAATGCCCATATTCTATTTATTTCTTTTTATTGTTAAATTTATATTATCTTTCTACAGGATTTCCTAGCAGAGTACATGGGGAAACTAATTTAGGTAATCTTAATTCATTCTTCCACAGGAGTCCTGTGAAATTTGTGAGGCTGAGGAAAGGTGAGCTAAAGAAGGAGATCCAGGGTCAAAGAAGGTTACCTTGACTGAGGGTGGCATTGAACTGAAACTACCTCAGTCCTAGTTTTACACATTAACTACTACATCACACTATTCTGTCTTGGAAATAGTTTTCCAATGACAGTAATCTTTTTTTTAAATTTGTTTTATTGAATTTTTACAATTAAACAATCATTATTCAACTCTCGGTCACAGTCATGCACAAGAGACAGTACTCTTCTATCAGCTAGAAACTTAGGTTTCATTAACCGATTCTTCAAACTAGGCTAGCAATTGGAATTAATACTGTTTGCAACTATTAACAAATGTGAGTCTCAGGTAGAGGTTACTCATATTTTCCCTCTGATTACTCTGTGACTCTGGTGCTTAGTTAGGCAATTTTATCAACAATGAAAACTATAGCTGGTTAAGAATTGCATTTTTCCCAGATACATAATGCGATAAAAATAGGGAAAATTTATTATTATTCATAATACCAGGAATGGTATAATAAAAAATGAATAGGAGCCAAGATCCTTTTATATCTTAGGAGGTACTAGAAAATTAAGAGGTTTTTCTTCCAGAGCAATCACATTTGTTCCAATATGAGAATTTATCTGATAGCTGATGCTCTAATGCAGGGGTCTCCAAACTTGGCAACTTGTGGATTTCAACTCCAAGAATTTCCCAGCCACCATGGCTGGCTGGGAAATTCTGGAAGTTGAAGTCCACACAAGTCTTAAAGTTACCAAGTTTGGAGACCTCTGCTTTAATGGGAACAGACTAGCAAGGCTAGTACCTACTACCACCAATAGCCTCCCACCGACCAGTACGCTCCCATAGAGAGGGGCTCCTCTGGGTGCCGTCAGCCAAACAATGTCGACTGGCGGCCCCCAGGGGGAGAGCCTTCTCTGTGGGGGCACCCACTATCTGGAACAAGCTCCCCCCGGAGATTAGGAGGATCCCGGATCTTCGTGCTTTCCGCCGTGAGTTAAAAACCTTTCTGTTCCACCAGGCAGGCCCAGCCTAATTTTCTCCCTTTTCGTAAAAACAATTTTATAATTTTTAATATCTAAATTTGGGGTTTGAATTTTTAAAACTGGGATTTTAAAGACTTATGGCTATTGTTTAATCTGATTTTATTTGCTTTTAAATTTTGTATACATGTTTTATTTTTGCCTGTTCACCACCCTGAGTCCCTTCGGGGAGAAGGGCGGTTTATAAATATAATAAATAAATAATAATAATAATAAAAAGGGCAGAAGTTAGGATGGCTAGTTGGAGATGATTTCATACAATTTGAGGACAGGATTGCATTTATTGGGTCTTGCAGCCAATAGATGGGATTGGCATGACTTTGGTAAAATTGTTTAATAAAGTTATGGTCCTCTTTCCCGGGTCCATATTAGCCAGTGAGTAGACAAAAGGTGAATCCACATTATGGGCTGGACTGCTCATTACATGTGATTTAATCTGTTCTGTGATAGGGTAATCTATTGGTTGTAATAGAGTGGTGTGGTGATCTAATAGTGAAGATGCTCGCCTCCCACTTGGAAAGTTGAGAGTTCAATCCCAAGTAGCAGCAAATGTTTTTCTCTTAGGGTGCAAAGAAAATAAAAACTTTTCCTGTGAACTCAGCATAGACATCAGGAAGGGCATCCAACTAGTGAACACTTCATCCAGTCATCCCAACTGTACCCCAAATAGGGTTTATTTTTATTTTTTGCTTGTAATAGTTACATATTTGTTGTCAAAGAAAATGCAACTATGTCACACATGATATTTTCCCCCCAAATTTTTAAAGTTACAACTATGCATTTATTATTTGAAATAATAGATCATTGCTACACTGCTTGCCTAAGGAATGGGATTGATAATTATTGAAATGTGTTTTTTTTAACAAACATGACTAATCAGTCCTGAAGAGATTACCTAGTTGGGTTATGAAACATTTGCAAGTGAGTGAGCATGTTCAGAGAGCCCCAAGAATTCATCCCTGGGCTACAGATACTCCCTTCTTTTGGATCACAACCGTGATGATAAATTGAAACACATAAAGTCCTATTATGAACACAGAAGAAGACAGATAATCCCACTTGGTCTGAGTACAAGGTAAGGAAAAAGCAATTAAATGTAACTGTTATTTATAGCTACCAATTCAAGTTAAATCTAACATTCTTTTCCTTCTTTCCTTTTGATCCTCAGGCTTCAATCAAAACCTTTAAGTTTAAATGGGATTGCATTTTGAAATGAAAGTAGTTTAAATGGAAATAACAAATCTCCACCTCCTGTCAAATCAGGAATTTAATAGTTTGTGCTGCTGAAGTGTCTAGCAATCTTTTCAAGTTTCTGGCTTGAAGTGATAAGAGTAAACAATCAGTAAGCTTGCTCTGAAGGTAAGAGATAAACTAAGGCATTGCCTTTCATGTCACTTCAAAAACTAAGAGCTTAAGATAAGTTTTTATTTTTTGCAAAAAGTCACTAGGTGAAAATGGTCTGCTTTTTGCTTTGCATGCTGATTGAATTTCATTAATGTACTGACAAAGATACATACATTTTTTTCTCAGTAGCTGTCATAGTTTCAGCATTGTAGTCTATTTGAGCTGTTGTAATTTTTCCTTAAAACACTCTTCACTACATTGCTAAAAATAGCAGCTCTGAAGTTTCCCCCCCAAAATAGACTTATTAAATAAATACAGTTATACTGTTATATTGGAAATAAATATGTCCTGTCCTAAGTGTGTGTTACTACACAAAATGTACATCCTCACTGATGGAGTCAGGACAACAATAATCTTAAGAAAACCAAATGATAGTTTTATTAGCCCAAAGTTAGCAGATTACGGTGACTCACTTGTGTGTTGCATCTCTCCCAAAAAGGAAGAGCCACAGGTGATACAGATGTTATGTAAAAATTGATCAAGGACAGTTTTCAGCATGTATATACACTATAAAAAGACCTCAAATACAGCAATAGCTTTGTAGCTGGTTAAGGAAACAAGATCATGTTTCCCTACAAAGGGAAACATGAACATCCCATAAAGCGAACACAATCCTAGAAAGGAACAGAAGCAGCTTTGATATACCACTTATTCCAAGAAGCAGGAAAAGGTAAGGATTTATGTAGTATGTACCTTGGAATTGGCTTGCTCTCAAGGCATGAATTATGTAACCAATTAGACACTACCACGTATGCATTGGCACACTAATAATAAAGTCATTCTTAAGGATATTACATGAGAGATACAGCAAAGAACATAATACTCCATTCATGTAAATAAGCACAAGCATGATTATTCAATTGATTCAACCTGAATTCTTATCTCAACTCAACACAGTAGGAAGTGGGCAACATGTTGAATGGAAAAGCAGTCTCTAGATTAGAGAGCCTACTTTGCCTAGAAGAACCTATAGCTATCTGTAGAAAATTGAGCATAGGCTGCTTTAATTGCAGAACCATAATATGTCAAAACTGTTATTACGCTTATATATGCAACTAAGGCTGGTAATCTAGCCCCTGCAGTGATGAAATATCATGACTTACATTGTGAAAGGAGCAAACAATTAAAAAATGGGAAGGCAATAAAATTAGGGGTAGAGAAAAAGTGAGAAGGACATTGAGAGATCCAACAATGAATAAGTTTCCACCTGGGAGAAGATCTGCTTGTTTCAGATATGTGATTTAAAGATCAGACCATCCATATGTAATCATGGCAAAGAAATTAATATAATTCTGTTTTATTATCAGCAAAGGAATGGTGGATTTGATCGATGAAAGACTTAGAAATTTAGTGAATGATACAAGGATGATGAGAGGTTCTGAATATGAAATGGATAATTTTTTATTGTCTTAAGAATGGTACTTACTAAAAAGAGTCATAGAAGGAAAGAGGTGACCTAGAAGTTACATTAATGGGAAGTATGAACAGGGATGTTTGGTGGAATAATAAAATAAAGATGTGGATGAAATAACATGTATATAAGAAAATAATGCTACAAAAATAAGATAGGATAAAAAATATTGTCTTGTATATATAGGGAAAGCCAAAATCAAACAATCAAGCTTATTTGAAGCAACAGAAAACAGAAAAAGAAGAGGTAAGAATAAAAGAGGACTGAAAAATGCAGAATGATTTTGAGGGTAACTAAAAGAAAATGGAAACAAGTAAAAAGGTCTGAACTAATAGCTTCCAGCAAAGTGGATAATATTCAAAAATAAAAGTAAGCAAAGATGGTGGATTAAACTGAAATTAGGAAACATTGGAAGGAATATTTTAAAGGTTTGAATGAAAATGATATTAGTATGATAAAGAGTAGAACTGAAACAAATGCTATATATATATCTAATGTCCAAGAAAAAAGTGATGAAAAGGAAATTTATAAATGAAAAAGAAGAAGAAAGCAAAAATAATAGGCATCTTGAGTCGAATCCCAAAACATCTGGAGAAGCATATGAACACCATTGGCAGTGACAGAATCACCACTGGTCAATTGCAAAAGGCATCTTTACTTGGAACAGTTTACATCTTGCAATGATATTTATAATATCATTAAACATCAACATCTGCCTATCCCAGATCTTAAGTGGATAAAAATGCCAAGTCCAGTTTTAAACATTTGGCTAACTGTGTGACCAGCCATAATAATAACAATGATAATAATAATTTATCAAATTTTATGCTGCTTAAGTCTGAACGACTCTGGGCAGTGGTATATACTGCAGTCCTACTGTTTTTCTTAAACACAACTGAGTTATTATAAGTGAATCCACCAATATGTAAATAATCAGATTGCCTTGCTGCTAAGTTATATAAAATATATTATTCTACAATATCACTTTTCTTTCCATTCCTCCATTTGATGAATGTACTTGATATGCAAAGGACAGGTGAATCCATCATCCAATGAAATGCTTGAGCAAGTCATGAAAAACTTGAGATGAGCTTTTTATGGAAAAAAGAGGTTTTGGCTACTGTGATTCAGGTTGTAAACACACATACAGAGATAGAGTTGCTGAAGAATAGAGTTATTTACTACAGCCAGGCAGATAACGGTAGGCATGATCATAATTTGAGGTCTTTGCATGAAATGCTTGCCTGAATAATTTTGTTTGAAGTTCAAGTAGCAAAAGAATGGTCCAAATTCATTCCAGGAGTCAAAGAGCTGAGTCTGGTAGTAAATCAGTCCAATAGTCAAGGAGTTAAGAGCAAGGAAACAGGGAATAAGAGCCACATGCTGGAATTACAAATGGTTGATTTCAACAAAGTCTGAAAGGAAAATGGCTGCATAAATCTATTGGCTGGCTGAAATTATTCAGATCTTGCATTTGCCTAGCCGGGAGCCTCATTGAGCACTGCTCTGTTCAGTGCTTTATGTGTTGAGAACTGGAGCCCGGGGATCATTCCTCATCATCCAACTGCTCCAACTAATCAGGAGATGCTTGTGATTGATCATGGCTCGATGATTCCTGGGACTGACAATCCAGAGGCTCACCTGGAGCAATGTCAAAGTTGAAGTCAGATTCTGAATCTGAATCTGAATCTTCAGATTTATGACAATGTTCATGACAATAACAAAAAATGAGATGCATTCTTAGAGAAAATAATCATCTACTACCAGAATGGCATCCAGGCCTTTGACATATAGTAAATCACTTACAAAATCCAAGGCAACTACCGTGTTTCCCCAAAAATAAGACCCTATCTTATATTATTTTGAACCCTGAAATAAGTGCTTGGCCTTATTGCCATGCGCTCAAAAGCCCGATTGGGCTTATTATCAGGGGATGTCTTATTTTGGGGGAAACAGGGAGGGGAAAGAATGTATAGGTTAGACCAGGACTGTCAATCTTACAGCCCACAGGCAGGATATGACATATGCTGGCCATGCCTATGCATAGTTTAACGAAGGGGGGGAAAGTTGTGGTATATCACATGACAACGCTGTGACAACATACGTTTGACACCCCTGGATTAGACTATTACAATCAGTTGGTGGGAGATCTGACATGGCAATAAGTATGGTACTTTTATCCAACAATAGTCTTTAAGAGGAAGATGCATTATTTTAAAAGTTTCAAAATGTTCAGTTAGCTACCTGTCATGGCAGAACTGCAAGATATCATCACTAGAGGAATAAACCGATCAAAAACTACAAAGAAGGTGATACATGGTTGGTGATCACTTGCTTTATTGAACCATCATTGTTAGCACTCAGAGGTATAACAGACCGTCCAGTTGCCTAGTCTTGGCTCTTTTGCATCAAAAATGGAGTTCCCATTATGAAATTATCCTTGACATTAAGCCAATTATAAATCATATATGACATAGGTCTATAGGAATTTTGCTGTTGTTCCACTTGAAACATAGTATATTTGTCAGGATTCCTGTCATATTTCACTTTGATAGTGCGATGGGTGTCACAAACATTAAATAAATAAATATTTGGCAGGCAGAGCCCTGGAAATCAAAATTTAATTTGTGCCTAATGATCAAAAAATGCTATTATCTCAAAAGTAAGGAGATGACTAAGTCATTTACCCAAAGAAAAGAAATGATCTATTGTAGAAATATTATTTCTACGTATTTTACAATATTGTACAAATATTGTAAACTATTGTTTACACTCTTTTTATCTTTTTCTTTTTATTATTGTAAACTGTCTAGTCCAGGGTTGTGGACTAGATTTCATTAAGGGCTACACCAGGGTTGTGTTTGACCTCGGGGGGCTGGGGTGGGTGTGGCCAAAGTGGACATAGCCAGCATGTCACTCATGTTGGGGGGGAGTGCCTGTATGGCAAAAACGATCTCCCAAGCCCCATTTTTGGCTGCGCCGGCCTCTTGCAACCCTCTGCCAATGAAAATGAAGCTGAGGGAGGATCACATGTGGCCCTCACAAGCTCCGTTTTTGGCTGGGATGGCATCCTGCAACCCTCTGCCAGAGAAAACAGAGCTTGGGAGGGCTGCGCATAGTCCTCACAAGCTCCGTTTTTGCTGGCGGAGGCACTACGAGCTGGTCCTTTGCTGTTGCTGTTTCCAGGGTGGCTCCGTGGGTCAGATCTAAGCACTCCACAGGCCACATCCAGCCCTCAGGCCTTGAGGTTGACACCTCTGGCCTAGACCATCCTCACGGCGAGATAGGTAGCAACTCAATTTAAAAAATAAATAAATAACAAGATTTATGTTTACAATAATATGCTTTCTTATAGGAAAATCCAGAAAACAACATAATTCAAAGGTGAAAGTTTGGAAACAGTCCTAAGTTCATTTAACATAGGCATGAATAATGTGTGCCCATATCTAAGTAGTATATCTAAAACTTTCTTCAAGAATTGAACTTCCTTAGAGGACTGATATTTTTATAATTTGGTAACTTTCACTATAAATACCTCCCCTTGTTGAACATAGTTATTCCAGTGGCAAACATAAGGGAACTACTAAATTTCTTTTCAGATTTCCCAGCTATTTAGATATAAGTGTTCTTTTGTGTTCCTTAAGAGAATTTTAGAGGAGAATTTAGGTTGCTGAATCAAGGATTCAACCTGCATCTTGTTTCAGACTTTTTTGAAGCCTGAAAAAAATCACATCAGATAAATTTCAGAGAAATACTAACCTAATGTAGGAGGGCCAATGCTCTTCTCTTGAATTACTTTCAACATTTATTCAGTCCTAATGTCTACTCTTATATTTTTATCTGTATACTAAACAAAGCTTTCTTTTTCTTCTTTGACAGCCATTCTTATTTAGAAAATAATATGGAAACAGCTTTACATTTTTCTTTTTTAATAGTATGACTTACATTAAAATAAAACATGAATTTTAAAATAAGATGCAAGAATGTTAAATGCTGTGATGGCTTATTAAACCTGGTTAAGTAACGTATTGCATTGGAGATGATTTATATGGCACCATTATTTTTGCAAGATGAATATTGTAAAATACACCGTATTCAATATGTGCTACATTTGTTGGAAGGAAAATAGAAACTATTCTAATCTCTTTTACTCTATGCTTTTTTCCTTCATTTTAGAAATGCAGGCACCACATTATTGTATTTTACAAAAAGGGATTATGCTGGAGAAGAATAGATATCTTTGGTTGGTATGATGCAGTAATTATGAATAACAAATTAACATAATATATGAGGCTGTAAAATACATTTATTTTATTGCTGCTTCGAATTCAGAGCCACAACGAAACAGCTATGAATCTTTAAGGATTTGAACCACCATGAATTCAATGTGGTTGAGTCCTAGCAGACCCTGTGCTGTTAGTTATCAGACTATTTCTGTATTGCCATCAACATGCCAAGTATAGAATTGATTTATATGGAATTAAATTAGGAAGCAGTTTGTTCCTGTATCTTTAACTTACTGTAAAGCTTTAAAATGTCTTCTTCATCCCAAAGCTATCTGTTCTGTCCAACAGAGATCCAGGGGGACAATCAAGGGCGAGAGGACACACTGCTAAGATCAAAAGGCAATGCATCAATCTCTCAGGGAAGGCATAGCAAACTTGGTTCATTGTTTTAAGTACAGTGATATAAAAGTGGTCCGGGTAGCAGTGATGTTGTGATTCGGGCAAAGTCATAATGTCCAAGAAATGGCTTGCAATGACAGATTCTGGACTTGTGGGATCAAGAGGGTGAAATAAACATTGTCTCAGTTTGATACCGCTTTGCAACAGACAGGTCTTCCCAGGCTCAGTTGGTACCCATTGTGGTTTTGACTGCCAAAGAGGATATTTGTTTTATGAGCCCGAGTCTGAAATTTGGTGCTCTCTACCATACACCCCTCTGTTTTTCATTTAATAGGAGCAACGCTGCTTAGGGTTTAGAGGCTGTATATCCAAGGCTGAAGATGATGTACTGACTAGTTCTGCTTTCATTTCCATTCAGGAAATCCAGGCTGCTGCTGCTGCCGCCCCAACTAATACTTTAAAGATCACCTCCTCTCCTAAAGAGGGACACATGGTGGATTTATCTCTGAAATGTTTCCCTGCATTTTCTTCTAGCTGATTGTTCTTCACTCATGATACAATATAATTTGATAAAGAGGAATAATCTGTTACTACCTCGATGAGGAAAATTATCAGTTCAGGTTTAAAGAGTATATTTAATATTTTATTTAATTTATTAAACTTGTATTCCATCTGACTACCAATGACTCAATTCTAAATGTTGACACATTATCACTAGGCAAGAACATAATGCCATGTAATATGTCTGCAACATGAGACAAATCTCATGGTTTACGTATCAGCGATAAGATGCAAGTATGAAAATGTGGAGTTTATACCTGATATCATCATGACATGCCATTTTTGTCATCAGAGGTAGCTACAGATGTCCATTTTGTTCCCATGGTGAGTGTTCACATTTTTATGTACTAGAAATTCATCCTCCTGGGAGGAAAAACATGGCAACCAACCTCTACAATACCTTCCATTAGCACAAAGGAAAGGAGCAATTTCTTTCTGTCTCATTTGGCATGAGGGTTCAGGATATCCAGAGAAGGGATGGGGTTTTGTTAAGTTAAACCAAAAGGCCTCACAAATCACACTTGGCCTTTGAGCTAGAAGAGTGTTTCTTGAGGGGTAGTCCAATGACCTCTGGGGATTTGCCAAGACTCACTCAGGGGTCTACAAAAATCATTCATAGATTATTTTTTTTGAAAATATGTCTTTGTTTTAAATAAAAGGACTACAATAAGGCTTTAAAGAATAATAAAACGAGCAGAGAGTACCTTTTAATATATATATCCTGTGCTATTGTTAAATAAAACTTTAACTGTTAAAAATTATATAGTTTCCGATTTTAAATAAACCTGTCACTTTTAGATAGAGCTAGTCCAGGGCTTACAACCATTTGTTCAATGATCATCTGAAGTGACCACAGCCCTGAAAAAGTTACTTACTGTATGACTGGTCCTCATGCTTACCACCACTGCTACATCCCAGGGTCACGTAATCCTATTTGTGGCCTTCCCAGGGGACTTCCAACAGCCAAAGTCAATGGGGAAAGTCAGACTCATTTAACTAATGTGGCAAAAAGGTTGTAAAATTCACCACTCACTTAATAACCACATTGCTGAGATATGCGGGTTCCATTCCCAATTGTGATCATAATTTGAGGACTGCTGTATAATTGCCATTAGTCCCATATTTCTGCACATTTAGCTTCAATAGAAGATTGAATAGACATGTCTAGAATTGCACAGTAAATCTGTTAATTAATTAGCTAATTCACTGAGTGGCAGAAAAGTATCTCACATATTGACCATGACTTGATATTTATATTCAGTTCATACAAGATAGTTTAGAACTTTTAAAAATAGTTTAATGGAATAAGAAAAGATACTACTGAAAGAAAAATTAATATAAACTATAGGTGTAGTCTTCTCCAAGACACAGTGGTAGTGCAAGTTCGTTTAACCTACTTGAATATTTTTAAATAACTTTGAAGAGGATTTACAGTGTAGAACCACAATGAAAGTCCATTGGTTTAAATTATAATCAGTTATTAAGTTATCAATGCTTCCAACTGTAATTAATAGACAATTCGCAAGGTTATCTATCCTCATGAGACTTAAGCAACTTCAATGAAGGCATCAGTGGTGGAGACTTCAATGTTTTCTCAAGCTTTCTTTTAAACATTGTAAAATTATAGCTGTTCACCAAAGAAGCTTTTGTTTTTCTAATAAAATACATCTAATATTAGTACATCTCTAGATAGATTAGCTAAAGCTAATGTTTGTTTGAGAGAGAAACATTCAAAATCCTTGACATAGCAAAAACAGTGTGTGATCCAAAAGGAAAGGATATATATAAAAGACTCATAAAGACGTATTACACCAAAGATACTTAGTGGAATGAAAATCCGTTTATATTTTGTCTTAGTAGTTTAGCAGCAGAAAGATCACTGAAGAAATATAGAATATTTCAGAGTAGTTAACTGATAAATCATGGGGATAGAAGGTTACAATTAGCTGCTTTATTTTTGTCTTCCCTAAATCTTCCACACAAGTTTCATTACATTATCCCAGGTTCTTGTATTGTAAAGAATCAAATACTATCTGTTTTCTTTGTATGATATGTAAGTTTATATAATACTATCATATTCTCTTTCATGTTTTCCCTAAACTATGAAGCTCCATTGCAATTTTCTTGGCTGTCTTTACTCATGTTTCCTTCTTTGTTGTTTATAGACTATACCATATTAGCCCCCTTTAAAATTATATCCACATAGAACTTGACTTACGTTTTCACTGTTATCTTCCATAAAAGATTATTTTGTTTCATTTAGCTAGTAGTGTTCCAGTTCTGCTATTTCAATTCAATTATTTCCAAAATAAGGCAACAAAACTTTATATACTGGAGCATCTAGTCACGTTTCAAACACATTAAATGCATACCTTACATAAGTCCAAAGAGCCAACTTTAAGCATTCAGTATTTCTTAGAATACTACTGTTTTAATGTGCATTGGCCCCACATTGTCTGTGATTTTATCAAGTATCTGAACATTTTTTCAAATAACACACAAAACAAAACAAAGACTAGATAACTTAGTCCTCAAAGAGAACACTTTGACAAGGGTAAGGAATTAAAAAAAAGTGGATTTTTATTTATCAAATTCTATGTTTGATTTGTCCCCCCAAAAAATGTCTTCACATGAAATCCATTCAAACACAATCTGATAAATTGACTGAAAGGAGAAAATACTTTGTTCTCTTAATCAATAGCCCAGAATATAATTGTGAACCTATCCAGAGTCATTGGCAGTATACAAATTTAATAAATAAATATAATAAAAATACACACACAAACACACACACAAAGAAAAATGAAATAATAAATGTTTATAATACCTTAATTTTAGCAAGTATATCTAATTGGCTGATGCATTTATATTTCATGCCTCATTTAAAACCATGCTTTGTCATTTGATTTTTCAGAAGCTATATAAAGTACTGTATTTTTTTTTAAAAAAATTATGATGCCCAGTCCCAAGTTTCTGAATTGTATACAACAGTTTGTATATAAAAAGGCACTCCAGTTGCCTCATTTAGCACCACTGAAATTCAGTTTACTGTAAAAGAACACAATAGCTCCAATATCTGAGGCATTGAAAGCGTATTTCAAAAGGGAAGAACTTCCCCATTTTCTTCAGTGTTAGATGAAAGGTTGGCAGGATGTTTAATGCTGCCAAGAAGTCATAACAAGACTAGAAGGGATCCCCAGAAAGGAAATGTTGGGGATAGGGGGGAAATTATGCAGTACAGGTGAATATTCAAAAGAATCTAATACTGCTTCTTTCAAATCGTGAAAGAGCTATGGTGGCACAGTGCTGACTGGTAGCAGTTTGATTCTGACCAGCTCAAGATTGATGGTCTTCGATCCATCTGAGGTCAGTAAAATGAGGACCCAGATTGTTGGGGCAATATGCTGACTCTGTAAATTGCTTAGAGTGGGTTGTAAGGCACTGTGAAGCGGTATACAAGTCTAAGTGCTATTGCTAAATGCTAAATCTCCTTCCTCCAGAGAGGCATTCACTGAATCCAATCATTCCCACCCACCCCCATCCACCTAAAAGAATCTGGTGGGATATAGATCTAACACACCCCTGGATAGGCATTACTGTATAAGCATGAACCTGGGCATGTCCCAGTTACATTCATGTGGTCATATGCTATCAGTGCTCTAGGTATATTTTTATCTGTTTCATTTCCCAAAACTAAAGGATAAACCAAGGAGTCTTTGCAGTTGGAAAATGTTATTGGAGGACCAACCTGGTCAAAAGATATCTTCATCTCCTTATGCCAGAGACCATCTAGGTTCCAAGTTAAGCAACCTGCATGATCATCAGGGAAATTCCCCAAATGTATCCAGTCAGATATCTAATTAAACATTCTAGAAATAACTAATGAATGAATAAACCATATACTAGTTGTCATAATTCAATACTTTTCATGGGGAATAATCTTTTCAGTGCTAGATACTTGTCCCATTATCTTCCAGCTTGTAATTCTCTTTAGGTTTCACATCAAATATAAAATGTTTTTCTTTTCTTGAGAGACACCTGTATTTCTCGAGTTTCTAGTTAAACAGGAGAAATAAAAAGTTTGAAGAACTCCATGGACGTTCAAGCCCAGCACTGCGGGTCAGCACTGCGGGTCAGCCATCAAGATTCCCAGCATCCCAAAGGGGCCATGACAATCTCACTCACCGCTGGTGACATACTTTACTCTATTACCAGTCCACCCACTGATTGGCAAGCAGCAGAATTAGCTGCTGCAGCTCCTGCTGCTTCCTCAGCATCTTCTTCTTTGGGATGGCATTGTGAAAATTAGATTTGCAATTACCCATAAAGAAAAGGTTGTTTACCTCCATTGCTTGCCAATGTTTTCATCCATCCGCTCTGTGATTGAAATCTTGAAAAGCAGTAATAATGATAACATATGTGAACTGAAAGGTCGGGCTTGTTTTGTTTTTCCACTGTCTGAGCATGTGTGAATGGACAGTGACTCATACCCCTCTTCAGTTAAGGTGGGCAATCTGAGGATTCCTCTTTTTTATACCCTTCAGAACTATATTACACTTGTACCAACAGCTGTAGATTCCTTGGAAGCAATCCTAAAACATCTGGAGCATCACTTGAACACCATTGGCATTGACATCGTTTTGCAACATTGACTTGCAAAATGCAGTGGTTTTTTTGGAATAGATTATATACTGCAATAATACCTTTAATACCAGCAAACAAGAGGGTCATGGGCCCCATCAGAGCCCAGTTTGGAGGAGGAGGAATTGGAACAGGGATTGTCCAACAGGGAAGGCATGCTAGGGGCTGAAGACGATGCTGCTCCATTGGGGGACATGGTTGACCTGACAGAGCTGCCTGCAACTTGTGCTTGTTGCTGTTTACCTTGCCTCGCTTGGAAGATTGCTCTTCGCCTTTTATTTGAACCTAGCTCTGCTCTTGTGGACTGCAGTTAACAGCTACTTCACTATGCCTTTGGAATTGCTTCTTGCCTGGAACCTGTTTCTTGTCCTGAGGACTGCCTTTGTCTGATGCCTGGACTTGCCTTGTGGGTTAGACTTGGAACCCTGGACCTTGCCCTGTGAGCGTGCTCCTACTCTGTGGGATTTCTTTATGTTACTGGGCTGTATTTGGGAGACTTAGGGAGACTATGCTGATACATTAAGACACCCTAGGTTCTTCGGAAGAATTCAATGCATAAGAAGTAAAATACAGGCAGGTGTGACTTCCCATTGTTGTGAACAGATAATAATATAAGCCTTGCAATTCTGCAGAAAAGCAGAAACAGTCTTCAGAAAACCAGGAGCACCAAGCTATTTTTACTTCCCTTCTTTTGAAAAAATCTGAGTGCAGAAAGGGGAAGGGAGGCAATGGGATGGAGTGACTGAAGGATCAATCATCTAATCACAGAGAACTGGATACCAGGAGCTGTTCAATTACAATTACAGTGCAATTTAGTGAAAGGATAAGTCACTAGGAAAGGATGCTAATTTCTTTTTTCTTCCCCAGCTTCTCTTGTTCTACCAAAATAAAATAAGATAACTGAAGAGCTTAGCAATTGCAATTGCAATTGCAATTGAGCAGATTTGGGGAGGGGGGGGGAGGAGATGCTTCTGTAATACCTGAATTTTTCCTAAACAGGGATGATAGACAATGCATTGCTTGCCTGCATCTTTGCACATCAGACAAATTCACGCTGCAGCAATCATCCTGCATTTCCTTGATTGACTCCAGCTTTTGGTTAAAATGGAATGGCTTTCCTTTGCTCATCCTCTATAGATCCATTTATTGGAAGGAAACTTCTATGCATAAACCATATAATCAGCTTTCAAAATGCTATTCTCCATTCTGAATGTGAATTGTATTCTTCTGGTTTTCAAACCTGTGATTACCCTAGTGTTACAGCTTCCTTTTTTAGACAAATTGTTATTGGTTTGCATTTAAACTAAATTTTAAAAGCTTCATTGTAGTTTAAAGACAGCTTCTCCTTGGCTAATAAGTGGTTATTTTTGTTAAATTTCTTGGCCTTAGTACATGTCACTTAGAATAAGCAGATAAAGCTTCTTTTAGCAATAGATGCAGTGCTAAGTAGTCAAATTTACTTTCACTAAAAAAGTAAAGAACCAACATTTAGGGGCTTGTTATACTTGTATATATTGACACCTTAGCTCAAAACAGTTTTACAGTAACATTAATGGGCACTTATTTATTTTGGAGTGTAGTTAATATTTTAGCAAATATAAATGATATTGTTTTGTTTTGTTCTGATAATAAGGAGATCCACCCTCTGATTTGTAGCAATGAAATCCAGTCATTGTTCCACTGCCAACTAGTGGTCAATGCAGTATCAAGAGAGGCATTGGTGATTCAAACTTAATGGCAGATCTTAAACAATTCTGCTGGTATTTAATAAACCCCTTGAGTATTTTTGTTATAATTAATAGGATAGGCCCCAGAAAGCAGTAAGATATTTTAAGATGGCTAAGATTCAATATCATGGTACAACATAGCTACAAGGAACCAGGAGAATTATCCAGTATAATCTCAAGAACATTCAAAAATTTCTAAAGGAAGATGTAATGCTTTTTCTGCCGGATCATTCTCTAGCAAAATGCAATACTTAAATATCAGTGTATAAAAACCTAACCTCAAACTAAACTACACATTTCCAAACATAATATTTTCTGATAGGCTTGGAAACCATGTAATGGGTTATTTAGAAAACTTGAAAAAGCTTCAAGCATTCATTAAAAGAGCTAGTGCCAAAGGGAAAATTATGTACCAAAGCACAGTTTCAAGAATCTTTAAAAACACTCTTAAAATGTAACCCAAATTATGGAAAACCCTACACATCTCTTGAAAGCTTTTCTTCAGTCCTATTGTTTAATAATGCAGATCTCTCAAAAACCTTCTTCCAAAACTTTGCAAGATTCTGCAATTCACTTCAAATATAATTTTATCATGTGATTTTAACTGTGAATGTTGACACATCAGAAAAAACAGAGATAGTTTTGGTCATTTAATAAGCTGTCCCAAGATTGGGTTACCTGTTTGAAATGAATATGCTAGCAATCTTCCATACTTTACCAGGGCAAGGATAGTAGAGAAGTGAGGAGGGCAGCAGAGGGAGAAGATATCCTTATTATTAACATCAGCTGCCTGCAATTATTGCAGGTTCGAATCTCACCAAGGCTCAAGGTTGACTCAGCCTTCCATCCTTTCTAAGGTAGGTAAATTGAGGACCCAGTTTGTGGGGGCAATAAGCTGACTTTGTATAAATATACAAAAGTATGAAGGCTATTGCTTAGCGCATTGTAAGCCGCCCTGAGTCTCCGGAGAAGGGCGGCATATAAATCAATTTTTTTTAAAAAAAATCCTCCTGGTGCCCTGATGATATAGGAACATGTGTGGTGTGATCGGTACCCTCAATTTCATAATGATAACCAACAATATTATCAGCAGCAAGTAGCAGAGGACATCACTGTCTGCCAGAATGTTAGCTATGGCTGCAGTAAACGTCCTGAAAAGAATCAGGATGGCATGCTTATAATACTCTTGGATATAGCTGATTTCCAACCTGGCAGGATTGTTATTGTGATTATAGCAGCGTTGGCACAATTGAGAAAGGAAACATTATATGTATTTTCATAGGCCTGTTCAGAACCTGCAAGAAATTGTGATATTGTGACCTTGAGAGCTAACCTACTGCTGAAGATGTTTTCAGCTTTCCTATGACCCTTAAATCAAAGATATAGGTATAAGTAGAAATATGAGAAAGAATGTTTCCTTGCAGTCCCCCACTGTACTTTTCCCCCCACTGTACTTTTTCCCCCTGGGGAAAAAAATCTTTCCATAATTTGCTGAAAATAGATGGCAAAGGTTTGCACCATTTTGAGATAGAAAGAAACATAAGGTGCTATTTAGTCTCCAAAATTATAAACTACTCTAAATATTATGGTATGCTTTTGGTGAGATAGATGGCTATATAAATTTGATTAGTAAACAAATAAAATAAAATATAGGCACAATTGATTAAAACAAAAACAAATACAAGCCTAATTGCATGTATGAGACGATTCTCTATTCTGCAACCTTACTACTAACTGGAGAGGTGACTTCTTAGCTATGAAATGTTTGCATAATAGCATAGGTGCAGTGGTGGGATTCAAGTAATTCAACAACCAGTTCTCTGCCCTAATGATTTCTTCCAACAACCAGTTCACCAAACTGTTCAGAAAGTTAACAACCGGTTCTCCCGAAGTGGTGCGAACTGGCTGAATCCCACCACTGCATAGGTGTGAATATATTTACTCTTACAGACATGTGGGTATGTATGTGTGTGTGTGTATACATATACATACACCTCTATTATTAGTAGTTTACTTCTATTAATCAGAAAACAATAATGTGCAATTATATACCTTTGGTGTCTTTTCTGTATTTTTTTTTAAATATCCCATTCCAATAAAAAAGGATTCTGAGCAACATATCAAAGTTTAATAACATTATTCATAGGAAAACATTTGCATTAATTTCAACTTGCAGCTGGTGCCTTAAATAATTGTTGGAGAAAAATAGCAGTACCAGTTGCCTGAGAAAGCTAGTGATTTTGTATTTCATTATGTAATAGTTGTCACCTTAGTAATAAGAATTTCTAGTGTCTTGATTTGATAATTCTCTCTTGTAAAACAGTAAAAAGACCATCCACTTACAGAAATTGAAATCCAATACATCCATAATGTTTTGGGCTGGCAGGACGCCACATATTTATTTTATGAGAAGAAAAGTTAATTATTTTAAGTCAAAAGTTTAGCAGTGTTATGGAAATACTTGCAACAGTGAGAAAAAAACTAATGTAAAAGTGCTGAGTGGTAGCTACTCAGCACTACAAAATTCAGCAGGTTGCAAAAAGGCAAGTTAAAATGTAAAGTAGTTGTATTAGCTGTTAAATTAACTAGATCCTTTCCAAACAGCTTTAAGAGAATTTAAATATGAGATAAAAAGGTTAAGGTAGGGAAGAGTAAAGGTAGTCCTTGACCCACCACAATTAAGCCCAAAAATTATATTGCTAAGTGAGAAATTTGTTAAGTGACTTTTGCCCCATTTTACGATTTTTCTGGCCACAGTTTATTTATTGATTAGAATTTGTCAAACAAAAAGGAGAACAAGAATAAAAGAATAAAAATACAATGACAAGGACAATAGGCACGTTAGTGCAATTATGCACGCCCCCTCTACTGACCACTTAAGTATGATGTAAGGTCCACGGAAATCAATTTGTGACTGAAACTGTGAAAAGTTGTTAAGTGAATCACTGAACTTGTTAAGTTAGTACACAGTTGTTAAATGAATCTGGTTTCCCCATTGACTTTACTTGTCAAAAGGTCGCAAAAGGAGATCACATGACCAGGGGACATGGCATCTATCATAGATGTGAGTCAGTTGTCAAGCATCCAAAGTAAATCACATGACCATGGGAATGCTGAAACAGTCATAAGTGTGAAAAATTGTCTAAGTCACCTTTTTCAGTGTTGTTGTAACTTCAAACCATCACTAAATGAACTGTTTTAAGTTGAGGACTACCTGTATATGAAATCTGTATTCTTATGACTAAAAATTAATAACTAAAGTAAAATAGCTGTGCAAGAGATAATGGCAGAAACTATTACTTATCATTTTCTATAGTAAGGATTCATTTTCTTAGAGAAAATCTCCTAAATGCAATGAAATACAAAACAGCATTGTAGCTAATATTTCTAGATGTAATGAAAATACCTTTCTTGATTTTTATAATTAAAAACACAGATTCCAAAATATCAGAGCTATCTACATTGTAAGCTGTTTCCTCCTCTTAAGAACTAGCACTGGCAAGTACTTCTTTTATCACCCACATTTTGGTTTGTAATGCCTCAGATAGCATGCTGTGAGTTACACAGGGCCTGTCTCTTACTTCCTACTTAACCAGCAGCTGCCTGGGAAACCATAGACCTCAGAACAGAATGGGGATAAACAGGTGCATTGTAAGAGTGTAACACTTCCTCTGTGAACTATTCCCATCTTACTCTTTCCAACTCTTGTTCTTTATTTATGGATCAAAAAGTGGACGTACATGGAAATTGAACTGAAAAGCATGCAAGGTAAGTTGGTTTTTGGGAACATTCAGAGCAGATGAACATGAACCTAAGACTGGAAGAAAACAGAACTCGGAATTCACAGTGCAAGAGCACGATGCACCAATCTATAGATAACTCCCTTGGCATCAGTGAAGCATTCTGGCCCATCTCACTGAACGTTTTTTTTCGTTTATTCATTTTTTTTTTCTTTTAAAGAACACTGCCGAACTGCAAAACAGACGCTAGTCCTTACAATTACCTTTTTTTCCAAGAATATATTTCTAGGTTGAAAATAAAAAAGAGCAGTTGGCTGTATTCCAGGACTTTACTTGGATGTGTGCCATTGGCCTAGATTGGGCAAAGATAAGTTGGTGTGATCAATAGTATTCTGAGGCAGAAAAATGAAGTAAGCAGCTTTTTTTCTTTCTTTCTTTATATTATAAAGCTCACCTGAATGCAATGACACACACACAGAGAGACACAAAAACAGTTGCCAACAACAATTGATAAACTCAGTATGTTGAATAAAATATGTTAAATAAGTCAGTTCTCCTTGGAATCAAAGTTAATCATGGTTTTGCCATGGCTAGCCACAATGGTGCAAAAATAAAGCTTGCATTCTAACATAATGCAAGGTCTCCCCTTTTGTATTTACATCACTATGCCACATATAACTTCATATGGGGAAATGTGATATCACAGTGTACAATTGGTCTTTACCCTCCTATGTATGATAGCTTTAAGTTCGATTAATTTCAATGGGAGTGACATTTAACCAATTTAGCATAAATCCATTGCTCCAACTAACCTTTATTTTTCATCTAGTGAAGACATAATCTAAGTTACTGATCCCAGATCTTCTGAATTATGGAAAATATTTGCACCTAAGAATCATGAATTAAGGGTTATAAATTAAACCCTGTGAAAGGATTTATTGGAAAGTGAATTGCTTTACTATTCAGTTTGCAGCTTGCTCCTTTTGCTTGGCCATTTGGGCACCAAAATAGTTATTTTTTTAAAAAAAACTGGTTGGACCAGGTCTAGTAAACATTCTGGAACTTATAAATACAGAATTGGATAAGGGAAAACTAGAGCTTAACTTCTCAGGTGAATCATAAAAATTTGGAAGAATCAAATTACCATGTTTCCCCGAAAATAAGACCCTGTCTTATACTTTTTTGAAGCCTGAAATAAGCGCTTGGCCTTATTGCCATGAGCTCAAAAGCCCGATTGGGCTTATTATCAGGGGATGTCTTATTTTGGAGAAAACAGGGTAGTTATTTGTAAACGAATCACATTTAAATTGTTGATATACAAACTTCTTTGTATTCAAGTGAAATTTTGTTTTGTCAATAGTCTAATTTTATTCTGAATTTTAATTTCTTGTACGTCAAATAGCAACTTTAATACCTGGCTTCTTTGATTGCAGAAATAAAAAAAAATTGGGTTCTGCTTCAACTTTGTTTTTAAGCCTGAGGTGAATGGTTAGATAAAACGTGCATTCTACCACAGAAAAGTTGTTGGGTTACCCCTAAATCTAGATCTTTAAAATTGCTATTAATAGTCATAAAGAAAAGTAAACTTGTAAGTTTCATTATCATTTCATTTGTTCTACAACCCAAATGTCCCATTGGCATAATGACTCTGAAGAAAATATTTACACTGTAAACTTTCATAGATTCAAGAATCTATGAAATGTCCTAGTTGAGACAAATAAAAAAAGAATTCAAAGCATGAAGTTTTAATTTTTTAATTTTTTTTAAAAAAAATTACTAATTCAGAGTGAGATCATATCCTTAGTTAAGTCCTTGGTAGTATTTGACTTAAAATGCATATATAAATTGGAGTCACATAGACCCTCATGATCTTTAATGGAATAATTTTTTATAGGAATCAGGGAGCTGCAATCCAGGAAAACTGTTACCACATATAGACTGATTGTGCATGCACACTTAACATTTTATTTATTTTGGCAAAAGGCCTTCTTTCTTTTTAACACAATTCTAATACTGGGAATATATTAAAAGCATATTTTGCCATACTGAACTGCTGGTGCTCCGGTGAAAAGGGAAAAAAAACTATTCAGAATCCATAAATGGATGGCAATTCAAGCGTATGAATTACGCTTTGATTTTCGAATATACAAACATGTAATCGTTATACCTTGTATCTTGTTTTTATCACAGGAATCCATTTGTTTAGCTATCTACATAATTTGCCTTTTCAGAATTCTAGGCTGGAGGATAAAATGCAAAATGGCAGAAAACTCTGAAATCGCAATGCAGTGCGGATCTCTGCACAAGAGCAGTTACATTATCTTGTGTGGCACGTGCATCGTTGCCAAGGCAACCAGTATCCTTCACCCAGCTCTATTATTATGGCTATTAGAAGCTTTAAGGCTTTCGGTGTCCACACCATCACTCTGAGCTGGTTTTTACTAATAACCCTTAAGTTCAGATGCCAGAAACATTCTAAAAATGTTGGTGAGAAATCTTATTTTTGAAATATTTTGCAGAAATAAAGGGAATCTTGTATGCCAATGGCAGTCTTGGAAACTAACATCAGCTAGAAAGAAGCAATTTATGTAACCATTAATCCAAATAAATGTAATGACAATTTACCACAGATTTTCAGGTTTCTGCAAAGAGTAAGCATGCAAATATGACTATTGAACAGGGCAGCCATATTTGCTTCATAATTATCTTTAAGGGCAAAATCTCATTGTGCATCTATTGCAGTGAAAAATTAATTAGCCACCGGTCTAGTCATCAAATGCTAAATGTGTTCATAAAATTATAGGTTTTAAATTATAGCTACCTTTTAATGCTTTCTCTGAAATTTTGAAAGTTCATGTTGCTATTATGAAAATGGAAGTCATTACAATTCTCTCTGAGAATGCCTTACATAATGGCATAACACTGTTGATATTTGGGGAAAACATTATTGACTAATAAGTGCCCGTTTCCTTCTGATATATCTAAGCATTTGTATATGACAGCACTATAAGAGCCTCATTTTTAAAATTTTAGAATACAGAGTTCCTTTTAATTACCAACCAATGGGTTTATAGCCAAAACAAGAAGTTCAGTTTATTATTTCCTGTTTTACGAGCACCCATGACAAATTATCTATTTATTTCTGAGCCACATTTAACCTAGCATTTGAAGGATATTCAATGTTAAGGAAACCAAAATAATGGATGTTTTTGTTGTAAATGTATTGAATACCTATAGCTTAGGATTCCATATATAACAGCTGCTGTCCTGGACATCACTTGTGGAAGACAAGAAAACAGAGTTGAACAGGTCTACCAAACTTACTTTTCAAAGAAAAGAAAAATCTCTTAGTCAATTGTAGAAGTTTTAAACACAAGAGTGACCTAGGACACACCTACATTTAATCTAGTCCTGTTCTGTGCATAGGTCAATTTAATTCTAAATGGATTTTAAAAATCTCTCCAAGACTGAGTCATCCTTAGAAATGATTAAGCATAATAAACATTGGCTCAGTTGAGTGATGGTATTTCCTTTGCAAAGGAGTGAACAAACTGCTGAGGTTAGTCTTCAACTAGTTGAAGAGTTTCCACCCAAATAGTCAGCCACACTCAAGGGATATATTTCACAAATGGAGCATTCCTAAGGATTAGGAATGTGTTTAAAAGTGAGTGGAGGTTTAAAAAGTGCCAACTGCGTATGTCATCCAAAAATATTTGCCTGTCCATTCTGACAACTGGGCAGTGCAGATAAGTCCTTAGGAAAGAAATTAGGAAGTAATAATGCCTCTAACTACCTCTTCAAATTTTACTATAAGAAAAACTTAAGTAACTATGTAGCATTCTAATCTTACATAAGAATTTGATAAAGCCTAGTAATAAGACAGAAAATGATATGGTTTTAAGGTATTGAACTATGACTTGGGTCACCCAAATTCAAGTCAACCCATATCTACTGAAAGGGTCAATCATTGTCTATCAGCGCAACTTACTGTATACTGTTCTAGCAGAATAAGATAGCAGGAGGAAGTGTTATATGCAGTGGTGGGATTCAAGTAATTTAACAACCGGTTCTCTGCCCTAATGATTTCTTCCAACAACCAGTTTGCCAACCAGTTTGCTCAGAAAGTTAACAACCGGTTCTCCCGAAGTGGTGCGAACTGGCTGAATTCCACCACTGGTTATATGCACTACCTTCACTTCAGAGAGAAAAGGCAGGATACAAACCTAACAATAAATAAGAGTTGGTAGGTTTTCAGCTCCCAGCTGGATTTTATCTAAGTGTAGTCTTTCCTGTGGGACTTTTAGCCTCAACTTTACAACCAGTGTTGTAAGCAAGAAATTAAACAAAATATCTAGTATACCAAATTTACTAAAATAATTCAGTACAAAATAAATATAATGCAAAACATGTGACAAAATCCTTCAATAAAATATAAACTATAAGTGTCCCCAATTAAAACTTTTTGCATAAGAATATCTTATACCAGTTTTCATATTTCAACTAAAAATGTGAAGTATGTGATATATATGACTATATATATCTAATGAATGGCATTGTAGAAGGCTTCATATTAATGGAACAATCTCTCTCCCTCCCCCCCCCCTCTCAATAGCATCACATCATACTGAGGTTGAGTTTGATTCTTTGAAAATATGACTTTTACTTCATTTTTCACATTATATCTTGGCTCTAATTTTTATTATTGTCACAAGAGGTTTTTTTCTGGGCCTCAATCAACATTAAGAATGAGGTTCATGAATGTCAATATTTTTTTTTGAAAGCTATAATATGAAAAATTTAGTTATGTAAACATGCACCCTTTTGATTTTGTCACTGATCACTGCTGAATGGGTATCTGATTAAGAATCATGAAGAAACTGGAAACATCTCCATTGCTTTATCTTAACCATTTAGTTAACCAGACTAAATGGACAACTATATGGCTGAACAAAATACTGAGACCTCACCATTTTGTTCACACATACCGTATTTATCGGCGTATAACACGCACTTTTCCCCCCTGAAAATAGGGGGCAAATGATGTGTGCGTGTTATACGCCGATATAATGTTAAGAAGGGGGGGAGTGCAAACAGCAGCTACCTCGAGCAAGCCACAGGGCTCCGAGTTGTTGGAGAAGCGGGAGCAATAGCAGCCTGGACTGCGCTTTCAGCGGGCAAACAAAGCTGCCTCTGCCACGAGGAACTTTGGAGAGAGAGGGAGGGACTGGCTGTGGCCGTTCTCGCCAGCTAAGAGACAGGCTGCTCCCACAGCTGCCCCCGCCCCCGCCCTCTCTCTCCAAAGTTCCTCACGGCAGAGGCAGCGTTGCTTGCCTGCTGAAAGCGCAGCTGCCGCTTCTCCAACCACTCGGAGCCCTGCATAATAGCGCTGCGGCTTGCTCGTGGTAACTGTCATTTAGATTCCCCCCCC
>WNWU01000041.1:6561438-6611688 GCA_012654045.1 Ptyas mucosa
TCTCCTCCGGTCCTCCTGAGGCGCCTCGCCTCCCCGCTGGCAGCTTCTCCTTCTCCTGGCTGCTCCAGGAGCAGCCTGAGACTTTGCTTTCCCCACCGGTAGGCCTCCATGAGTTTTATTTGAAATTTAAGTTTTTTTCCTGAAATTTCCCTCTTAAAATGAAGGTGCGTGTTATACGCCTGTGTGTGTTATACGCCGATAAATACGGTACATACATATATTTATATATATTTATATTTCATTTCTAAATTTAGAAGCTATGTGATAGTTAAATGACATACTTGAGTCAGTAAATATAGGTGCTCTATTTTATGTAGGGTTTTGCGGGTTTTTTTGCTTCCATCTTAGAAATTGGGGTAATAGCAAAGATGTTTAGGCATTCATGAGGCATTGTGTAAAAGAAATGGTGGGAATAAAGTGATACAAGATGAGTTCATGAGATCTTTTCCCCCAAAGATTCTTTGTAAACGTAATCTTTCATATGAAGTTTATTCATATGATTTTGTTTATAGTGTCCATGGCAAAGATTTTTGTCCAAAATGTACTGAACTTTTATACAATAAAGCATTTTGATTGATCCTTGGGAACTTTTCTTTTTCTGGTTTTTTTGGGGAGATTAAGAAGAAAAAAAATGAGTGAAGTTTTGATCTTCCATTCTTGGAACTATAAATTCCAACATTATAATTACACTTATTTTTTTATCCTTTTTGATATATGGAAAAGAGAGAAACTCAGCAGTATAGCCAAATTAGGCAAGGTTGCTCTAAAGTGAAGAAATGCTGTACACTCTCAGGGAACACATCTCCCACAAAGCTTTTATAAAATCCTCTTTAACACACCACTGAACATTTTGCATGGAATGAAGGCACACAGATAAACAATGGAAATGAAACAATTTGTGATTAATCTGGAGGGGAAAGTCTCTGATTTATGAAAATACACAGTACATGAATTCTGTGATCTTCTGGTATTTCAAATATCTCAAACTTTATTAGCTATAAGGTTAAACATATTTATAAATATTTCACCTTAGCAGAGTCTTTTAAGGATCATTGAAAAGTACTGAGATTATAATTTATCATTGGTTATTATCATTGGTTATTAAATATTATGTTTGAAAAGTTATTCCATTTAATCTGCAATATTCATTTGGAGCTCTTTAACAATGTAAATTAACTTAATAGTGTCCAAAACAATCAAGAGACTCAGGGGAAGGAAACATTAAGGAATATCCCATTGGTCATTATAAATGTAGTATTGCTGAGTAACCAATATTTTATTTTCCACATCGGATGATACTTAATGAAACAAGATAATGTTGCTAGTAATAACATAATATTAAATTATATGGGCCAGTAAAGTTTTACTTCTGAAAAACACTAGAAGCTTGTTTGTAAAATAATAACAAAAGTAATTACAATTAAATGCAAAAGTAATTACTATTTTTTCTATTAGTCATTAGCCTTAGTAGGCAAATTACAGTTAACTTTGGTTTCACAAATTAGCAATACTATGTTTGTGTGTTTGTAAATAAATGTGTATTTTTAGGGGCACATGAGTATGAGCATGAGTCACAAGGAAATATGTTTGATTTGAAGGAGTCAAAAGTAAAAGCATTTGACTTTTACTTTGTATATTTGAAGGCAATGTTATTCAATGAGATATACCTCCCTGCTACATAATTTTGTACTTTAAAATATACTTAGCACATGTAAAATACATAGTATGTAGAGTACTTTTCATTCATCTTTTTTTCCTAGGAAAGATTATTTCTTGACAAAAGGGATTTTAAATGTCATATTTTCATTTATTACGAAGAATGACCTTTTGGCTCACTTTAAATTTTATTATGTTTAGCTGTATCTTGGGCAAAGGAATGCATCTCTTTTAACAGTCCTTCAACAAAATGTATTTTGAATGAACTGAATGAACTGAATGAACCAGCTCAACAATCTACTGTACTTTCTTTGAATAGCATTGAAAACATAATGGAAGAGAGCTTGTAGATTGCATTTTTAAAATCATCTTATATTTTTTAGCAGCAATCAAAGCATTCATTTTTATAAAAATATAAATCTGAAAATTAATTAGAAAGTAACATTGATTTACAGCTTTTAAATTTGAATTAGGGGATTCAAATCTGATTAATGGCAATCGCCTGAAAAGTCCAAGAATAGCAGCATTGTACTATTGTATCATCATCTTAAATTGTTACCGAGAAAAAAAATCTACAATTAGAATTGTTTTAGAGAAGAATAAACAATTATTTCTATTCAGTGCCATGAAAGTAGACTTCTTGTTGCGCAACTGGTATTCCATTTCCTCTCCTCCTTACTAAATTTCACTAAACAATTCCAACTCTGCTCCAGAGATTGCTTAAATCTCCCAGAACTCATTTTGGCAAAAGCAGGGGATGCAAAGGCTAAAAGGAATATATTCTACAGCTAAGTGTCCTTAGGTCTGGTAGGTCTACAATTGATATAATTAGATAAAAGCTAATTTGCTTTCATAACCAAAGCTAACCCTAACTATAACTCTATTTTATCTTTATAATAGGCAGTCTTTTAAATAATGAAGGTAAAATTTGTGTAACACATAATTAACTATATTGGATGTAGAAGGAGTATTGTAGATATTCACATATTCCCCACTGCCTCATGAGATTTATAATATAAATAAACACAACAATCAAATCAACATAAAGATGTTTATTTATTCCATTTAAACTCCACAGGAGCATTATTTTTTTTTAAAAAACCCTCCTTTTCTGAGATTATCTCATATTAGCCTTTAGAATACAAATAAGAATGCTTTTTATGGGTCCAATGATCTTTGGGATAAAAATATACAATATCAGTATTTTAATTATATTTGTATAATATCTAAATGATAAAATGGATTGTACCAATTAACAACAAAATATAAACAATACACATTTTAAGCAGAATGGACAGCAAACTTTGAAATATTTTAATTGGAGAAAATTAATTAAATTACATTGGGACCATCAGTCATTGGGAAATTAATTCAGTTACCACACCAAGTCACACTGATTATGAATCCCCTCCCCTCCCATGTAAGAGGTTTTTTAAAAAGTAAGGAGGTGGGGAAGAAAAAGAGGGGAAAGACCACAATTTTTCATTTCTTCTAATGGATGCTCTTGGGTAAATGTCAGAGGGGTCAATTCACAATTGAAACATCTGAGGAGATCTTAAATTGTCTCAAATCTAAATAGAGCATCCCACACATTTCCCCTAGATAAAATAAAAACAGACAAGTCAGCTGCATTCTATGCAATAATGTGTGTAGATTGATAAATTTTAGAAATTCATAACAAACATGAATTTTTAGTTCATGGGTTTAGTATTTCTAACATCATCAAAATGATGCTATTGACAGTACTTGATCTTTCTAATGCATGATTTAATGCTACAAATTATATAACTTTGTTATGGATGAACCTGTCAAATTGAGCATTACAATACCACTTATTAACAATGGATCATCTAAAACCTTATATTAAATATAAACTTTTGAGTTAGGAAAATAGAACTGAATTTATCACATTCTCATAAGCAAGGCAATTTTAAGTCTCATTGTGATTTTACTTACATAGCAGTTAATTATTTTAAAATATGAATATTTTATTTGTATGTCTGTTTCAAAAACACTTTAAAATTGTAATTTGTACTTGATTTTGTTCAACAGAAAAACAATATCTCCAAACAAAAATACTATTTGGTTTAATAAATTCTGACATAAAAGCATGAATCCAAAATTTAGCTGATCTATTAATTTTATTTTGTAATTTTATTTTGACATTAAGCCTTCAAAACTAAAATAAAATCAGATACAATTTCTTTGCTTTTATAACACTATGTATTAAGTATTTTTTTTTAAAAAATTAAGGTAGTCTGAAAATTTTCCATTTAGATTTCAATGCCATTTTGTTGGCTAAAAATATTCTTGTAAATATAAAAGAAAATGCATGTCCTTCTTAGAGTATTTGTAAAGGTGCCCTTTACAATTAACTTTGACTGCCATCTACAGAATATCATATTGGCACAAAACATCATTATTTCATTGTATGTCTTTAGCAATGACCTTTACTTTTGAATGCTGCCCCAATTACATCTTTTATTACCATTTGCCAAGCAAAAATCTCCAGTTTTTTGGATGGATGAATTAGCCATCATTCTAATGTTCGGAATTATTCTTCTCCTACTAAAGGCTATGACAATTTATTTACAAAAATACTATGTCAATGAGTATTCATATTTCATTCATGTCAATGAAATATGATGACATCATTTGTGTTTTCCTGAAAAGCATGAATTTATCCCACAGTTAAAATCCATATTTTACTTCCATCTTGCATTTTCATAATATGCAGACAGTAATAAAATGACACTACTGATAGAATTTTGTAACTGACTTAGAAGCCCAGGAAAATTGTGAGATAAGTTTCTAATTAGATATTAGTTTGGTCTTAAATAATTGTGCTTTATACCATATTATTTCATCTATATACTTGCTTTAGGAACTTTTTGTATATATGAGCTTAATACATGCAATCTGATAGAATTTACATTTACTGTTAGGTGTGAAATCAGGTATAGGTTAAAGCTATTCAGTGTTTTTCTTCTTAGATAATACTAGCAAATTACAATCTGAGCAGTTTTCTAAATGCTTTATTCTGTTTTAAGTTTACATCAAGGAAGAATCTTTTAATACTGATGGCAATAACTTCATTCAAGATGAGATTCTCCAAACCGGTGAAATTTGTTTAAAATAAAAGGATGAATTGATAAACAACGTTATTTAAAGAACAATATATTATTTGAATTATTTAGCGACGGTAATTGTGAAATCCAGTCTTTTTATCTTATAGACCATAAATGATAGCTATACCCAATCTATATAATAACTGTAAATTTATAAATGTTTATTCAAAAGCAAGCTCTTTCAGTTCCATATGAGACATTCTTAATTGCAAGTATGTGTAGAATTGCTGACTTAAATTTCAATAATCAAAGTCTTCCCAATCCATTTAAATCAAAAAATCATAAACTACAGTTATGTAGCTACAATCATCACCATCATCACTTCACACATTCTGTGTTTTTAAAATGTGTAGATAAAATGCAATTCTTTCTTAATCCAGTTTATTTATAAAACATGACATACAAACTAAAGTATTGTACCATTGTGCAAAATACTTTGCTATAAAATTATTTTTTTCAGTCTGTTCTGACATTCAGAACTGTTTTGTCATATAGTTTCTTTGCACTGCTGTCATCCTGCTTCTATATAAAACCTTACTCCAACCATGCTCCAATATAAATGAACTCAGATAAATTGGAAATAACATGCTGAAAAAGATGTTTATGGTCTTCATGTTATGTCATTTCTTCAGTATAGAAACATCCTATTTGTTGCTGTCGCTTGTGGGAGGAGCCCTGTAGTTCTATCCTCTCATATATCCCATTTTCCATCCCCACTGAAAAAGTGGCATTTATAATCATATTTAATTGCACTTGTATTGTACTTTTTGTGATCATTTTTATGGAGTACAAGAACAAACTGCTGTGAAATATGCAAAATTAAATTTAAAAATAACAGGCCAAAGCAAACTGGGGAAACATTTCCAGTAAATAATAACATAGAGCGGGAACTCTCTAAAAAGGTAAAAAGAAACAATACAAATGTATTTGTCATGAGTTAGTCACCTCCCTTTTTCTGCTCCAGAATAGAATGCATGGATACTACTGTTATCTCAACATGGCATATGTTTCTTTGAAATAAATGTTATAGTTTACTGAGATTAAGTTTCAAGAAAATAAGGATATTTAAGATTTAAACTAATAGTAATGTATTTAAACATTACATCATAGATAATTGACAATGTAAATGAAACTACAGTCATAATTAGAGGTTAATTCAGTTATTTGATATTTAAGGGCTATTTCATATACTTTTCTCAAATAACATATCAGGAGAACAATAAATAATCTCTTCCTGTATGTTTACGTTTTCAGTGATTTTTCAGAATTTTAACCAGACATTCCTTCCAAGCAGAAACAATTTTATAGTAATAGGGGCATGTACTTCAGAACTTTTAAGTGGAGAAATTAAGTGGAGAAATACTATAACTTCATCTTCAAAATTAGTAATGCGTTACTTTTGTGATCAAACACCATGCAGTAGGAAGAAAACAGTGGGAAACTGTGGTGTTCTGAATAAATTTATTATTAAGATGTACTTCATTCTTCCTTTCTCAACTTAGAAAGATGCATGGTCCATCTTCATTTCTAGTAGATACCTTATGAAAGCTTGTTATAACATTGCAAATATTTGTTTGCATTGTACATTTAAGTTAAAACACAAATTGGTTAACAGTTTGAAACAAGAATAGCCCCCGCAATTCATTTTGCCTATAATGAAATCCATCAAAGCAAAAGGAAACAAAAGAATTACTCACAAACTGTATATATGATTATACATTCATTTACATATGAACAATGTTCCGGAAAGAAATCTAATAAAGAGCTATTGATGTGATCCATTTAGGGATAAACACGTTGAGATCTTGTGAATTTAATGAGGAGAACTTATGCATTCTTACATCATAACTATTGGCATCAGCGAATAAAAGTTTTCTTTTTATCTGGGTTAATACTTGTCTTGATCATTTTATAACATCCTATAAAATAAGCCTCAACTATATTTCACTTGACTCTTGAAACAGTAATTCTAGGATATATTTGCCCTAAAGAGATTGATTTGTGCGGGGAAAAACAACTGTCATTCTTTATCTGGATATAACTTGCATAGATTATATGCCCGCAATCTATTCCTGTCCTCATTTTCTTTAAAGTTCACTCATTTCTGTTCATAATATTTAAATATATTCCAATGCACCACAAGAAAGACAGTAAATGAGCAGAAATTATTGCTCTTAAATACATCATGAGCTAGTTATAAATGCATTATCAAGGTCCCCCCCAAATTCAAAATAGATATGGATTTGAAATATCTTCATTTTTTTGCAGATGTAATTTTTAAGGTGTTTAATAAGATTTTATATAATCCTATGTTAATCACCATGGATAAGAGACGGTAACGTGTTAAAATGCCACAAATAAAAGTCTACATGTCCCATTTATACTAATTCATTTGGAGGTATTGTATTGTTTCACCCACTGACAGCACACTTTTAGTTTAATGTAAAAGTACCTCACACTGATTTTAATAGAGCTTATTCTCAGGAAAGATTCAGAGAACATTTTTTGCTATAGAAATGAGGCTATGTTTATTAATTTTAATAATATATTACACTTTATCAAATGTTGTTAAGAGGGGAGGCATGTTCAATATATAATATGTTTAAGTAGTCAAAGTATTTGAAATTCTTATATATATGTGCATTCAATTCTATTTAAAAATATATTATTTTGGATCACTGATGATAGTGTTAACTATACTAAATGAACAAAGCATTTTCTATTATTATAATTTCAGAATTACCATGTTAAATATTAAAATTCCTGATATCCAATTTAAGAGAAAATGTCCTAAATCGCCTCATGGATCCTTTCATTTTCACTGGCTTCTTCATCCCAAATAATATATATAAATAGTAATGGAATGGAAAGATGTCTAATTATCAGACAGTTTTATGATGTTTAATTAGGTCATTAAATTATCTTTAACATATCATTTCACATAAATGTAATGTATATGTTAACATTATATTAATGTTTCTTTATCTGATGAGAATACTTGCTTTCAGAAAGTGGAATAATTGGAACCTAACTAGAATCTTTTAAAACACTTTAATTTACATGCAGTGTTATTCTATCTATGCTTACAACAAAGTAAGTCCCATTGAGTTCAATGATACTTAATCCCAAGTAAGAGTAATTTATATGAAAATAAAAGGGGGAGTCTTATATTAGTATATTAATTTTGCATGGCAATAGGCATCATGTGTATTTGGTCAAATATTATTTCTGCAACTCACTGATTCACAGAAAAATTAAGGTTAGGTTACATGGTTAAAGTTCATGGTTGGAAAGAATTCTACCTTTAAATGAAGTGGGGAACAAGGATGAATCTGCTGGTTTGGGAGCAAAAGCTTGTTCAGTAACCTTCATTACCAAAGCAATTTCCAAGCATTATGTCATTGTTGATACCACTGTGTGGAAGGCAACATGACAGAGTGTACATGGGAAGAAAATAGAAGCAGGCAGCAATCAACATAAAGAAAAGGCAAATCTTTGTGTACAATAGGGTTTTCTCTCAATAATGCCTCCAGTTTCCCTATGGTAAACAATCCTTAATGCAACAACAGCAGCCAAAGCAGAATCACAATCCAAAATGTTAGCTTCCATGAACTAAAGAAGTGTCATCAGAAACAGCATTTGAAAAAAATATGTGTCAGCTCTTTTTCAAATCATTTTTTTTATTTTGTTTACAAAAATCTGATGGGCATCAATGTCGTTTATCCTGTTAACATTCACTTCGTAATCTTTGCCTCCTAGAAGTAATTAAATAGCCTCCTAATAGCTAAATAACCTTCATGCAAACCAGTGGCTAGCTTATTTGCAGAAACCCTAGCCGAAATTTCTTATATTCTAACAAATTCAAGGAAAATCTATGCTGGAGAGCACGTAATGCAAAATCCTGATTCTCAGGATTTAATATCAGGTATTACTGCTGACATAACCTTTGCACATTAAATCAGGGTACATAACGTCTTGCAGAACAGGTAGATTCCACAGGTAGAAATTACTGCGACATAGATTAATGGGATCCCTGCGTGATAGCAGGACACTTGTTTCTTTTTTGGCAACAGTATTGCTAACAGCGGCATCTCTGCCTTTTTTTTTTTTACCTGTCCATCTTTCCAAGGTTCGAGATGCCCCCGGGGATGTGAATACACAACCCTCAACCAATGATCGTTTTCCTCTCCCAAAACCATGCCTCTTTTCTTTCCTTTCCCTTCCCGCGCGCACACTCACTCGGAGACACACACACACACACACACACACACGCACGCACAGAACACACGCGCGCGCGCTCACTCTCACTCTCTCTCACACACAAACACACGCGCAGACAGCCCGCTGAAAAAAACTGGCCAGCACAGCGATTGTATGTATGGTTACCACCAAAGCAAAAAGAGAGAGAGAGAGAGAGCAGGGGGCTTGGTGTGCAAGTCTCACGCAAAGAGAAGAAGGGGGCAAAGCGAGGAAGCGGGCTAGGGCAGTCTCTCTGCAATCTAAAGAATGAAATAAGGAATATCAACACCACACAAGCAGTGGATCATGGGTTCCAGATTCGGCTCTTGAAAAATTGCCTTTCTGTTCCCCTGAGATCCTACATCAACTTTCAATGTCCCGGCGACTCTTTCGGCGTCCTGCCCTCTCCCCTTTCCCCTTTCTGTGTCCCCCCCCCAAAAAAGCCCCCTCGGCTCCCGGGGATGCTCAGCGCTCCCTGTCCCGTCTCCAGTTCTCCCCCGCCCTCGTTCTCTACAAAAAACGCGCCCCCGGGCTCCTCCGAGCCACTTTCCTAGCTCATCTTCCTCTTCCTCTTCTCTCTCTCTCTCTCTCCCTTCTCACCCTTTGGGCTCCAGCGCCCGACCTACCTGCCGGAGTCGAGAGGACGCGCTCGCTGCCTCCAAACGCGCTTGGTCCCGGCCAGCCCGCGCCGCCGTTCCCCGCGCGCGTTATGAATGTTCATTTAAAGCTCGGCGCCCGCTGCTCAGTGGCTGCTCTGCTGTTAGCCTCCCGGCTCCGCTCCCTTCTCCCTCAGCCTCGACACAAAGGCGCTCGGGAGCCCGCGTGGAGGAGCCCAGCGCTGCAGCCCCGCCCCCCCGCCGGCTGAGACCCACACCTGCCCGGTGGCTCCGTGCCCCACTCCGCCTCTTCCGAAGCAGCCAATGTCCTCCCAACAGCCAGGGACTGGACCGCGCGTGACGTTCAACACCTAGTGGGGAGAAAAAAACGGGGGAGTTAACACCGCCACTTTTATTTTGAGAGGGGAAGCAGAAGACCGGTGAGGAGATGATGGACCCAAACCTTCAACCGTTCTCCCTTTCCCTTCCTCTGCAAGGGAGAAAAAAATAAATAAATAAGGACCACAACGGGGAGGAGGTATTCGCCAGGCAAAAAGCTTCCAGATGTTTCCCACCTACTCCCCAGAGCATCTCCTCTTCTGAGCTTTGCCACTTCAGCCGAAAGGCAGGAAATCCCAATCTCCTGGGACTGCAGAAGTGGGGCTGGCTGTGACTTAACCAGAAGGCTGGCTACGTGATATGCTGTTCATCCAGAAGAGCGTGGATGATAGAATAGTTTAGGCTCCGTCCTGCCCTTCTTTTGGCAACTCTGCCCTTTCCCTGTGGCCCATCCAAGCACAAGCTCTTTCTACTGTGATACAGAGAGAGGGTGCAAAAGTTGGGAGATGGGGCAGAGTAGAACGGGCAGTTTTCAGTCACTTAGACTTTGAGGCCAAGAGACAGGGTAGCCCCTTTGTGGAGTTGTGGTGGGCCAACGCTTTTGACCAAGTGTTGTCTGATATGCTACCCTGTCTAGAGGCAGAGGGTGAGTGAGGCACAGAGGCTGCCACCAAGCATCCAATCTAACTCTCTCCCTTGTTCCCAAGATAGGGAATAATAGAGAAGAGTTGGAAATAACCACTGATGAGTTTTATTTAAACTCTACCCAATTTGGGGCACCAGTCAGGAAAAGCCATGGGTGGGGAAAATTTAGGTGTCCCCAAATAGATTTGTTCCCCATTTCTTTTCCATCCATTGCTGCAAGACAGGAGGAAGGAGAAAAAAATCCTACTGTGTTGAATTGATCTTTTGCGTTTTCTTAAAAAGTAAAATGGCAGCATCAAATACCAATGTAAGTAACAGCCTGCAGGCTCAAGACCATAGAAGCATCCTGAAGACTAGATGTGCTAGTAGAGTTTCTTCTGTACAACTTATTGATTATTATAGGAGTTTGGTGACACATGGACACATTTAACTCAAGAAGCAATGGCAATGTTACCAACTTAATAAGGACTGGAGAAGAACTAGCAGCTGTGTCTTCTTCATCTTCTCCTTCCAATGTATACTTTGCCTATCTGTCGTAGGACAGTTATAATTACTAACAATCATAAAAAAGAAAAGATACAATATGATACTGTATCATAAAGAAAATGAAATCACTGTATGCCAAATCAGTTTGAAGAAACCAGGCTGAAGAGGTGACTTTTTCCAGAAAAGTGGAAAGAATGACAGCTTAGCACTATTTATGAGCATTCAGTTCAACAGGCCTCGAAAATGTGGACATCTGTGGGGAACAGAGTCTGTACTGCAACATCATGATACATATTTGATCCTGATGACAAAACTTCTGGATTCAGCAGTGAAAAATACGGAAATTCTCCTGCTCAATTTTATGTCTGGAAAAATTCTTACTAAGGTAGATTTCTCCCAGATATCAAGCCCTAAACTCTAAAAAGTTTTACAGTTTAAAACAGTGGTGAAATCCAATTTTTTTTACTACCAGTTCTGTGGGCGTGGCTTGGTGGGCATGGTGTGGCCTGGTGGGCGTGGCATGGGAAGGATCCTGCAAAATCCCCATTCCCTCCCCACTCCTGGGGGAAGGATCCTGCAAAATCCCCATTCCTTCCCCACTCCTGGGGAAAGGATCCTGCAAAATCCCCATTCCTTCCCCACTCCTGGGGAAAGGATCCTGCAAAATTCCCATTCCCTCCCCACTCCTGGGGCCAGCCAGAGGTGGTATTTGCCAGTTCTCTGAACTACTCAAAATTTCCGCTACTGGTTCTCCAGAACCCGTCAGAACTTGCTGGATTTCACCCCTGGTTTAAAACCAAAATCTTAAACTGATCTCAGAAAAAGAATGAAGCACATCAGATCCTTTAATAGAGCTGAACTAGGTTCCAAGTATGCTGCAAACTTGATTTTCACTGATCATGAGTACCTCTAGCTTACTCAGATTTAATTTTGTTACCTTAATTTAGGCCATGATACAGGGAAGGTCCAGGGATTGATTTAGTTTTAAATGGCAAGAAGAAGTTGAGTGGGTTCATCAATATATCAACAGCTCAACAGGAACTATTTTCGCCAAAGCTCAATAAACAGTTCAGAAAGACAGCATGGCGATATTATTAAAAACAATTAAGTGGTCCAAGAAGTCTGGTAAGAACTGTATGCCTGTCTTTTATAGGTCTAAAATGACTAAAACAGTCAGATCTCACCTCACAGACTGGTTGAAATAGGTACAAATGTTCTCATTTTATCCAAAAATAGTACATTTTTAACTGATGGATAATTTACCTTTTTTTCTAAGCTGTAGTTTGACAAAACCGTGTGTGGAACAGCAGAGATACAAAAAAAAATCATAGATAGGAAGGAGCAGAGTCCACAAAAAATATAAAGTTGAAGCCATTGGTTAAAAAGTGCTCTGCTGTAGTGGTAGACATGAAGGAAGGTGCTCCCAGGAGGTTAGAATTATTAGTGTTTTCTATGATGTTTATAGTCTGTAAGTGGTCAAAACCAGTATTTCAAGTCTTATCAATAGATTCTTCCTGAATAGATGCAGAGAGGTTGGTCCTCAACAAATCTGTCATAATGAGAAATAGCAGAATACACAGAATATAAAATTTACAATCTGTATATTTCAACACAACCTACCAACATTTCACCAACAGCTGCATCTTGCTGATAATATGAATATAGAAGCTGCTATGCCATAAACACAGAATTTATTGCTTTTACTTTCCCGCTTGTATTGAAATATTGGCAGAAAATAATCCTGAAGCCAGAATGTCTCCTGAACTATGAACCCTGTTGATGGTAAAATAGCATCTGGGTTGGAAAGCGATGAGTGCCTACTGCAGAAGCATTTGTTCACTTCAACTTTTTACTATTAACGTACCAAAAATTTACAAAGAAATGTGTTAGCGAGATTCTGTTTTGACTAACACTTTTCTTATCCTCAAGGAAAGTGATATTTGAGTGAGCAATCTAAAAATGGATTGTTATTTGGATGCCTGAAGGAAGAAAAAAAATAGTAGCATTGAATGAAAAAGAAATGCTCATATTGTTCTAATAGTTGCTGGCACAATTGATGTCACTATATTCACAACATTTTTTAATTGCATTCAGCGCTGTTGGCTGCAAAATAACATGTGTAACATGGCTCTCAAAAGCACTCATGTAGCTGATGCCTTAAGCCATTCACATAATTGCTTCAGACTTTTTAATCCTGCTTGCACATGCCCATATTGCAGCTTTTTAAAATCAGACATACGGTGATAAAGAACTAATTTAACAGAAATCACATTACTTCTGTCAAAACCAAATGATATTTAAAAAGACGTTCGTTTATACTGGTCCTCATCACAGATTTCAGATAATTATATTCTGTTGCACAAGTGAAATCATACCCTGAATTACAAGCACATATTCAATTCTGGCCTTGCAAAACTTAAAAGGTAATCTGTACTATATCAAGTCTGTCTCTGACAAGTACAAAATATGATAATTAAACTCTGTACTCCTATGAAAGAATATGGATTCAATTGATAATGCTCCCACCTGGGGAAAGAAGGATGCTCATTTTTACCTAGCCAACTATTGCAATATCCAAGGATCATCTTCCGGTTTCATTGGCTGCTCCAGCTCAACATAACAGATTTTCAGGCAATGGAGGGGACTATGAAGAAATCTTAAGGAAGGATAGCCTCCTCCTCAGTTCATACATTAGGATAGTTGCTTTCAGTTCTTCAGATATGGGCCAAGTCAGGAACAAGGCAATACACTGTTATAAGATCTAAGAACAAAATTTTGAAAGCCTGACAGAGTTTTGTTATTTTTCCTTCTTATACCAAAAAGAATCAAAGCAGGACAATCTTGAGTTCCTTCAGTTCCTTTCTCAAGGAGTTTTCATGTTTCAGGACTAAGCTGATGTTTCCTCACAGTTGCTGCATACTTCTTCTATATTCCTCTACATCTTGGAGTATATGCTAGATCCATGATGGTGAACCTATGGCACGGGTGCTACAGGTGGCATGTGGAGCCATCTTGGTGGGCATGCGAGCTCAGCTCTGGCACGCATGCATGTGTTGGCCAGCTGATTTTCAGGCCTTCTGGGCCCACCAGAAGTCAGGAAACACACTGTTTCCAGCCTCCAGAGGGCTTCTGGGTGGGGTGGGGAAGGCCGTTTTTGCCCTCCCCAGGCTCCTAGAAAGCCTCTGGAGCCTGGGGAGAGCGAAAAACGGACCTACTGGGCCCACCATACCATCGCGTGCCAAAAGCAGGGGAGGAGCATGGGGGGGGGGCAGGTTACATAGAATTATGGATGTGAGCACGCATGTGTGTGACCCCACCACGCTTTTGGCATGCAATGGCAAAAAGGTTAACCGTCACTGTGCTAGATCAATCAAAGAACAGAGTTCAGGCCTTTAAACCAGGGGTGAAATCCAGCAGGTTCTAACAGGTTCTGGAGAACCGGTAGCGGAAATTTTGAGTAGTTCAGAGAACAACTCTGGCTGGCCCCAGAGTGGGGTGGGAATGGAAATTTTGTAATACCCTTTCCCCAGGAGGGGAGGAAATGGAGATTTTGCAGTATCCTTTCCCTGCCACGCCCACCAAGCCATGCCCACAGAACCGGTAGGGAAAAGTTTGGATTTCACCCCTGCTTTAAACTTTTCAATTCTACCACCTTCTTAATACAAGAATCCAAATGAAAATATCTCTGACCAATGGTTGCCAATTTCTGCTTGACATACAATTATATGTTTTCTGAGAAGCTCTAGTTTCATAACACAGCATAGTCCTTTTCTTTAAGAAGAACTTATTAATGTTTATGCTCTTGTTTCTGAGGTCTAACACAAAGGTGACACTATAGTTTGCCAAAGGAGAGAAAATGAATTATTTTTGATCCTTCACAGTCTAACCTACACATTCTGAAGATCTCATGCTGATCTGAATGATAGCATTTTATTCTGTGTAAAGAAATCTGTGTGGGTTTGTTTAATTCACAAGGTGAATATGTCAGTAGAAACATCCAGTCAAGTATTTGAGGAAAGAATCAATGTTACAATAATTTATCTATACTAAAATTATGCCTTGCTGGATGGGTGGCAAGATTTCTAGTAGCAGTTAGTTATCCAGCTAAGTTTCAGGGGAAAGATTGAAGGATTAGGAACCACTGAAGAGTCTATGGTCCTTAATCAATGTAATAATGAGTCAAATCAATAGGTAAGCAGTACATAGAAGGAATATTCTAATTCAGGGGTATCAAACTCGTGGCTTGTGGGCCGGATGCGTCATGCACTGGCCACGAAGGAGAAAAAAGTCACAATACGTCACATGACGATGCCATGACGACACAAGTTTGACACCTGTTCTAATTCATTGTATCTCAACCTTAGCAACTTTAAGATGTGTGAGCTTCAACTCCCAGAATTGGCTGTCTGAGGAATTCTGGGAATTAAAGTTTACACCTCTCCAAGTTGCTACAGTTGAGAAACACAACTTTAAATCTAAAACAAAAGTTAGTTCCATAACTACCCAGGGATCAAAATGGCTAGTCTAATGAAAGATGCAGAATTCAAAATAGGATCTGAAAACAATAATATTTAATTCAGTCCTAAGTCTCACAATTCAAAACTTTACATTTTGTCTGTAGAATTCCAATTTCTGTAAGTTGAGTTGTTCAGTCTCTGAGTTCAAATCCTTTAGGATGCCATGTCTATTTTGAACTTATTGAAATGATTCTTGTAGTAAATAAATCTTGTTTATATCAAAGGTACACAACCTTCAACTAGAATTCATAATCTCCTGTTTTCTAACCTAGTACCTTAATTGCTATATCTCTTTTGACCTCTTTTGAACCATAAATAAAATTAATTGATACCAAACTGGCTCTTATAAATACTATGTATCAAACAAAGTAGTTTTTTATTATGTAAAAATGCTACATAGCAACAAGTTTCAGAAGGCCACTGGAGGTTATTTAAAAAAAGATTTAGGACAGGGGTGTCAAACTCAATTTCATTGAGGGCCGCATGGCTGACTGGGTGGGCATGGCCAGCTTGATGCCACTCCCCAAATTGCTGACCTGTTTCATCTTCACACTGGGTAGACCAGGCTGAAGCCACACTGGCCCAATGTTAATTCTTCACATTGGATAGATTGGGTCAAAGTGGCCCCTTACATTTTTCAGGACTGCCCCGCGAGCAGGATCCGACCACATCTGGCTTTGTGTTTGACACCTCTGATTTAGGACATTGGAGTATCCTCAACCTCAACATTCATTGCTGGATTTCATTTGTAAAAAGACTGCCTAGAAACCTTATGCATGCCATCACGAGAGTATAATAGAAAAAAGTGTTACATGAACATACTGTATGAAATGAAATATTTAAGATTATATTTCTGGGTAAGTTCAAGTTCTATAGAAAATTTGTCAGGCATGAATTAATTTCTTATTTTTATTTACTCTAAAATCAGTTTCTTGCCTTCTGGCCATGAACCCAGTCTTCGTGGCAGCCACCAACAATTAACAATATCAATATATAATTTAAAGTTATGCAAATCCTTTGAAATCCTCTTTTTGAATTGTTAAAACACCTTTGTCTTTTCCCAGCCTCAGACCAGCTGCTTCAGAACCTGCTGCTTAGCTGCCTCTGGCTAGGTTGCCAGAAATAATGTAGTTGTATAGCTACCACACAATTTAAAAACCTTTAAATATCAGTTAGCAAATACTTAGCAAGATACGCTTCAGAACACACAGGAGACCTGCAAAGCACCTCTTTTCAAACAGTTAAAGCAGGTGTAACTTTTTGGATTCCTGTGGTTGCTTCAGAAGTCTGGAGATAATCAGGCTCACTGAGGCAACCACTCAGGTTTAGAAGATAAAGCTGTTTTCACTATTCAAAAAGAGGCGATTTGTATATGCTGCCACATGCTGTGAAATATACTTTGAAGGATTTGCAGGACCTTTGCAAACAATAAAGTGAAAATAACGTAATCAACAATAGTTGAACTGGGATCAGCAACCTGTTTTTAGAAGGATATTTTCAGGAGGAAAAAGTTATACCCATTTTCTTAGAAGTGTCCAGTGAATCAACCCCAATTCAGAAATGAGGGTATCACTACCAAAACATTTCTTTTCTCACATTTGACAGCAGTGATACCAAGTGTTGTGGTCCACCAGCTGCCTGTGGAACTGGCAGCAGAGTCGGACAGTGAGGAGGTCGGGGTGGACCATGGATTCAATCCTGGAATCTGGGGAAGGCTTGGACGAGGGCTCTGCATCGTAAGCAGAGAAAGGGAGGTACGTGCTGCCTCTGGAGTCTCCAGAGTTGGACCTCAGTGAGGCAGAGGAACAGGGGTAGCCTGTTCCCAGTGCGCACATGCGCAGAGCTACTAGAAAGCAAGAACAGCTAAAACAAAAGGGATGACTCAGGAGTAGGGCTGGGAGATTATTGGCCCCTCCCATAAGACTTAAAAGAGGAGCAAAGGCACGTGGGCCTTTGCAGGAAGCAACGTTTGTTCATTTGGTTCAGTTTAAAGCCTGAAGCTCTGTTTGATTCTGGACTCCATGTGGCTTTGCCAATTAGGTCTTTGGCAGAGTGTCAAGGAAGATAAAGGTGGGTGATTATCCCGAAGGACTTCTCCCAAAGGGCTCTTTATAACTAATTGGGACTCAACTGTGAATGAACAGAATTCACAGCTGTTGCAATAAAAGAGATTTTTGGGACTACTCGTGTGTTTTAATGACTCAGGAAGCCTAGGTCAGAACACCAACAGTAGTTTTCCTCTAAAAAAATCTCAAATCATAGGGACAAGTCCTACAAGAAACACAGGCACAACCTGAAGTATAAATAGAGTTATTAAGTTTAAACATCAAGATATCAAAACAACATTTTTACTTGAGGTGGGGAAAAAAGTGAGATTCCGTACACTTCATATGTTTTGTAGGTAAAATTTAATCAATAGTCACTCTCCTGCATTCTGGAGCAGCTGGAGTTCCAAAGGCAGCTCTGTATAGAGTAATTTAATTTCAAGGTCACCAAGGCACCTATCACAATATTTGCATCTCAGCCACCCAGAAATTACCAATGGCATAATGAAAGGAGTTTATTTTAATGTAGAAAACAGATTCAATATCATTTCTGGACAGTCTGTTGGAGAAAAAAAATCAAAACCTATCAAGCTGCAGTCGCATTATGATAATATATATAATTATTTCCTAAGCTATGTCCACGTTACTGATGTTTGTTCTACAGGGATGCAGGAAATTCCACATACCACTTCCTAAACAGTTGCATTGTGGTAACATGAAGCAAAAAACTAATTCTGTGATCTTAATTTCATAGTAGGAGATTATAATGAAACACAAGCTTTGGCCTGAATTTAAAAAAAGGGGGGATTTAGGATCCCTAGAGATAAGATGCTATTTAATTCTTTTAACTAATTTGCCGAAGATGAATATAGGTCACATTAAAATTTGTCTTGCTGTTTCAGAAGTTATAATGTACATGAGTTCTACTGCACTAAATAAACTTTTATAGCAAGTCCATTTCATTTTAAAATTGGAAATATGGAGATTATTAATAATGTCAGAAGCATATTACTTTTTATTCAAGCATGGGATTAACTTTATGCAATGCCTAAACCGTTTTACCTTGATTTTCAGCCAAAACAACCTTGCAAAGAGATTTCCAGAAAAGAAAACAGCCCCCCCCAACTATAAAATATCAAAGGTGTGACACAGAGGAACAACAATTTTGAAAGAGGAAGAAAAAGAAAGCAAATACTCAGGGCCAGCACTGGCATTGGGTGTCAAAACTTAAGTATTAACACTGCTGCCCTCCTTTCAAATAATTCTATAAATGCAAGTCTTCACATTAGGAAAAGTGGTGCCATCTGTCAACCTGTCCTAGAGACCGTCTAGACCACAGGTGTCAAAGTCGGTCATGTCACGTGATGTATCATGACGTATTGTGACTTTTTTCGCCTTTGTGGAGCTGTGGTGGGCATGGCCTACACTTGATCCATCCAGCCACTGAGCTGCCAATTTGACCGGCCTGGTCTAGCCCATATAGAGGAATCAGTTCTTTGTCATAAGTATAAAACAGTGGCAAGAGAGGAAGCAACTGCTGATGTCAATGTCTTTCCTCATCTTCATCTTCAACACACGGCATTAGCAACAGGTCTCAGGAAATGGAAACAACTGCCTGATTTTTTTTAGGTTTAGAAATTAAGCAATGTTGGGGTTTGGAAGGCAGTCAGCCTGGTTATACTAAGGCTGTAGGGAATAGGAGCAGAAGCCACATCCACAATAAAATAATGGCAATAGTCACAAAAACTTTCCGGGTGTCTCCTGTAGTCACCAAGACTTTCTGTACTTTTCACAAAGTATAGGGCCATGATGGCGAACCTATGGCACGGGTGCCACAGGTGGCACGCGGAGGCATATTGGTGGGCACGCGAGTGTTGCCCTAACTTAGCTCCAGAGCGCATGCGCACACTGGCCAACTGATTTTTAGGTCTTCCGGTCCCACCAGAAGTCGGGAAACTGGCTGTTTCTGGCCTCCAGAAGGCCTCCGGGGGGATGGGGAAGGCTGTTTTTGCCCTCCCCAGGCTCCTAGAAAGCCTCTGGAGCCTGGGGAAGGGGAAACCGGGCCTACTGGGCCCACCGTGCCATCGCGTGCCAAAAGCAGGGGGAAGTGTGGGGAGGTCACGTGCACATGCGCAGGAGGGCGGGGTGCATTGAATTATGGATGTGAGCACCCGCACCCACGACCCCCCCACGACCCCTGCTTTTTGGCACGCGACGGCAAAAAGGTTAGCCATCACTGGTATAGGTTATATAATCCTCACAGATTATGATATAAGAATGCAAACACAGATTAAAGAATATAATAGACATTAACAGATATACTGTATATACTCAGAGAAATTGTGGACCAGATATTAAATTATACAGACCAAAAATTATGATTCAATACTTGAGTCTCTTTCTTAATCACTAGGCACTCAATGAGTATAACCATCTGTAGGTGAAGTGTTCTTATTCTCTCATTTTAGTTATCTGCCTCATCCTGCCAGTTGATAAGAATGTTTTATCGCATTTCAGTTACAAGATTTCCAAATATTATGGGAAAAATTATATTTGTTACGACTTCGGCTCCCTAGAGAATAATTCTGAGAGTATTCCTTGATTTGTTTTCCATCTTATTCTTTTTTTCTTTTTTTTTAAAATTTGATTTATATGCTGCCCTTCTCCGGAAACTCAGGGCGGCTTACAGTGCGTTAAGCAATAGCCTTCATACTTTTGTATATTTATACAAAGTCAGCTTATCGCCCCTACAATCTGGGTCCTCATTTCACCTACCTTAGAAAGGATGGAAGGCTAAGTCAACCTTGAGCCTGGTGGGATTTGAACTTGCAGTAATTGCAAGCAGCTGATCTTAATAACATTGAATTAGTCCACTGCGCCACCAGGACTCTTATTTTATTTTTTTTCTTATTCAACTAAACTAGATATATAGTATATACCAGGGGTGAAATCCAGCAGATTCTGACAGGTTCTGGAGAACCAGCAACGGAAATTTTGAGTAGTTTAGAGAACTGGTAGCAGAAATTTTGAGTAGTTGGAGAACCGGCAAATATCACCTCTGGCTGGTGCCAGAGAATGGAGATTTTGCACTATCCTTCCCCCAGGAGTGGGTCGAGAATGGGGATTTTGCAGTATCCTTCCCCTGGAGTGGGGTGGGAATGGAGATTTTGTAGTATCCTTCCCCTGCCATGCCCACCAAGCCACGTCCACAGAACCGGTAGTAAAAAAAATTGGATTTCATCACTGGTATATCCTATACTACACTTATATCTAACATCTCAGCTGTCTATGCATTGATAAAGGATAGTTAATAATATATGTCCTCTACATTGCATGTATATGATGGACTCCATTTGTGACACATTAAAAAAACTGACTGTTACATGATTTAGTGTTTTGTTTTCTCTTCAGTGAAAGATGGACAGTAGAAATGAGACTGGTTTCCAGATTGTCCTTTCTAAAGAAAGCAAAGAAAAACATATCTTTTTCAGTTATCTTTTTATTCCATCTAGATTTTAACTGTAGGGAATCTTGTTTTTCTTCCAAATTCAAAATAGAAACCTTTGCAAGATTTTTTTTTGTATTGTGAGCCACCTAGAGTTGATCTGGAGTCAAGATACCTCTGAAGTCAAATCAAATAAAGAAATAATAGATAAAGTACAATCATCTTATGATAACTAAAAGATGTCAAGGGAAGTAAAATGTGGCTTGTAAAGATTTTTCTAGAATAATATTTAGTTTTAATAGAATGAAAAGAATTTTAATTTTAAAAAGAAGATTCACTGAGCATTTAAATAAATGCTCCTAAATAAATCTTGCATAGGACAGTAGCTATAATGGCCATAGCTTTTATTTTGGGCTGAAGCAAATAATCCAATGAAATAATTACTGTAATTGCTACAGCATAAATTATACCATAGTTTTCTAACATATTTTTATATTTCAGAATTGTTTGATTAATTAATATTGGCTTGAAACACAGTTTAATTATAAAGAAAGTTTTGGGCAGCCTTGGCTTTCTTTGCAGAGCATTTAAACTCCAAATAATACTACTTAATTTGACTCACATCTGGAAAGGAAGAATTGAATTTCTATAGATGCAAAGTGGAATTATTGGAATGCAACCAATCATAGAATGCCTTTTATAGTGCCATAGAAAAACAGGCCATTATGATTCCCTTAAGCCAAGTTACAAATTTAGGAGCCAACCAGTTTTTTAACTTGCTGAGAGAGGAAGAAATGGAGATCTGAATATATACCGTATTTTTCGGAGTATAAAATGCACCTTTTTCCCCCCTAAAAGGGGATGAAAATTTAGGTGCGTCTTATACATCTTATGTAGCCCGGCCCACCCACTGGCCCCCACCCTTTGGCCTCTACCTCGCAGCAGTTACTTCCTTGCAAGCAAACAGCAAGAAAAAACAGCTCCTTTCAGCTTCAGCACAGCCTCATTAGCACAAGTTGATTGGATCAGCCTCCTGACTCTCAGCTGATTTGCTCTCAGCTGTTTTGTGCAGGGCTCTGCTGCTTGCTGCAAAGAGGTAAATTGCTGGAGCAGATTTTTTTTCCCTTGTGCTAATCAAGCTATGCTGAAAACGAAAATGAAAGTAAAGCAGGCTATTTACTGTTTGCTGCAACAAGGCAAAATTGCTCAGAGACAGAGGGAGCTTTCTTTTTCTTCTTTTCCTCACCAAAAAAGGTAGGTGTGTCTTATACTCCGGTGCGTCTCATACTCTGAAAAATACAGTAAATAACGGAAATGACTTTTGTTTCTATGGCCTGAATCCGGCAGTACATAATTTCAGAATAACAAAGTATAAAATAAATATTTAACTTGAGAATTTTTCTATTGGTGGTTGACTGAAGACTGTGATGACTCTAGCGATGACCCTTAGTTCAGATTTAAGTTGTGCTTCCATAGAGGGAAGAAGAATGGACTAGGAGCAGAGGTGGGAGGCACATGAATTAACAACTGGTTTGCCCAGCACTGAAAATGTGAGAGCGTGCGGCCTTCTGCGCATGCACTTTGCTCACACAAGCGGCTTGCACACATACACATAGCTTAAAAAAACACAGCTAAATAGGATAGCATAGCGCCGGAGCGGGTGGACGGGCCCACCCGCAGGTCGCAACCACCGGTTCGCCTAAACAGGTCTGAACTGGCAGCAGCCCACGACTGGTTAGAAGAGATATGTAAAAAGGAGGGAGAGAGCAGCAAAAGACTGTGAAAATGGACTACAAATTAATAGGTAGACAATGAATATCAGATATATGGCTGCCCAAAGGCAGGCCAAAAAGCACTATGATTCCTAAAGTCATTCCTGACAAGAAAGCAGGGAAGTACGACTGCCATTACTTTGTAGGTGGGCAAATCTCCCTTCAAATAGTGTTCTATGAGTTATTCATTGTTCTGATTATGAATATATCTACTAGATGGATTACAAGACTTTTGTTACACAAATATCCAAAAAAGAGAGAAAGCTCTTATTTACAGACATGCCTGACAAAAAAGTTTAAAATTTACCCATTCTGAAAATTAATCCAGAAATGTTTTCTAGGCCTCCTTTTTAAAGAGCTATGTGAGCACCTTCATTACAGGTATCAGTTGAGACAATGATTGGCATGTTCTAATATATTACAACTGTATTTCTCAAACTTGCCAGCTCCAGAATTCTGGCAACTGAGGTATACACATCCTGATCAGCATTTATTTACTCTTGGGCAGGAGATACAGAAGCATAACCAGCCCAACGAACAGGCTGAAAAATAGCTTTTATCCATGGGCTGTCAGACTTCTGAGTGCGACGTAACACCGCAATTAGGTTTAATATGATAGACTTGCAGGGCCAGTGCAATGTGCAACATGTCCATACCAATGTAATATAATATAATTAATATAATGTTACATACATATAGGTATATGGGAATGTGTTGGTTATTACCCTGTTTCCCCCAGAATAAGACATCCCCTGATAAGAAGCCCAATTGGGCTTTTGAGTGCATGGCAATAAGGCCGAGCGCTTATTTCAGGGTTAAAAAAAATATAAGACAGGGTCTCATTTTGGGGGAAACACGGTACTTATTTAGGTTTAGGGATTCTATTTCTTTCATTTATTGAGTTATTGAGATGTATTTTGTGTTTTGGGGTGGGGGCTGCACCAAAATAGTCTCATTCAATTTCATTCAAGGCATGGGCTCGGGGAACTTGCAGAACCATTTCCTACCGGCCTCCCTGTGCCCAGTGTGCTCACATAGGACTGCCCTCCTTCGGGTGCCATTGGCCAGACAATGTCGGCTGGTGGCACCCAGGATAAGGGCATTCTCTGTGGCCGCACCAACCCTCTGGAACGAGCTACCCACTCTGACTTCCTCTCCTTCTGCGGTGACCTGAAGACATGGCTTTTTCAACAAATCTCCTGATCTGTTGGGAATTCAGTTTTAATTGTTGGGTTTTTAATTGAATTATTTTTCTATTTCATTTTACTGTTGTCGTTTTATTGTTGTGAGCCGCCCCGAGTCCTTCGGGAGAGGGGCGGCATATAAATGTGAATAAATAATAATAATAATTGTACACATGTTGTGCATTGACAATAAAGGTTTGATTTGATTTGTCTCTAGGTATTGCAATGTCCACTATCCAGATTATTTTGTCTTTATTATCAACAATTGTAAAGCTTGGGATGTCGTATGGCAAGTGCTTCTCTGTTTGAACTCCAAAGTTCCAGGGGATCTTTGGCTTTTTTATTTTCTATTAATTTGACTACTTTGGGGTTTCACCAGTTTTTACTTGCAGGAAGTAGTATTTCTTGCAGATATTCTAATGCGCCATTGCTACTACTTTGTCATTGCTGAACATTGGAGAAGAATCCTAAGAATACTTTTGGTAGCCTACAAGACAAACAAATGGACCATGGAACAAAACGAACAAGAGTTGTCATCTGAGGCACAAATGACATGCCTCAAATTACCCTACTTTAGACACATAATATGAAGACCTAGCTGTCTGAAGAAGGCTCTAATGCTGAGAGCAGTAGAAGGAAACAAGAGAAGAGGATAACCAGTACCAAGGTAGATGGACACCGAATGGAATGCACCGAGTACAACTTTGGAAGACCTGAAAACCATGTTAGTCACTAGGAATTGACAATGACTTGATAGTTCACAACCAAGAGTATTTTAGTATTTTACATATTGTGCTCATTATAACTTCATTTTCCATATCCACATATTTCCATGGTCTTTCTAACTACTGGGAGGTGACAAAATAAAACTGTGATTAAGATATGGAGCATGATGGTGCATATCAGAATAAAATATAAACATGTTTTTAATTGCCAATGTTATTTTTTCTTTGAAAACATTTGAAGTTATAATTAAAGAGCAACACACCATTTTCAAATTATCTGTGGGGGCCTGATTTAAAAAGTTAAATTTATTTGAAAAAAGCTTCTGGTTGGGGAAATAGAGAGGAAATTAGTAAACAGCTGCAGTTCTCATTGACTAGGAACAGCTATTCTTTTATACATGGCTGGTTATTATTTTTAAAGTCAGTCCTGATAGCACATCATATCTGCATTCAGAGGAAGCTATAACTTTTTGAGGGAATCTTAGGCTTTCACAAAATATACACTCCTTTGTATGTTTACCATTCTACAATACTTAATTTAGAATGAAACCCAGTAGCTAAGACAAATGATATAAAAACTTTAACACTTTTGTACCTCAGTCTGCAAGGGTGACCACACCTCTGTCACCCTATCAGTCCTCAAAAAACAATCCCTAAGCAGGTTATTTCTATTGCTCAGTTAGGAGTGAAGATGGAGATATGTTGTTACTACTGAATCCTCAGAAGTAAGCTCTGCAGAACACCAAAGAAGTAAATAAGGAGGCTGAGTAACACAGAGATGTACTTCAAAAGAAAGAAGAGTTCCAAAGGAATAAGGATTTCAAAGAGGATAGGAAATAGATTGGAAATAGGTTATCTTCCAAGGAGTCATAGGTAGAGGAATTATTTTATCAGTATTATCTCGAATTGTATTTTTTAAAAAATGATTGCAAAGTGATTGATGTCTTTTCAAATAAAAGTTACTTTATACTTTAATTCTCACTGACATCAGTTGTGTCCCTCCTGAGATAACTAGCAAAAAATATCCAAAACTTCTTACCTTATAATTTTCTTTAGATTATACCTCGCAATCCTTTGGAAAAAAAAGATACCCAACTGTGCTATCTTAATTCAACTTGGTTGCTTCAGAGGAAACAGAGAGAAAAAGAAATGGAAGTGCTCAAAGTTTTTACATAATATATTTTGAATGGGGAGAACAGCCTGCATCAACTGCTTAAAGCCTTCTATAGAATTTTATGAATATTTAACTGAATAACGTAATAGCTTAATAGCAAAAATCTAAATAATATTAGATTTTTACTTTTATGTAACATGAAACACAAATACCCGTTCTGAGGATCCCCAGATATCAAGGAGAAATAATGCTAAGTGTTGTTTATGTTTTGATGAGAACTCAACAGACTTCATTGAATGAGTTTTATGCAATGTCAAGAAGCATGGGAGATAAAGTAAAGCCAAGTGAACTCCGTGACAAAACTACCACGTCATATATCAAAACTAATATCTTAGCAGCGCCTTTTGCAAAGCTGATGAGAACTCCAAAATAAACAGTCTGATTGTGTTTCTCATTTCTGTCTTGGCAGATTTTATTCCATGGAACAAATACAATCAATTCTATCTAAACTAAGGCTTGAAGTTGGATTGAAATGGATGTAAAAAAATCAACTTCATTAAAAAAAAAGCTGGATCTGATCAATAGTCATGTTCTTGAATACCTCACCCAATTGACCAATAGTTACTGTATTTACTGCTTCTTAGCACAAATGTTGGGTTTCCCCAAGAACTGAATGGCCACCACTCTGTTCTTGTTTAGAAGAGCTGTTAAAACCTGACCTTTTACCCAGATTTTTGGCAAAGAAAAGTAAGACCCATCATTCATCACACTTGCCCTGCCGTACCTTTATATTTCATGCTTTATTGATCTGATTGTAATTTCTTTGATTGTTGCAAACTGCACAGAGTCACTGAGAGCCAGGTGCAGCATACAAAATTAATACATTATTATTATCTCTTTTATTCATTAAACATGAAACTCAGTCAACTAAACATTTAAAAATGTGTCTCACAAATACCATTGATTGGTGCTAATGGGTTGCTGCCAGTGTCCTAAGTATCAACCAAGTACCTTCTTAAAATATATGATGTTCTGAGAAGCACAGTTTTTTGCAGTTCCACTGGTGTTATTGCAAGAAGCTGCAATTTCTTGATGTGTTTTGTAAAATTCTTGGCGTACCAAGTGCCCCGATGACAATGGGTATCACTGTTACATGTTTCATCCATAGCTGTGTAGTTTCAGTGGCTAGGTTGCAATATTTTATGATTTTTTCCAGTTCTTTTTCTTCGACTCTGGAGTCTCCTGGTACAGCGATATCAATAAACTGTATGCTTCGTTCCTCGACAGCTGTGATATCTGGCATGTGCTCCAAAGGACAATCCATCTGTATTAGATCTTCAGATCTTAGTTTCAATAACTTTTTCCACTTTATGTTCCCATGACTTCCCATGATATTCCCAGATACAGGTAGGTCGTATTTTTTACATAACGACCAGTAGATCAATATTATTATTATTACATTCGTAGCTTTGTCAAATAGATAAATTTGCATCAAATCAAAACATAAAGCAGAAGGAAGAAGAGAATAGAATTAGCAGAACCTTATTTTTCCAAGTTGTTTTTTTTTTTCCTGGGCCACAAGAGTCAGGATGACAAATATTTGAACTTGCTATGTAAGAAAGTATGGAGACTTTTGTAATGAAAGCCTGCTTGTTGATTTCTACAGAGAGACTTTGAAACAGAGGGGTGCTGTCTTTGAACCAAGCAGGAAAGTAATGAAAGAATGTTTTTATAGACATCCCAAACCACTGTCTTTAGTGAACTTTGAATTAGTTCCTGGAGGAGAAATGATTGGGATGTTGTTGTGTTTACTGGTAGGATGCTGTTTCTCTAGTGTTGTTGGAGCTCTTCTAGCAAATGGGAAGTTGCTGAGAATTGGCTGTTCTTGAAAAACTCCAGCTGCCTAATGGCCTCATATGCGCTTAACGTTCTTTGATGTTTAGCAAGGATAGTGGGAGGTAAGAGGCCTAACCTTTTGTTCTGGTTACATTGCTCCTATATTATGTAGTTCTCTTCGCATTACAAATCTGGTCCTACAATCCTTCAATTCTGAGCTTTCTGAATGGTATCTTACCTTAATATGTTTCACCAAATGAACATTCCAAATCCATGTTCCTAAATATTGGTGCTGTTGAAAACAGGCATTTTCCTCTCTATGTCTTAAAATGTACTCTGATTGGGAATGGCATGATTAACACAAGTTTCTGCCTAAGGAAGTATACTTCCTTAGTTAACTTCATATGTTTGGTTTTTTTGATCTAGATTAGCCTTTTGGGAAAAAAGGGTAATATTACCAAACTGCACATTTCATGGACAGTCAAGGAATAATATTTATTAAGTATAGATAAATCTTTGCCACAAAATAAATCCACAAAGCTGGGTTGTAAACATATGTTGCCCTGGTCTAATTTATGCACTAGATGGAAGTTAAGGTGAGATTCAGATGAACTAAATATATCTCCAATTTTCTATAAATTGTAGAGACATGTGATAAAATCAGTGGCAGCTGAACAAATAACATTATGTCAGAAATTTAATCATTGGGGTTAATGTTCAAAGATCCCCACTGTCTTACTTTAAATCTATGGTACTTCACATTTCACAAATATTCAAGAGATTAACTCAAATGTCCTTATTTAGGATGAGGAAGGTATGTTGGATATGTTCATTAACACAGACTGTTTGCATAAATAATAAAGGCGGGATGAAAATGAATGAATGAATAAATATCACAAACAAACATCAGGAATGCAGAACTAGAAGAGCTTCAGAAAAGTTGTGAAAATGGAAGAGCCCAAATCAATCCTGTAATAAAAAAAACCAGGACAGCATAGAAACAACCTATGAACTGACTCTTCAGCAAGAAGAATTAAAAAAGAAAATGATGACATATACAGAATTACCATTAGACAGATAAAGATTTCCAGCATTGAAAATTGCGCCCTGCAAAGATCTGGCACTTATAATGAAGGATGTGAATAAGGTGCTTACTAGGGCTAAGCTGGTTCTATCAAATGAGCCAATCACCTTGCTTACATTGTACTGGTTACAGAAGAATTGAATATTAAAATTAGAAAACTAAAAGCAAAATCATATTTAAACCCAAAGTGGAACATAAGGAAAGTAAGGTTCGATGCAAGTAATTTAAAGAAAATGACAGAGCAAAAATAGATGAATGAGTGGATAAAGACAAGCCTAATAAAAAATATTGACTTAGCACCAGAAAAATTGATGAAGCTTTGGAAATGATAAAGTAACAAATAACTGCCATAGCAAGGAAAATTGAATACTATAAGGCACAAATTTAAACATAATATTTCATCAGACCAGAGGCAATTCTATCAATGTATAAATAGCAGCAGAAATTCTGAAAATGGAAAACCAAATGAAAAGGAAACAATCCAGTTTTTGAGAAATGCGAAATTAACAACAGCAAAAAGAACTACAATAAAAATCTTGGATGGATAAAGGAATTTGAAGATGAATTTAGTGAAAGGCAAATGGAAGAACTTATAATAACAGCAGAAATTGATTGAAAAATACTAAAAACTAGATACCTCCTGGAAATGATTAATTGCATGGCCTTTGGCTTAAACATCTGATTAGCTTACATCCAATTACAGCTAAATAGCTTAATGAAGCATTGTATAAGGGAGACCTCAGCAACTGGTTAATAACTGCAAAAGTCATCTGATTCAAAAAGACCTATAAAGGGAAAACATCAGAAAACACCAGGATAGCAAGCTTGTCTACAGTGTTTAAATACTTAAATAATTATTACAAATACTTCCATGATTATTAATAAGAAAATAACACCCTTTTGTAGAACAGAAAGAAATAAAAGGAAAAAAGAGATATGAATAACCAATTTCTGATAGATAAAACAGTTTTGCAGAATTGCAAAACCTGAAAAATCAATTTACATAGAGTCTGGATTGATTATAAAAACCTGTTTTCAACATAGTTGGATCATTAAATGTTTGCAAACAATTGATGTCAGCAAAAATATTAACACTTTCATAGAAACATCAATGAAGCAATGGAAGATAGAATTGACGGTTAGAATCGGAAAATATGGGTTTGCCAGCATTAGGAGCGGCATTTTCCAAGGTGGCTCATTGTCACCTTATTATTTGTCATTGCTATGATATGATTTTCAATGATTTTGAAGAAAACAAATCTCAGCTATCAAACTGCAAAAAATGCCAATAAAATTTCACATTTATTTTATATGGATGACCTGAAGGTTTATGGAAATTCAGAAATTAAAATCCAATCATTGACAAACATTTTAGAATTTTTAGCACAGATATTGTAATGGAATTTGTCCTAGACAAATGTTAAATCACGAACAGTAATAGAATTAAAATGTTGAAAGATCAAACTATCAGGAGCCACCAGAAGGAAGCCTACAAATATCTGAGCATTTTACGGTTAGATAATATCAAGGTTAAAAATACATCTAAAGAATGATAAAATTGCTAAAGACAAAATTGAACAGTGGAAACACCATCAAAGCCATTAATATTTGGGCCATACCTGTTGGTATGAATGTCTGTTGACCATGCTGGTCTCTTGGGAATTATATGAGTTGAGGTCTAACCCAGTGGTGGAATTCAATTTTTTTTACTACTGGTTCTGTGGGCATGGCTTGGTGGGCATGGTGTGGTTTGGTGGGTGTGGCTTGGTGGGCATGGCAGGGGAAGGATATTGCAAAATCTCCATTCCCACCCCACTCCAGGGGAAGGATACTACAAAATCTTCATTCCGTCCCCTCCTGGGGGAAGGATATTGCAAAATTTCCATTCCCATCCCACTCTGGGGCCAGCCAGAGATGGTATTTGCCAGTTCTCTGAACTACTCAAAATTTCCGCTACCGGTTCTCCAGAACCTGTCAGAACTTGCTGAATAGCACCCGTGGTCTAACCTATTTAAAGGACATTAGACTGGCAAATACTGATCTAAAATCTTTCAACATAGCCACCCTTTTCTTACCAGTAGGTTCTTTGTACTATCTTTGGCAAATAATTTGAAGATAGGACTAAAAATAGTATGAACTAGTCAAAACTATAAAAAGTAGAAGCTTCTAGTTTAATCCATGTTATAAAACTGTGAAATATGTTCAATTTCTTTTTACAGGAGAGATATTTTAGATATAAAATTAGGGCTTGGTGTAATTTCTAAGCATGTGCAGTAAAAACAAACAATCTTACCATTAGTATTAAGAAATAAATTGTAAAATATGTAAAATATTGTTAATATTTACACTAGTAAGATGTTCACTGGCACATTGACCAGGGCCTTTGATTTTGAATACAGTACTGGAAAACATACTAAGAAAAGAGCCTTGGTGGTGCAGTGGACTAAAGTGCTGTTAAGTGCTAGCACTTAGCTGCCAGCTGCCTGCAATTAGTGCAAGTTCAAATCTCACCAGGCTCAAGGTTGACTCAGCCTTCCATCCTTTCGAGGTAGGTAAATTGAGAACCCGGATTGTGGGGGCAATAAGCCAGCTTTGTATAGAAAACACCGCTTAGGGGGGCCCGAAAGCCCTAATAAGCAGGTATATACAAAAAAGTATGCAGGCTATTGCTATAATGCATTGTAAGCCGCCCTGAGTCTACGGAGAAGGGCGGCATATAAATTGGACTAATAAATAAATAAATAAATAAAAAATATAATTATTTTTTCCCTAGTATTAAGAAAAACCAATCAATGATTACTTGTTTAATAGGCATCTGGTAGAAGCCACACTGATACCACATTACATATGAATTAGGTAAAATTGTGTCAGTCACATCATGAAATGGATGATGTATTGTACATAATTTGCAACATTATACAAGGGCAACATTGCATCATTATGTCATTATTATCTCATGAGTGATTATGCAGTAAACAATTTCAAAGTTTATTATAAAACAGGTTAAAGTCTTTTTCTGAAGTTTCTCTGGGAGTTTTTGTTGGTTTTGTTTTTGCGTTCATAAGCAAGCACATAACCTAGGTTATCTTGCTGAGAAGCCGAAATGATGACAGATGGCAGGTAAATGAGGGATAAAAAAATAACCTGTTAAATAATATGATGTGAAATTTACCATTTAAATTCCCATCTGGAACGCATCTTTACACTTAACTGGGTTCAGTGAGAATTTACACAACATGCAGTAAATGCATGAGCCTGAAATGCCGTTAAAGGCCTCACAAATGGACTGCAGCAACACACACAAAACTGTTCTGCTGAAAATAGGGCCTCGGGGGTCACATAAGGCAGCAATTAGATATCCACACAGGGTGCTCATTGTTTTTGGATTTTAGCAGTAAAGCTCCAGATATCAATAACACTCAACAGCTCTGAATACTGGTTCAAAAAATTAAAAGTTTAACTTAGCTTCCCTTCCAATGCTGACACATAAGCTTTTTGCTTGTGTGTCAGGGTTGGAAGGGTAGCTAAGTTAAATTACCCAGACATTCCAATGTCTTATTTGATTGGTTATTTTCTAAATCTGAATTCTGTGTCGTACTGCCTACTGAGGATGTATATGGTTAATGACAGAAAACAGATCTAAAAGATGAAATGAATCACTGAGAAACAGTCATGCACGAGTCCCTGACTTTCGTGTTTCTACTTTAATGTTCACTTTATTTTTTCATTCATTCATTCATTCATTCATTCATTCATTCATTCATTCATTCAAAGCTTTTATTGTCGTTGTACATCATGTACAGTATTCAATAAAATTGGTTTAGCCTCTACTGGTGCAGTCCATACAGGAATACAAGACAACATGAATAATATAAAGAATAATCCTTATACAAGTAGTTAGGGAAAAAACCCTAGTCATATGTTTCCATATGTACGTCATATTCTGTGCAACATATTACTCTGGTGTATGATCTTATATCATGGTATATTACACACTACACTGGCACCAGTGAAATTCGTCATGTTAATCTGTTTGTGGTGCTATATTATGTTTAGGAGGCTGACAGCCCATGGCTAAAAGCTGTTTTTAAACCTGTTTGTATGGCTGGCTATACTTCTGTGTCTTCTGCCTGGTGATAAAAGTGAAAAGAGACCCTGGCCAGGGTATGAATCATCCCTAAGTATCTTCCATACTCTGCTGAAACAGTGAGACCTGGTGATGTCATCCAGTGGTGTTAGGGGGCAACCAATGGTTTCTTGTGCCGAATTAATCACTCTCTGTAGTGCCTTCCTGTCCGTAGCTGTTAAACCAGCATACTATACTGTTATACAGTATGTGAGGACACTTTCTATCATGGACTGATTGAGGGATGAAACTTATCAATCCTGACAAAGCGCTTAGTATATTGTTTGAGACCCAGTGTATTACTTGAGACTATATATCAAAGTCACTCTCAGCCAAAAATAACATTCGGTCTTCACTTTTTCACTCAATTCTACTCACCTGATGTTGTTTATCTGGGGATAAAATTGGAGATGGGACTACAGTGTACATCTTCTAGAGATCCTGGGGGAAGACAAGCTGTAAACCCAAACAATAAATACCACACAATTACCAATACAAATTCAAGAACCATTTTAACAGGATTGGAAGGATTGTTTTCACTGTTTTTATAACTTATTTTGTAGACAGATAGCAAGCCTCTGGTTTATATTTCCTGGGAAATGTTAGAAATGTAGAGTGAATTAGGAGTAGAATCATGATCTTAGTGTTTGTATACTGAAAATAGCTGTCAAATTTTCATTCAAATCAAAATATGTTCTTCTCCGTTTCACAGTTTTATAACAGTTATAATATGGATTAAACAACAAGCCTCAAGCTTTCTACTTTTCATAGTTTTGACCAATTCATACTACTTTTAGTTCCATCTTTAAACATAAAGCCTTCTTTAATACAGTGTCTATTTTCATTCAGAATGTTTTGTTATTTCTTTCTCAGTTTTCATTGTCTTTGTAGTATTTATACAGTAAAAACCACAGCATACATTTGCTGGTTATAGAATAGGTCTTTATCCTGAGAAACATTTTCTAAGTTTCAATAAAGGAGGATCTATTTCTTCACTTGGAATAGCAGCAAGTATGGTTTCATTCTTTCAACACGGACAATCACAGGGAAGGAAGGATGGTGGCCCTCAGTATCATTAACTTAGCTCCATCCTGCCCACCAATCCTCAACCTATGGCTTGGTTTTCCTTGGGAAAAAATATGGTTTTAGCCTCTATCACTGCTCTATCCTCTTTTTCCCTTCTGTACATCTGGCTGAGATTACCCATAGGACTGCTTTACTGTTCTACCTTATTGTGGTTTTTATGAAGTTGTTATGATTTGTGTTGAATTGATGTTCATAGTATTTATTATTATATTTTATAATGTTGGTTTTTAAAAATTAACTTAATGTTACATACTATTTTTTTTCCTGCCAGTTGCTTAGATTGCATGATTGAGGTAGCATGAAAACATTTGTCATCATCATCATCCACAATCTTTTTTGCTTGGTCATTCTTTATAAGCCAGGGGACAGTATTAGCACTTACCATGATGTTGCATCATATGATATTAACTTCATTTTGCCAGATTATCCTTTGGCCCACCTGGCAACAAGTGCACCAGACCGAATAAAGCCAGCATTGATGAGCACTAACTTTAGTCTCAATGGCCACTCAAAGATATGCTTCCAATTGTAACATTATAATTTCTAATTTCTCAGCCTCCACCCTAACCTCAATCTACCATGTTTCTCAAACTCATCTTAAACATGGCTAGGAATCAATATAAAGATGGGGGGGGGGGAGAGGGTTGTTGTCATGGAAACCACATCTGGTTCTGTTTTCAAAATATGAAACTTATAGATAGAGATACCTTGATTGAATGGAAAAACAGAACTCTTACTGTTTTGACAGGAGAGATGAATTGAAAATAAACATTCAGCCATCTGCAAATAAAAGGTCTTCAGTCAATCTCAGGTCATCTGGGAAATTCTGGTTCTGATGAAGACATTTCTCCCACAGAACCAAGAAAACTAAGAATGAGTATATGTTCTATTCTGGAATTTATTTATTTATTTCCCACCTTTATTATTTTTACAAATAACCCAAGATAGTAAACATATCCAATAACCTTGCTCCTCCTAATGTCCCCATAACAACAATCCTGTCAGGTGAGTTGGGCTGAGAGAGAATGACTGACCTAAGGCCATGGCTGAAGTGGGATTAGAACTCATGGTCTCCTGGTTTCTAGCCTTAACACCAGACCAAACTCTATAGAATGGAGATATAGAATGGAGTAAGGTATTAACCACCTGTATTTCAGCTTATGGTCCTTTCAAAACTAGGAAAGGATTTAGAATAATTGTGTTTGTCATTGGTAACCATAATGCAGATAAGCCTTCCAACTCTTTAGTGTTTTTATTTCTTTTTTATTTTGTTTGCTGGAATTAAGAAATTAGCAATCATAAATACAGCCATCCGGGGAAAAAAAAGCTGTCTGTAGCCTTTCTTAGCAGAACCCCTCTCCCCTGGGTGAACACTAGAAAACGTTAGGTAAAAATATCATATATCTAGCCAGCAGCCTTTTTAGACGCAAGCATGATTATAATGATAAAGCCACAGAAAAAAGAATTTGCTTTCAGTTAAATTACACCTTTCATCCTAAAAGCCTAAAAGTGCTTTTGTGCACCCAGCAATAAAACAAGTTGCTCTCACGAGATAGCAACACACGGAGGACATGAAATCAGGCAGTTACCTTTGTTTCTTTTCCAGCCTATCTTGCAATCTGTGAGTGGGCCCTGCTGTCTTTGATTCACTGTTTTCCTTTTTGAAAACTGGACCCTTTTGCCTATACCTGTTTTTATTAGGAAATCCATTTGTCTTCCTAAAATGTAAATATCAAAAGATGATGCTCCAAGTTTCCAAGTATGTCTTATCTTAAGTAGCTGGCAATGGGATTGATTGATTGATTGATTGATTGCCGACCTCTGTCTTGCCCTCATTCTGTGGCTCTTTTTTTTTTTTAAGTATTTGACACTGATTGATAGCATTTTTACTTCTGGCATAGTGAGAAGCAACATGATGTAGTATTCAAAGTTTTAGGACATGCTAAAGCAGACAGAGTGAGTAAGAATTTAGGAGAGGAGTCGAAAAAGACAAAATTAGTGGACAAAATTAGTGACTAAAAGTGATTATTAGTGACAAAATTTGTGAACCAGAGGAATGCTGTGGATATAATTTACTTGAACTTCAGTAAGGCATTTGATAAAGTAGACCATAATCTACTACTTGATAAGATAGAAAAATGTGGGTTAGACAGTATCTTCACCAGATGGATTCGTAACTGGCTGACCAACTGCAATCAGTGTGTAGTTTTCAATGGAACTGCACCTACATGGAGGAAAGTATGCAGTGTGGTACTCCAAGACGCTGCTTTAAGCCCAGTACTCTTCAACGTCTTCATCAATGATTTGGACAAGGGGATAGATGAGGAACTCATCAAATTTTCAGATGACACCAAGCTAGCAGGAATAGCCAACTCTCCAGAAGACAGGCTTAAGATACAGAAGGTTCTTGACAGACTTGAACATTGGGCGCTAGCTAACAAAATGAAATTTAATGGTGAAAAAAGTAAGGTTCTACATTTAGGCAAGAAAAACAAAATGCACAGGTACAGTATATGTGGTATCTTTCTCAATAGTAGTAACTGTGAGAGGTATATTGGAGTCCTAGTAGACAACCAGTTAAATATGAGCCAGCAGTGTGCTGCAGCTACCAAAAAAGCCAAGACAGTTCTGGGCTGCATTAACAGAGAGATAGAATCGAGATCACATGAAGTGTTAATACCACTTTATAATGCCTTGGTAAGGCCCATACTTGGAATACTGCATCCAGTTTTGGTTGCCACGATGTAAAAAAGATGTTGAGACACTAGAAAGGGTGCAGAGAAGAGCAAATGGATGATTAGGGGACTGGAGGCTAAAACAAAAAAAGAATGGTTGCTGGAATTGAGTATACCTAGTTTAATGAAAAGAATGACTAGGGGTGACATGATAGCAGTGTTCATGTTCCAATATCTCAGGGTTGCCACAAAGAATAGGGGTCAATCTATTCTCCAAAGCACCTGAGGGCAGGACAAGAAGCAATGGGTGGAAACTAATTAAGGAGAGAAGCAGCCCAGAACTAAGGAGAAATTTCCTGACAGTTAGAACAGTTAATCCGTGGAAGCACTTGCCTCCAGAAGTTGTGAATGCTCTAACACTGGAGGTTTTCAAGAAGAGATTGGACAACATTTATCTGAAATGGTATAGGGTTTCCTGTCCAAGCAGGGGGGTTGGACCTGAAGACCTCCAAGGTCCCTTCCAACTCTGTTATTCTATTTGTGAAGTATATCAACACCCAGTTCTCCTTCTATTGGAAGAGACAACATGGAAAACAATGAGACTGCTGGATCTAACATTGCTGTATAATAAAGAGTTTTGATTTACAACTTGCTCATGAGCGTTTGTCAAGAATTCACTAAAAAGAACACATAGTAGCCCAAGCAACTTTTACCATCCACAATACTTTGGCTTTCTTTTAGCTTTTTGCCACAGCAAAGCAAACAGCAACAGTTGTGGTTGTCTCCTAATTCTTTTATGCTTCAGTGCAGCATCAAAACTGGGAATGAATAAACTCACACATGTTCTATTACAGAATACACTCCCCTGAATAGTCTGAAGCTAGAGGAGGAAAGGGTCTGCTTCTGTGGCTTCACCCCTTTGAATCCAAAGTAAGAGATGGAAAAAGAAGCACTTCAATAGCAATTCTCTGCACACTTTCACTGAAATCGTTCAGATTTACTTTCAAGCAGACATGTATAGGATTGCACTATTAAAAGACGATTAAAGGCAGCTGATTAACCTCTTTTAATCCATTTCAATGCAGAGTACATTTTTTCCAGATATTTAGAGAAATGTTTACTAATCAGCAGGAAAATGTGTGTCGGTAGAAATTCTGTTCCATCTAGAGATGCACAGAAAAGCCTTAGAGCAGTTGTAATGGTGCACGTGTTACTGAAGACAACTCAAAAAATAGAGAATAAGGCAATCAATGGCTGCTAACTATTATGACTCTGTGAATCTATTGGTTTGCAGTAAAAATGGCCAGGATGAATTGAAGACCATTGTTAGACCAGATTGCAGATTGCTAGGCAGACAAACCAAGGTACAAATTCAGGCAAGAGTCAAGACGTGCTGACTCCAGGTTTAACTAGCTGCCAATCCTAAAGGTTTGTATAAGGAGAGGGAGAGGGAGAGGGAGAGGGAGATGTTAGATGCATATATAAGACAGAAATAAAGACCCAGGAAAGGAACAAGACTATTTTGGAGGATAATACTAAAAAGAGAAAGCACCAGGCTTTGGGCAAAGTGTAGCACAGCTGAATGAAAATGTAGAGGAGAATTATTTTGATACTATTAATTCAACGGTTTTTAGTGTCATTTTAAAGTTCATTGTATCAGTGGATATACCCCTCATGAGTTTGCATACACTATTTTTTTAGGTATGTAAAAGTTCACAGTTACAGATAGCTTATTCTTAGCAGGTGTGAAGCAGGTGAGATAAATTAAGAAGCTGAAGAGGTTTGGTCTGAACTATCCCTTTGGGAAAGAAGCTCCAGTGCTACAGGAAGGAGTACATCTGAATTAATCAGAGATCATGGGCCTCTCCATTGCAATTGTAAGGGGATGGTCATGGATTTTTTTGAATAAAACTGGATAGTTTATCTATTTATTCAATATCTATAGCCACTTAACTTATCTCAATTGATGACTCTAGGCAGTTTAACATTCCAAAAATATAAAAACAATAAAAAATATTTTTAAAAAAACCAATATAAAAAAACAAAATAAATATAAACAGCAGTCAAGGTACTGGATTAACAGTAAAGCCAAGAAACGGGGCCCTTAACATATTCAGCATCCTAAGCTTTAAAAACACAGTCAAGTTTTTAAAACTTTATGAAAGGCCAAAAGCTTGGGGCCATTCTAATCTGCAATGGGGAGGATATTCCATAGAGCAGGGGTTACTACAGAAAAGGTCCGTTTTGTAGTCTCTACCATCACCGGGATTTGGCTGACAGGATCTGCAGTTTGCCCAATCTGCTAGATTAAATTGGACAGCGAGAAACTCGGAAAAAGAACAGATATTTTAGTTATCAAAAGTATCATTGGATAAAACACAACTTTGTTTCAATGTGCTCTTATGTTCCACTTAACAGTAATAATTTATAATGATTCCATTTGATTTATAATGACAACAAAATACACTGAAAATACATTTAAAATGTATACACACACACACACACACACACACACACACACACACAGGTGTGCCCTGCCAATTACTGAGAAAGAAATAACACACAATTGAATGTTTAAAATGCAAATCCAAAGAAGCTGGCATTTCAGGCAGTATAATTATTTACATAACCATAATTTAAATCACTGAAATGTGAAGAAACCATTGTATAAAACAAACATTGGCAAAAATTTGCATGAAAAATCTGCAACATAACTAATGACAAGCATATGTCACTGCAAATTCAATTTAATGATGGTTACTCAGCTTTGGGTACATTTATAAAACCCTTGGAACTATAAACAAACAAGGAATTTATGCAAAGGAAAATTCAAATGGACAGAACAAAATCGTAACCTTCCATGAAAGGACACAACAGAATAAATATTCCATTAACAGTAATAGGACTTGCCTTTCTAATTTCACACACACTGTGCTGCAAATCTGCTCCTTTCCCTAAAGAAAGAAATTGCACTAGAATTTAATCTTTCCCAAGAGGAATCAGAATCCTTTGTAGTGAAACAGTGTTGGCGGGAATGTTACCTAAATTTATATCCCAGCAAACAAGGGGTTAATGTCATGTTGACTTCACGCCAATAGCAACTCTGCAGAGACATGAGAAATAATTTTACTTTTGGCAGAAATGTGTTGTAAACCTGAGGGTTTAACAAACATTAGAAAGAAAAGAAGTCAGAACAGATCTATGCTTGCATATGTTTTATTTGGAGAGAACCATACAAGCATGCCATATATATGTGTGCTGTAGATAGTATTCAGATTATAAGAGAGCTGTTGGATTTAATGGTGGCATTCTGAAAAGTTACTTGAAGGCAGCATCTTATGCAAATTGGTCCTTAGAGGAATGGAATAGGGAGAGAGGGAGAGAGATCTGACAAACGGCTGCAGGGAACCGAACTAATCTCTCTCTGAGCTGCTCTTTCTTGAATCATGACTGAACACAGGCTTATGTTCACTAAGTACCTGGATGGAGTCTGAAATTAGCAGTTCACTAGCCAAATCTTCATCCTGAATTGCACATCATATAATCTATAGTTTGTTTAATAGTGAATGTTATGTTGAATAAATCATAACTAGACATTTTACAACATGTAACATAGTAAATTAAAGCCGCAATGCAGCCAGCTTCAGAGTGCAATTGTCCAGGAGATTGTTTTACATTTATATATATATACTTTTTAAAAAACTTATCTAATTCCCCTATAAAGGGTGAATTATGGGTTAGAGTGGTGATTAAGGTAAAGTGGCTAACTATAATGTTAAGATTACTTGATCCAAGTTAGTAATCTATGCATATTGCATATGAACATCATCCAATACCATATACTATATTTTACTATATAGAATGTACTAATGCATCATTTGCTTAAGAAAAAGATTTCTTCAGAGTATTTTAGGATTGCAGGTACATGCTTCAGTGTTTTTAAAACAAAATTTTCTGGGGATTAAATAATGGGGAAGGAAAAAATGTACATTGAGAGATATTTCCTTGTTAAATACATCAACCCACTGGTGACAGAAGAAAGGATGATATGCATATTGAACAGAACTCAGTTTAGCAGACTTCAGACACCAGGGACTATATTTTTATTTGAACAGCACCCTAAAATAAGGGACTCATTCATGATGTATGGAAGTAGTCTGGACATGGGCACAGTTTGTTTCCTGAATGAGTATATGCTTGTTCCTGCTTCATGCTTGGATCCTGGAGAGAAGAGGCAGGTGGGCCCAGGAAGAAGTCGTGTAGGTGAGTGAGCCAGACTGATGGCTAAGTTAAAGGAAGAAAGTTGACCCTATGAAAGGGTGGGCAGCTGAAGGGGAATGAAAGAAGGGAAGCCCTTGGAAATTGGATTGATTGAGTAGGTGGAGGACTTGTGGGAAAGGTACTGTAGTAGCAGTGATTTCTTTTCCCAATTCCTGGCTTGACCAACCCTAAAAGAGCAGCTGGAGAAAAAAGAGTCCCTAAGACTGATATCCAGAATTATGCTTAGGCTGTCTTTATGAGTACTTCATTCTTCAAAAGTTGATAGTGATGATGATGATTGTTGTTGTTGCTGTTGTTGTTTGGCCTGTGAACAATCTTCGGGGAGGAAAACAAACCACAAAACAACAAAAGGAATAACTAAGTCGGAAGAGACCTTGGAGAGTTTCTAGTCCAACCCACTTGCTTCAAGAGGTAACCCATTCCAAACAACCTTCAGATTTAAGGAATGTTAGCAAAGCCCATTTCCCACTAAACTGATGTTTAAACCAGTATTAAAATGTATTGCAATTGCAATTATTTATGTATTCAGTTATTAGATTTTTACCTCTAGAGAAAACAAGGCAAGGATGGGCAAATTGTATTCTGTGGCTTCTTTAAATAGGCTTGACTAATTGTAAAAAGAAAGAAAGGTAACTCATATCACCAAATCCAAGAGAAAAAGGGAAACCTGTTTTATGGCATTGTGCAGCCCTCAACCTGCATCTACTTCCACTATAAAACCAGGGCTATCAGATCTGGACTTGAAAAGTCCAGATGGCCATTCAATGGCAGCAGAGAATTTCCTGCAGCAGCTAGAGAGATTTGTAACTCAGCAGACTTAATAAAACAGAGTTTGGCTTTCCTTCTGCAAATGTTTTGGCCAAAATGCAGATTTCGGAGATTAAGGCCACTGATACAAAAGCTTGGTTAGCAAAGACAGAATGAGCTTTCTGCCTCATTCTAACATTCTACCCTTGAAAAAGGAAAAGAAAAGTGAAAAGTGTTTCTATGTAGGAAAAAGGGAAAATTAAAATTAACTTTCTCTTGAGCCATGGAGACATGGCTCACTTATCCAATATTTGAAGAAGAAAAAATGATCAAGTGAGAGTACTAAAAAGTCAGAATCTATTGCTCCTAATAGGTAACATTTTAATGCAACTTTTTCCAGCATATATCCTTAAACATCTACTAAGCCCTTAAGAATTCAATTTATAGTTAGAAATAACCGATTTTCCATAGTTAGACATTGTGAAAAAAACACCATTCTAGGAAAGAAAACCCACAGTTGAGCTGGGAAGGGGAAATAGTGACTGCCAGCTGAAACTTTCACAATAGGAACAATAACTGGTCCCAAAGGAGAACAACTCACGGAAAGATCCTTGCATAAATGGTCTTGCAGGTAACACGATGGAAAACCCATGTGTCCATATATCAAATCAAAGTGCCTTTTATTCCTTTAAAAATGTTTGGTTCATGAACGGCATTTTATTCCAAGTCCCAGAACTGCAATAACAAGAAAAGCTGTGGCTATTAAATGCTGTTCCAATTTAGGGGGTCAAAGCTTAATCCCTTGTAGGAAGTGGTCCCCCTTTTTCAGTGGGCTGTAGAAGTCCCATTGAGCTCATAATGTTGATCAAACTGAATGCTCTGATTATGCTACTATCTCTGAGGTTTTTACTGGAGACATTATTGTCATTGGATTCAGCCACACAATGGCTGAAAGCAGATCCTGGGCCAAATTGCATTGCTTGATGCATTACCATTGCTAATGTGGACGTGATGATATCAGTTGCTTGCTTTCTTTTTTGTCTCTGTAAGGCTGCCCTTTTTTTCACAGGCTTCTGAAACACAGGCTTTTATCAATCCACTTGAAAACAATTCTCCATTCCATGAAGATGAAAATCCATATGAAAATAGGGGTGGCCAAGTAGCAATGGTGGTGGAGGGAGTGGAGCAAGTGATGGGCATTTCATGACCTCATGAAATGATATAAATCATGTTTTTTAGTTAAGCATCACATAAAATAATACAGGAATGAAGTTTCCATCATGACGTGTGCAATGGCATTTTAACCTCACAATGACTTTTCACTGGACCCCAAGCATCAACCACCAATTTCTATATATTATTGAGAGCCAGTTTGGGATAGTCGTTAAGGCATCAGGCTAGAAGACTGTGAGCTCTCATCCTGCTCTTAGGCACAAAGCTAGCTTGATCACTTGGGCCAGTCACTTTTTCTCAGCCCTGGTGTAGGAAGAAATATCCTTCTGGGTTCAGCTCCAAGTGGGGAAAAAGACACTAGAAACATGGAGACTGCTTGGAAAGATGGTTTAATAGTGGACAGGATCACATGATTTAAGTTCCTGAACAGAAAAAGGGGCGAGATGCAGCAAGTCCCTGGGTTTTATACCCTTTCTGGCTTTGAACTTCCTGGGGCCCCGAAAGAGTATCCTGATTGGTTGTCAGACTCCCAGGGGGTGGGGGTCTTAGTTAGCCTTGCTGGCTGATGTAATCTTCCCAGGTGCCATCTGGTGAGTTTCTGTTGCTAGATGGGTCCTATTGTGTTGCAGATGATGGTCCATTGACAAAGATTGAGTTTCTGCCTCTGGCCCATTGACAAAGGGTGGGGTAGGAAGGTGGGAGCTGCTTTGTCTCTAAAACATATTTCTCCATTTCTCAACCAGGGAAATATAATATTCTACCTTTTTAATATTTTCCAAAATATTTCATTCTTCTAGGAAAAGGGTGAGTGCTAACTTCCTACACTGGGAAGGAGACAATGGAAAACCACTTCCAGGAAAACTGCAGGGACTTGTCCAGGCAGCCTCCAAGAATCAGACACGATTGAATGGAAGAAAGAGAAATGATTAAGGCTGAGATGAAAAAGTTCTCTCCCTTGTTTTTAAGGTCAGTCATTATGTAAACAAAGCAGTTGCTCTCAACAGGCTCAGGGAAAAAGAACAAGTTTGCAGAACCACCACAAAAAAGAAAAGAAAAGAAAAGAAAAGAAAAGAAAAAGAAAAGGCAAAGTATTAAATGCAAAAGGGAAAGGAAAACAGAATTAAATTGTGAAGAGGGAGCACTGGATTCAGAATGCTAACGGTCCTTAGCATTCTAAGCAGGAAACCAGGAAGGAGGCCAATGGAATGGAGCATATTGAACCAGAGCACTTCATGTTGCAGAATTTCATTAGCAATCACAATGACTCTTTTGTTGAATTCTTGCAGCCCAGATACTGTAGCCCTAGTTAAGTCATAATATGGCTTCTTGGCTTGGGGTTGTTATGTAAACATACCAAGTGGGTTTTATTAGCCCAGGTTTAGGGCTTTGCTGAAAGATAAACATGTAAAGGGACTCAGTGGATTCTCCCAATTGTTAAACTATTAAATTGTCATCAATCAGAATTAGAATTTCCTTTAATGCGCATGCAAAATAAGGACAGGTTTTATACATCTTGGAAAAAAATAACCCTGAGCAACACAACACTTGAAAAACCCTAACAGCCAGCTGTTGAAGATTGGTTTGTGGGGAGTTACTTCACTCAGTGAACGTGGTGAAATTAAGGTAAACAAATTCATTTTGAGTCACAAAGGATATATTTGGGGGTTTCTATTGGCTACCTTGTTGCTATAGCAACAGCTGAAATCTATTAGTACTGGTCTTTTTTTTTCTTCCAATCTCAAGTTAAATAAAGAATTTGCTAATATGAAATGACTTCAAAACACATTACTACTAATGAAGATTATTTATCCACCTTATACTAATTAACAGATGACTCTTGTTGAGGTACATTAAATAAATAACAAAGAAAAGACATTTTTTTTCCCTCCTGAAAGGAACAGAGCACTGGAGAAAAGCTATAATTAATTGTTCCTTTAAAGATGCAATCTGAAATGTACTTACTAGCGAATAAAACTGATTGACCTTGACACAGGACTGAGCTTTATCGTATACACATATGTAGTCACCATGTTATTCATTTGGGAACAGCAGTGTTATGTAAACTAGAGAAAATATATAAGCAAAAGAAAATCCATATGATAAAAGAAGAGGAAATATAGCTCGTATTCATAAAGGCTCCTCAATGGCATGTAAATTGGGTGAGATCATCTGTGGCTTTGGGGTGGAGTTCCATCAGTACGCTGATGACATCCAGCTGTACATCTCCACCCCAGGCCACCCCAACGATGCCTTGAAGTGATGTCCCGGTGCCTGGAGGCCGTGCGGGCCTGGATGGGGAGAAACAGGCTCCAACTCAACCCTTCCAAGACCGAGTGGCTGTGGCTTCCGGCGTCCTGATATAGCCAGCTGGTGCCATTGCTGGTTATTGGGGGCGTGTCATTGGCCGCACGGAGAGGGTTCGCAACTTGGGCATCCTCCTGGATGCACGGCTGTCTTTAGAAGAGCATATGATGGCCGTCATATCAGGTTCACCTGATACGCCAGTTGCGTCCATTTCTGGATCGGGACTCCTTACGCACGGTCACTCAAGCACTCATCACTTCCTGCCTGGACTACTGCAATGCTCTCTACATGGAGCTCCCCTTGGGGTGCACCCGGAGGCTCCAATTGGTCCAGAATGCGGCTGCGCAGGGGATTATGGGAGTGACAGGGCGTTCCCATGTGACACCCCTCCTGCGTGAGCTGCATTGGCTTCCGGTGGTTTTCCGGGTGTGCTTCAAGGTATTGGTGACTATTTTTAAAGCGGTCCATGGTATCTACAAGATCGCCTTCTGCCACCAATAGCCTCCCATCGGCCAGTACGCTCACACAGAGAGGGCCTCCTCAGGGTGCCATCAGCCAGACAATGTCGGCTGGCGACCCCCAGGGGGAGAGCCTTCTCTGTGGTGGCACCCGCCCTCTGGAACGACCTACCCCCAGAAATACGTATGATACTGGATCTCCGGACTTTTCGTCGAGCCCTTAAAACTCACTTATTTCATCTAGCCAGGCTGGCTTGATCCCATCTTTCGGTTTTAATTCGTAATCGATTTTAATTGGGGTGTTTTAAATTGTGGGCCGAAATTATTTAATATCTTTTTAAATTGTTTTAAATTTTGTATGCTATGTTTTACCTTGGCTGTTCACCGCCCTGAGTCCTGCTGGAGAAGGGCGGTATAAAAATCAAATAAATAAATAATAAATAAATAAAAACTTAAGCCTCCACTTCTGCGCCTGCCATTAAGCCCCACAACGCTTGCCAAATTTTTCTCTAGCCACCTCTTGTATCATCTTTTCAATCAGAATTTTACCAAACATCCTTTGTGCCCATGTACTTTTAACTACTGAAGACCATCGTAGATTTTCCATTTACTTTTGCTATCTTTCTCGCTGAATAGGAAATAGCACAGGTGCAATTTTCAGCTACATATACATTAAACAATTCACACAGCCTTCTTTTTTTAAAAATTTGTCATTTCACCAGATTTACACCTACTCTACACTTAGTCACTTTTACCATGATCACCTCCTGAATTGATAACTGTAATGCACTCCAGGTGGGTTTATCTTTAAGGAACACCCAGAAGCTGCACCTGGCACAAAATGCAGTGGCATGGGCAATTATATGTGCACTAGATCAGGTTGGCATTGTTTGCCAATTTGCTTTGGGGTTAATTCAAAACATGGCATAGAGTCAAGCTATTCAAGGGATTGCCTCTTCCCAATTAAATCTTTCCGGCCCATCAGATCTGGGCAATGTCCCATTCATTAAGGAGTGTCATCTGATGGAAGTCAGGAGGAAAGTCTTTTCTGTCATGTGCCTGCCCTTTGGAACATCCCCCCTTGGGTGTCTATGGAGATTCTCAATCATCCAGGTCATGGTTGGCCAAGATGCAGTCAGTAGGACCAAGAAGGTTCCACACCTATTTGGACTCTGATTCAGATGATCCTAAGGGTTCAGATAAATCTTCAAGTGGTCTCAACAATTTCAGAGAGCTAACAACTGACCTTCAGGGTGTTAATAACCAGATGACTGCAAGGAATATAAATCCTTCCATTCCCCCCCCCATTCAGTGAGAACTGAAGAAGCTTCTTGGATGAGAAGTGAAATGTTTTCAAGTCCAGTTGCCTTTTGAAAAGGATGTTTGGGACATCTCTCTTTGGAAATCAGATTGGCCTGACTTTATTGGCCTCTTGGAAGGCCTGAATGAGTTTTATTTGCCATTATGCCTGGGGATCTAGTGGAGGTATGGATCTACAAAATGGTTATGCTATTTGTAAGATATGGTTTGTACTCTCTCACAAATTATATTCTATTTGTTTTATTTTATTTTAATGATTTTTATGATTCGTATTCTCTTTTTGATATTTTAATGGTGTGAACCACAGGTGAGTCATGTATATGAGGTGATCAGCTATACAAAATTGAAAAAAATAATTAAATATTAAATAAAATTCAGGGTGTTCTTGACTTACAACCATTCATTTAGTGACTGTTTGAAGTTACAACAGCACTGAAAAACGTTATTTAGGACCATTTTTCACATTTATAACTGCTGCAACATTTCTGTGATCACGTGATCAAAATTTGGACACTTGGCAACTGGCATGCATTTATGACATGAGAGTCATGTGCTCACCTTTTGTGACCTTCTGTCAAACTAAGTCAATGAGAAAGCCAGATACACTTAACAAACGTGTTATTAAGTTAGCAAACACAGTGATTCTGTCAAGGAATTGCACAGCTCATGTCCAAATAGAGTCAGAGACGCTGACACAAACCAGTTTTATTTAAATAAATATGTTTACAGTAAATAAGAGAGGCAAACAGGAGCATAGACAGGTAAATCAGCATAGTTTCTGACTATGATGGGTTTGATCCAGTCAAAAAAAATAAATCCTAGATGTCGGGATTTTATGCACACATAACTAGAAATAAGTCCTGCTGAACATATTTGGATTTATTTGGTTCCCAGAAAACACAGGTTTGGTCAGGGCTGGAGATGCCTTCTAATGATGCAACTGCTTTATCTCGCATCTTGTTCAGGAGATAATAAATTCATACAGTAATCAAGTTCTGCTTGACACATTACAAAAGAAGGATGTTTCTATGTAGAAAAACATCTGAATTCCCCTGAAGATAATCACATGTCATAATTACACCATTTGCATCTGCTTGCATACGTATTAGGTGCTTGAACAGACATGTACAGTATCAATCCTACAGATTTTATTTGTGACCTGAAATATCCTTTAGGCACAGTCTTTCTGACTGAAGGATGGTAATAAAGATGGCCAAGAACAGAAGCCATGACAATATCCTCATGGGCAAACTAACAGGTGCTTCACTGAATGTGTCTCAATGCCGTAATGAAAAGGGTCGCTTCAGGGGTTTCCTTAAGCACAGCCAAAAAGACAGCTTTGCCAGCAGTGAAAGCATTTGTACAAAAGAAGAAGCAGTTAACTACAATTTGGAGAAAAGTATCTCTATTGATAATGAATACAAAGATGATTTTAGCTGTCTGAACGATTGTCAGCTTACGGCTTTTAATTGTGCCTTATTCTTCGAAACGTTTTGGGGGTTCAGGCATTTCCATCCCCTACCACACTTCCAGTGGCAAAGGAAATTCTTATTCTTTCACAAACTGGTGAATATTGAGAGAGGGAGGAGAAAAAGGACTCCAGCACAACTCGGGAAGCTGTTGATTTGGTCAGTTTCCAAACCATGGCAGCTGCAACCAGCGATTAGTTTTATGTGTTTTGATGTCAGTTGTATTCTTATCCAATCAGACTGTGCTTATTTTCCTTTCCTTTGTCGTTTCCCCACCCACCCAGTTTTAGTGGTTGGTTCAAAATCAGATCTGGGCAATTTGGATCAATGTTCTTTAGATGTTTGCTATTAAAGGTGAAAGTGTGAATGACTTACTTACAAAACTTGACGACCTTTTAGGCTCCTTATTTGTGGAATAAAATGCTTTCCTCACTTTCAATAATGTCAGTACAGGAGAATCATTGTTATTACTTTCCCCTCACATATCTAACATTTGGAGAGATAGCAAGAGCATATAATTGGAAATGGGCTGTGCTTCGGTTAATTAAACCAGTTTACTCAATAAAACCAGTGAAATATTAAGACTATCAGGTCTGAGATGTTAAAATCTAGTCAGACACTAGATGGCAGCAGATAGCTTGAGATTTCCATATCTCTTTGCTAACATGTCAAGTTTTGCACTCCAAATATTTTAGATCCCAAATGTTGGCAAGGTTAAGTCAACGTGTGAAGACAACAGCTGGATTTCTACAATACTCAGAATCATAATTACCCACCGCATTTTAATCTAGTAGGCATTGCAAACAACTCTTTGAATATTCAAATATAAACATTCAGTGGAATGCCCCAAAGTTTAGTTACTATGACAAGCTTGTTAGTTGGCTGGATAGAAATGTACAGAATCAAAGTAGGAAAAAAATTATCCCAGATTTGTATGTCATCTCCACTCAAGCGAAGCGATACGCTTATTTTCTCTTCATTGTCCTGTTTTTCATATAGATAGAGCCAAGGCAAAGTGAATGAGACCCAAAGTCCATTAGTCCCTCCTCAACTTTGGCATTGGCTGGCCATTATAATCTTCTGCTGTTTTGGCACATTACAAAGGCTGAAGAACAATGATGTTGTTGCTTAATCAGATTTGGCTAGATATTTTTTTAAAAATTAATTAGTGATCAACAACAATAAAGATAAAAAATGCATAAAATACAGCCAGCCCTCTACCAGCAAAAGAGAGAAACACCCAAAGTGCAAATATTAAAAAAAAGATAATGACAAATAATTAGAAAGAGAGTGAAAGTATAACAAATCTTAAGAAAACATATACTTAAAATACCCTTATATATTTGTTCTTTCTCAATGGTCAATTTGGATAGACCATGGCACTGTGTTAGGAATTCCTCCTGTATGTTTTTAGGTCTTTTTTTTCTAGCTAAATGCCATTTCCTACATTTTTACAAGGGAAGATGCCCTTTAATCAATATTCTATAACATTCTTCTCTTTCAAGGCTTTCTTGAAACACTTTTTTAAAAAAAATTATGGGAGGAACACTTTGAACCCAATGAATCACCCTAGAACTCTTTATGGCATAAAACTCTCTTCAAATCTGCTTTGGGAAGTCATCAGAGTCTTTCTTGATTGAAAAATCAAACCAGCAAATATTAACCTCTCTGGAGGCAAATAGCTATTTGCTTCCTCATTTTGATAAAAGGTTTTGGGAACTTGTGAAAAAATGCATAGCCTTTGATTGATTGATTCTTTCTTTCTTTCTTTCTTTCTTTCTTTCTTTCTTTCTTTCTTTC
>WNWU01000041.1:6612679-6653367 GCA_012654045.1 Ptyas mucosa
CTCTTCTCTTCTCTTCTCTTCTCTTCTCTTCTCTTCTCTTCTCTTCTCTTCTATTCTATTCTATTCTATTCTATTCTATTCTATTCTATTCTATTATTCTTTATTTCTTCTGCAACCCATAAGCAAAACAACTTTAAATTATGAACTGTATCAATATTAGAATAGTGGATTTTTAAACCCCTATTCACCATGATGATGCTTATGATCAGCCTCAGTGTGCCTAAAAATCTATTAGAAGTTGCCTTTACGCATAATAATGGGAAGTCAGGTTAGTGGCAATAACTGCGATAGAGACAGTTGAGATAAAGATCAGTAATAAACGTCTGTCAGTGTCATGCTGGTATTGTACCCTGTCAGCTCAAGGATGAGTGGAGAGCTGGAAAGATCCTTAAAGGCATATCCAATACTGATTGTTTGTAAGAATGCTTCTAAGGAAATGAATGCCACTGCTCCCTCTTCCAACCGGCCTATCTTATCTCAGATCACCAAGTAAACAACATAGAACCATACTTTAACAAAGCTGAGGCTGGACCATAAGAAGCCAAGTTTTCCAATCCAGCACTGCTTCAAATCCAGTAAAGATAGATCCATTCCAGGAAGAGCCATGCTCATCAGCCTCCAATGTTAATTTCAATTGCACCAAAGCTGCACCATACCAGTTGGTATTCTTTGGTATTATGAACAAGAGTTATGCTCTGGAAAAGCAGGTAGAAAATAGAATAAAAATGTGAAGCTGGAATATAATACTTTTGGCATTAGTTCAGCACTTTTTGCATACAGATTCCTGTATGAACAGTTTTGAGATAACTGTGATGTACTTCCCTCATCCCTGCCATAAAAGAGATGTAGAGGGAATATTTCCAAACAGTATTGTGATAAAAGCCTTAAGGATACCAGCAGAATCCTTAAGTGTACTTTAACTTGTACTGCTACAATCCTATTTTCATTCTTCTATTCCAACAACAGAATAGCCTTAGGCTTTCCAATCAGTTCCCATTACAGCTGATGGATGGATCTTTTGATCAAATCCTTAAGTGGTTGATTTTGAATTAAGTGGTCCTCAAAACTGGAATCATGAACCTGAAATGAATGGCATGCCTTATTTGAATCTCCAATCTCCCCCTCCCCAATACATACACCATCATGAGATAGGAAGCACAGTCCCACCATTTAGTAAAAAATAATAAATCACATTTGATTACAATGAGGATTTGCTTTAAGATACCAGATTGATAAATCTGAAATGGTGGGGAAAGAAGGTAGGTCTACACCTGCTTTTTCAAAAGGCAACTGGATTTTCTTTGTTTTTCCTTGAAGATATTTCACTTCTCATCCAAGAATGTTTTTCAGTTCTGACTGAATGGTGAAGAGTGTAAGAATTTATATTCCTTGCAGTCAGCTGGTCATAAACACTCTTTCGGTTGAGGCTATTTCGACGATTCGTTTCATTTCTCATCCAAGAAGCTTCTTCAACTTCTTAAGTTCTGACTTGTTTACAACACTGTCCTTTCAGCAGTTCCAAGAAGGTTCCATGACCATTTGCACTATTCAGGTGACCCTGAGGGCACAGATAGACCTCAATGACTCTCAGGTAGAGTGCTAAAATTGGTTAAAAATGCACATTCAAGAGGTCAACTTCTTATTCCCTTATTTTCAAATGATCTATGACTGAGTTTATTGCAGATGAATTTTTTATTGGACAGTTTTGATGTTTAATTTGATACTGTCCATAGAGGATGCTTAAAACAAATACATGCTGTTCAGATGGGATATAAAGTCAGCGGAGTGCTACTTTTTCCTTCTTTTTCAATCTTGGTAAAAAGACCGGAGAGAACATATCTACGAACATATTTCGTAGTTAAAGCAACAGTCAACAAAATGGCAAATGCAGTTCAGCTTAAGCAAGTGTAACTAATGCACACTGGGGCAAAAGAATTCTGATTATTGATGGGGGCTGAGCAAAAAGAGCTTGGAGTCATAGTGATTAGCTCAATAATGATGTGGATTCAGTGGCAGAAGCTATTAAAAACACCAATTGTATGATAAGGATCACTAAGAAAGGATTAAAATTACAATTGCCAACACTATAATTCCTTTATGTAAGACTATGATACGTCTGCCTCTGCAATACTATGTACAGTTCTGGTTACCACATTTGAAAAAGGATATTGTGAAGCAGTAAAAATGAAGCAAAACAAATTATCAAGGGGGGCAAAGATCTGACTTATGAGCAAAAACTAGAGCATTAGAATTCTTTAGGCTAAAACCACAAGAACGAGAACAACAACAACAACAACAACAACAACAACAACAGGAGTGGTATAAGATGATCAAGGTGTAAAAATAAAAAAATAGCATTGAAGAAGTCAAACGGGGACAGGTTTTTCTTGTTCTCACAAAGCTTGAGCATCTAACAAAGTTGACTTGTCTATTCTACAAGACAATACTAGAGCTATTTGTTTTGAAGGCTCAGATTTGCCTCTAGATTATGAGGGAAAACATGTCTCCAAATATCAATTGGAGATGAACAAGAGCAGGAAAGGAAATCTGTCTATTTCACTGACAGTTTGAAGATGTATGAAGACTTCAATTCCCAGAATTTCCCAGACAGCATGACTTTGGGAAGCTGAAGTCCACACATCTTCAAATTACCAAGGTTGAGAAATACTGCTGTATTTACTGCTTGTAAGGATTTTTTTTAATTTATTTATATTTATATGTCGCCCTTCTCTGGAAACTCAGGGTGGCTTACAATGCGTTAAGCAATAGCCTTCATATTTTTGTATATTTATACAAAGTCAGCTTATTGCCTCCACAAACCGGGTCCTCATTTTACCCACCTTAGAAAGGATGGAAGGCTGAGTCAACCTTGAGCCTGGTGAGATTAGAACTCGCAGTAATTGCAGGCAGCTGGATGTTAAATGCTGCCTTAATAGGAGGCATTAGCCTGCTACGCCACTCAGGATTGCAGAAGCCACCAGGTGATACAAAATATCAAACAAAGATTGGCCTTCATTTGATAGTAGGGCTGTTCCAAGAAAGCCATCAAGGTTTTATATTGCATTTTTATTTCAAGAAGTCGACAAATCTGTCACTTTTAAGATTCTAAATCCATCTGAAACTGTGCACCAAAGCACCTGATGATTTAAGTTTCAATTTTAATATCCAAACCCACTGAGCTCTTGACTTAAATGTCCTTTGGCTATATTTTTACTTTCTTCAAACATAACACTATAGTTTTATTGATTTCTCTGGATATATTTTTTAAAAAATTCTGTCAGTACTGTATACCCTATGCAATAAAACATTACTGTTATTGCCTCCCACATAAATCAGCGAGATGTCTATTGTAGACATTTCAGCTAATTATAAGACAGGCCATAAATATATACAGGAGATGTTTGGGCTTCTTCTGTGAATTTTTACAATCTGCTGTGAGTGCATTACATTGATATTTTATGCAGCGATGAACAGATTTTGTTATTAAATATTTGGTTCATATCAAGCAAGTATAAGACAAGAAGGGGTAATTTAAAAAAAATATAGGTAAGTGTTGCAGAGTACAAATTTTATGGCTTACTTTGCATGTAAGTGATCATTAGCAAATAGCTATTAAAGTGATGTCATAAAAGTGTGCACTTTGATTTCTTGCCTATATTATTCATCAAGCCAATTTTATGTTATTAAACGGATATTTAAAAGGTTATTTTTTTTGAAAAGACTATTTAACTACAATTTAAGTTATCACAATTGCAAGTTCTGCAATAAAAGAAAAAGACAGATGATAGGCTAAAGAATATGAATTGTTAATTGAAGAAAAGCAGAACAAATGAGAGAAAGGGAAATGATCTTTCTGGAAATACCAAGGGCACAGATTCAGAGTTTATAATATACTACAGTTCACATAAATGAATAAGAAAAAGTCAAGTCTAGTTGAAATGTACAAGTCAGAATGGAGGAATGCTCAAGAAGCTGTCAGAAAAACAGAGCCTTGGTACATCAAGTCAGTATTTCCAGACAGAAGTTTGCTAAGGCAGTTCTCAATCACTTTCTCATGGACTTACGTTCCTATTCATGCTTAAAACTGCTGAGTCCTACTAAAATCCAACCAGACCACAATTTACTCACACTTGTTCTTCGTTACCCCTAAACAAACCAGTCTTGTGTCCTCCTACTTCTGCCTTCAGGTAGCATTCTTGTGGTCTTAGGTTTAGTTCTGGTCAGGTATTGCTAAGCTGGATAGAAAAAGATCTGGTTCAAGTTGTGTCCTAGATGTTCAGATACCTGGAGTGCTCCAGAGCAGAGGTCTCCAACCTTGGCAAGTTTAAGACTTGTGGACTTCAACTCTCAGAATTCAGCTTCAATTCTGGGAAGTCTTAAACTTGCCAAGGTTGGAGACCCCTCCTCCAGAGCACTCTTCTGTCGCTGGCACTGTCACCCTTCTGCCACTTCTTTGCCTCTGAAACTGAACTCAGAGATGATGAGATGGTGACCAAATGACTTGGATATGTGAAATTTTAAACTTTCCGTGAGGTAGGGTAGTCAAAAATGGAAGCAGAGCAGAGCTTCCTTGTATGTGTTATTTTGAAATAAGTAGCAAAAACGTTGGTTCAGAAAATACTTTGTCACCAGGTAAAGTCTGATGGAGCAGATTTCATAGCTTCAGCACAAACTCAGCCTTCCCTGCCTTCTATTTGTAGCATATTTTTTCTGAGATTTAAGTTCTCTCAGTTAAGACATCATCTTATTAAGGATTATGAAACCTTTCATGTTGTAAGCCTGAGGACAGGAACTGTTTGATCTTTTATTATTTTTATATTGGTCAGTCTGGGATTTTGTTCAAGTGAAATTCTTTTGATTTGATATCTGTATTGTTTAAAAATGTTGCCGCAAAAAAAGTGGGGGGGAAGGAAGTGGGAGAAAAAGGGCTGTTTGCTTTCTTAGGTTTCTTCTGCAACTTCGGCTGCAAATGTTGTACATAGCAACATAATATTGGGCTGTGCTTCACAGGAATAAAATGTGGAAGCTGGGTTAGGAAGCAAGGTGGCCCTCCTGCTTGTAAACTGAAGTGAAACAGTCATGTTGATCCCTTTTGCCTGCCTTGATGTGACAGGCACTCGCAGTAGCTGGCAGTGATTTCTGTGTATGTGCTGTGTATGCTCAGAAGTCTCTTCCAGTTAACACAAGTGCCAACCGAGGCAGGCAAAGCACTGCAAAGCGCCTCCTTGAGGCAAATCACATCACCCCTTCACCTTATCAAAGAGAATCATGTTGCTTCCACAGTGTGAAGCTTTTCATCAAAGCAGATCCAAGCCGCCTCCCAGAGGCCTGGTATATTCATTTTGGCTTCAGTGTGGTGGGATTGGGTTTTGAGCAAAGCTGCATTGGCTTATATACAGAGAGATTAACCCTGTGCACTTTTTTGGTCTTTTTTTTTATTACAAACTCCAAGAAAACATTCCATTCTGAAATTGCATTCCCCCCCCTCCATCTTCAGTTTTAACCCACCTCTACCAGTATAGACTTCGTATTTTCTAGCGTTCCAAATGGACCACTGTGTTAGATTTTGATGTTTGATCTTGCTGCAAGAAGTTAAAAAAAAAATTGCAAGTGCAAATTGCACCTAAGAGGATCTTGAAAACCTGTAAGCATACATTCGTCATCTTACATCTAACTTGAAATGCTAAAATAATCTTGGGGTTCTATTAAGCACTGATTATAATAATAGATCAGGACAGGTTTTTATTTATTTATTTATTTTGCTTATAGGAAGAAGACAGTGATAACCTTGAATATGACAGGCTCAAACTTCATTATTATTATTTTTTATTTATTTATATTTATATGCCGCCCTTCTCCAGAGACTCAGGGCGGCTTACAATGCGTTAAGCAATAGCCTTCATACTTTTGTATATTTTATACAAAGTCAGCTTATTGCCCCCACAATCTGGGTCCTCATTAGAAGTCACAGCTGGTAACATCATTATTCTGATGAGTTGCCCGATATTGCTTGGAAAGAAAGCAATTAATCAGGCATCTTCAACCAGATAACCAAAGTGTTTGTACTTTCACCATTACTAAATTTTGAAAAACTGGGGCAAGGAGGAATCCTGGCTTTGCATGATTAGTTATTATCCTTCCTGGATGCAAGCATTTTAAGTAGAGGTTATTACACTGAAAGGAAGGAAATGCTGCAACTTTTTGGCTGGCTGCTAATAAATACTAATGCTCAGTCTAGTAAATGGGATGGTGCTGTTTATTTATGCTACATTAGCCTGCCTGTCAAATTTCCAGAGACAGCTGAGCTTTAGGCCTGGCCTCTTCACAAACATGAAAGAAAATGCATTCGTTTAAGATTAAGGAGTTATTTTGGAATAAGTTTGTTGTAAGCCCATGCCTTTTTCTTCATGCCTTTTTTTTTTTTGCACAGGAAAAGGGCATTGGAGTCATTGTTCAGAAGAAAATGAACAAGGGTGCCACAGGCAAACTCAGCATTTTTGCCATGCTCTATGCATGAAAATAACGTGATAATTTATTGTACTACTAAGTGCCAACCACAAATGTATTGTAGTTAAAGAGTTTTGATAATTGACAGTGACATAAAATATTATATTGATACGACTGTAGGGATCAGTGGTGGCTTTCAATTTTTTTTTTCTACAGGTTCTGTGGGTGTGGCTTGGTGGGCATGGCAGGGGAAGGATACTATAAAATCTCCATTTCCACCCCACTCCAGGGGAAGAATACTGTAAAATCTCTATTTCCTCCTGATCAGCTGGCAGAGCTGATCAGGAGGAAAGACGCAGAGAATAGATGGGGGCGGGGGCCAATCAGAAGTGGTATTTACCGGTTCTCCGAACTACTCAAAATTTCCGCTACCGGTTCTCAAGAACTGGTCAGAACCTGCTGAAACCCACCTCTGATAAGGATGCTGAAATGATCATAAGTGTGAAAAATGGTCATAAGTCACTTTTTTCCAGTGCCATTGTAACTTTGAACAGTTACTAAATGAACTGTTGTAAGTCAAGGTCTACCTGTATCTGTATATAATAAGTTTGAATTTCGAGTGCAATCAGTGTTATGCCCATCATTTGTCTAATAAAACAGGTCAGTGGTTCTAATACCAAAACAAATGTGAGAAGGAATAAAAGACATCTATGTCAAGTTCCACGAGACCTGATTATTTGGTGAAGAAATAATTCCATTTGAATAACTCTAGGTGATGGATTAAGATATTTTGTAATCCCACTGATCCAAATAGGAGGATATCTTCACTGTACCAAAATAGATTCCAATTTTTAAAATCTGTACTACAACAAAGGCTTTTCCTGGTGCTGCTGAAGATACAACTGCATTATTCACTTTCTGTTACTGTATTTCTAATATATAGTTACCAGCCTGTTGCTTTTATGAGGCAAGATTGAACTTCATAATATTCTGTAACAGGGGCAGTCAATTTTTTGGCATTTATTTTTTTAATAAAGAAACAGGGCAATAACATCAACATTCAACAAAAACTTTGATATATAGGCTTCATAAAAAGAGGAAAGGACAATTTGATCAAAACTACTTCATTATATATGCCCAACTACCAAATTCCAGAAGATAATCTTGAATTTTATTCCAGAATGTGAACTTAATGTAATTTGGATAGTACTACTATGACTTAATAGATCTAAAACTTGATTAAAATAACTGGTAATAATAATATAATGCACATTTAAGCAAATAATGAAAAATATGTATGTACACTTTAAATTGAGTAGGATTCTGGTAATTAATAAAAGCTATTGAGAGAAGTTAGAAATTCTTGAGTGAAATTGAAAGATTTCTTAATCAAAATCACAATTTACCTGGATCTTGGACTGACCAACAATAAAAACCTGACCTACCCATTTCCTTGATTTTACAAAACAAATCTTTCTCATCAGGGAAAAAAAGTTTCAGGATTTAAATTACCCTGTCTAGGGAGAAAAAACCCTTCATTTTGATGGCACCTGGATCCTTTAACTTTTCATGAAGTTATTAAAGAAGATATCACAATCTGGATATTTTTGTAAAGCAGACCAATATGACTTTAAGCCAAATAAAAAGGAGGAACTGTTCGTTCATTCATCCATCCATTGTATAAAATACAATACATCACTCTAGGCAGCTTTCAATATTAAAGTAAGTAAAAAAAATAATTGTACATAAACAAAAAATAATAAAAACAAAACATTTAGTAAGACTGAGATACACTTTATTTAAAATGTGAAACCAAAGCAAAACAAAACAAGAAAAATAGTTATTACAAAAATATAAAAACCAAGTAAATATCAAAAGAACATGTTAAAATTTTAATACAGTAAGTCTACCTTGTCCCAACAATCCCCAGAAAATAATTGCTACTTTTTCACAAATTGTTATCGTGACCTAAGAATATTTACAGCCTTCATCCTCCCACTGCTTTAATAAGTATTCCAAACCATGGTTTGATAAGGATTGTGTTTTAGCCAAAAAAGAAGCTACTTGTGTATATAATGACATTCCCATGCATGAATGTTTTATTTTTTAATTTAAAAAAGGATATAAGAAGTGCCTGAGGGAGCAGCATCAGGTTGTGTTAGACAGAGATGGCTCCTTATTTTGGCATCTAGTTTCTTGTTTCCCAACCAGTATCCCGTTTCTCTGAAAATAAGACATCCTCCGATAATAAGCCCAATCGGGCTTTTGCGCGCATGCGCTAAAATAAGCCTCCCCCCTGAATATAAGCCCTCCCCAAAAATATTTAAACACAGAGCTGGAAATCAGGTAACACGGCAAGAGCAGCCCCATCTTGCTCCATACGCCCCAAAATAATAAGACCTCCCTGAAAATAAGGCAAAGGGCTTATTTTGGGGTTCAAAAATATAAGACAGGGTCTTATTTTCGGGGAAACACAGTAGAAATAAATCCTTGCAATAAAGGCCTGTCTCTTTTTGTAACAACTGCACTGCATGTCCCTCAAACCATCAGTAACCACTCAATGCCCTGAGAAACTGCTCCAGCAAGCAGTGACCCATATGCCTTGTCACTAGATAATTTCCTGAATGGTTTTGCCTTCAGAAATTAAAACAATTGATTTGCCAATCAAATAATGGTAAGACACCCAGCTCTAATTTCATTATGCCAGATTTTTTAAAAATCTAACCCAGTTTGAAAGACTTCTATACTGCCCCCTCTTTTCATTCATATAAACAATTTCCTGAGTACTCCTAAAGACTGGCTAAATTTGATCGTAATAGAAGAAAATATTAGTAGCTCAGGGTTTAACTATGGTGTCCTTGGTGCTCTCTGAGATTGTTTGCTTGCAGACCTCTCATTATCAAAGTAGGTAGCATCATCAGTGCTAGTAGGCAGTAAGGTATGCTCTCTTTTTATATACTGGGGGTTTCCCTGTCAGTGTTGGTGGGGGTGGTCTTGGTGGTTCCTGTTGTGGTCCGCCAACAGCCTGTGGAACTAGCAGCAGAGTCGGACAGTGAAGAGGCTGGGGAGGACCATGGGCCAGTCCTGGAGTCTGGGGAAGGCCCGGATGAGGGCTCTGCGTCGTAGGCAGAGATGGGGCCAGGGGAGTGGTCCCATCTGTGAGTGATGTGCGGACTCTGGAACTTCTGGAGTTGGACAGCAGAGAGGCAGAGGAACAGGAGGAGCCTGTTCCTAATGCACACACGTGCAGAGCTGCCAGAAGGCAGGAGCAGCTAAAGCAAAAAAGACAATTCAGGAATAAGGCCAGGAGACGATTGGCCCTCCTATAAGGCTTAAAAGAACAGCAAAGGCTCTTGAGCTCTTTGTAGGAAAGCAATGTTGCTAAATCTGTTTTCCAGTCAGCATCTCTTGTTTCTGAACTTCGTGGGGCTTTGCCAAGAAAGGCCTTTGGCAGGGTGCCAAAGAAGATAAAGGTTTGTGATAAGCCCGAAGGACTTTTTCTGAAGGACTTGTTTTGGAATTAATCTGGACTAAGCTGGAAATGAAGTAATTCTCAGCTGTTATAATAAAATAGTTTTGTTTGAGAATAATTGTGTCCTTAGCAATAAATTCACAGATTTTCTGGATAAACATTTAAACTAAACAGTGGGGACAGAGAATTAATTGATACAGAACATTTCTGTCCCCTGCAGTCCAAAATTAATAGGGCTATCCGTGCATGTAACATAGATGTCTGTGCAAGTAAGATTATCCCTACTGTTAACCAAAACCAAGCATGTAATAGTGAGTGCCATACCATGTGCATTAATCAAACAGGTGGCAAGAAAGCAGGGGCAGTCAGGCACAGCAGAGGTTATGTAGACAGTAAACATAGGGTCAATCAAAATGGACTCAAATGTCTATACACCAATGCACAGAGAATGAGGAATAAACAGGGTGAATTAGAAATCCAAGTAAATGAGGGCAGATATAATATTGTTGCCATTATGGAAACTTGGTGGGATGAAATCGATAAATGGAACATACAGCTAGAGGAATATAAATTATTTAAAAGAAATAGACCAAATAAAAGAGGAGGTGGAGTTGTACTATACATAAAAAATAACTACATCTCTACAGAAATAGAGCACAACAATGATGAAAATTATCTTGAATGCATTTGGGTCAATATTAAAGGGGGGGGATGACATTGCCATAGGTCTATACTATAGGCCACCCAACCAAACAGAGGAAGTAGATGAACTTTTTGCTAGTCAGCTAACTAAGGTATGTAGGAAGCACATCACAATAGTAATGGGGGATTTTAACTACCCTGACATCAACTGGGAAACAAACTCTGCACCAAGTGGAAGACAAACCTAGCAGACAACTTTGTTTCCTAAAAAGTAGAGAAGGGAACAAGGGGATCAGCCATACTGGACTTAATTCTCACTAACAGAGACGAAATGATAGAAGGTATTGAAGCTACAGGAACCTTGGGGGCAAGTGATCATGCAATATTGGAATTCAACATTATGCAAACACAAGTTCTAGAAGAAAGTCAAACTAGAGTCTTGGACTTTAAGAGAGCTAATTTCAATAAACTTAGAGAGAGCTTGAGAAGGATTCCATGGATGAGAATCCTCAAGGGGAAAACAACTCAAGAAGCTTGGGAAATTTTGAAAAGTGAGATTATAAAAGCCCAGTCTAGCACAATACCAATGAAGAAGAAAAATAATAGATCTCAAAAGAAACCAGCATGGCTACATAAAGAACTCTCTAACAAACTGAAAGACAAAAAGGACAAGTATAAAAACTGGAAAGAGAGGCAAATAACTAAGGCAGAATATCAGCAAATAGCCCAAGCCTGTAAAGATGAAGTGAGGAAAGCTAAGGCTCACAATGAACAAAGGCTTGCGACTAAAGTAAAAAATAACGAAAAAAGATTCTTCCAACATATTAAAAACAAGAAAAAAGTCAAGGAAACAATTACCCCATTGTTGGGAGAAAGAGAGCAAAAAGGTGACAAGCAACAGGGAGAAAGCCAAACTACTTAACTCATTTTTTGCATCTGTCTTTACACAAAAGGGAAAAACAGCACCACAAAAACAGATTAGGAAGAAAATGGTAAGTGAACACCTGTCTACCCTAGATGAGTTCAAATAACCAGGACCCAAGATTCTGAAGGAACTGGCAGACGAGATCTCAGAACCACTGAACTATATCTTTCAAAGATCCTGGAGTACAGGGGAACTGCCAGAGGATTGGAAAAGAGCTGATATAGTTCCCATCTTCAAAAAAGGGGAAAAAATAGATCCAGGAAACTACAGACCTATCAGCCTGACCTTAATACCAGGGAAAAGATAATCAAACAACGAATCATCGAACACCTAGAAGCAAACCAAGTAATAACCAAAAGCCAACATGTGTTTGTCAAAAAAAGATCATGCCAGACTAATCTTATTGCATTCTTTGACAAAGTGACAAAATTAGTGGACCAGAGGAATGCTGTCTATATAATTTACTTGGACTTCAGTAAAACATTTGATAAAGTAGACCACAATCTACTACTAGATAAAGTAGAAAAATGTGGGTTAGACAGCATCACCACCAGATGGATTCATAACTGGCTGACCAACCGCACTCAACGTGTAGTCCTCACTGGAACTGCATCTACATGGAGGGAAGTATGCAGTGGAGTACCCCAGGGCTCTGTTTTAGACCAAATGCTCTTCAACATCTTCATCAATGACTTGGACGAGGGGATAGATGGGGAATTCATCAAATTTGCAGATGACACCAAGCTGGCAGGAATAGCCAACACTCCAGAAGATAGGCTCAAGGTACAGAAGGATCTTGACAGACTTGAACATTGGGCTCTATCTAACAAAATGAAATTCAACAGGGAAAAAAAGTAAGGTTCTACATTTAGGAAAGAAAAACAAAATGCACAGGTATCGTATATGTGGTACCTTGCTCAATAGTAGCAACTGTGAGAGGGATCTTGGAGTCCTAGTGGACAACCGTTTAGATATGAGCCAGCAGTATGCAGCAGCTGCCAAAAAAGCCAAGACAGTTCTGGGCTGCATAAACAGAGGGATAGAATCAAGATCACGTGAAGTGTTAATACCACTTTATAATGCCTTGGTAAGGCCAAACGTGGAATATTGCATTCAGTTTTGGTTGCCACGATGTAAAAAAGATGTTGAGATTCTAGAAAGAGTGCAAAGAAGAGCAACAAAGATGATTAGGGGACTGGAGTCTAAAACATATGAAGAATGGTTACAGGAACTGGGTATGTCTAGTTTAATGAAGAGAAGGACTAGGGGAGACATGATAGCAATGTTCCAATATCTCAGGCATTGCCACAAAGAAGAGGGAGTCAAACGGGTGAAATGCTCCCGATTCGGACCAGATCACCCGATCCGGTAGCGATGGTGGTGGGTGGTTCGGAGAACCAGTAGCAAAAATCCCTGCGACCCCTTCCCCCATGTGCAGCTGAGCCGTGCGATCATCAGAGGTTGTTTTTTTACTTTTAAAAACATTTTTTCTACAACCTCTTCAGCCGAAGAGGTTGTAGAAAAAAAAATGCCTTTAAAAGCCTCTGGTGATCCCAGCTGAGTTGCCTGATCGTCAGAGGCTTCTAAAAGCATTTTTTTCTGCAACCTCTTCGGTTGTAGGGAAAAAAATGCTTTAAAAGCCTCTGGCGATCCCGGCTGAATTGCCTGATCATCAGAAGCTTTTAAAAGCATTTTTTTCTGCAACCTCTTCCGCCGAAGAGGTTGTAGAAAAAATGCTTTTAAAAGTAAAAAAAAAAAAAGTTGGCCATGCCCACCCAGTCATATTACCCCCTTCCCCCCACCAAGCCACGCCCACAGAACCGGTAGTAACGAATTTTAGATTTCATCCCTGGAGTCAAACTATTCTTCAAAGCACCTGAGGGTAGAACAAGAAGCAATGGGTGGAAACTGATCAAAGAGAGAAGCAATTTAGAACTAAGGAGAAATTTCCTGACAGTTAGAACAATTAATACAGTTGTGATCAAAATTATTCAACCCCCAATGCTGTAAAGGGGTTTAGGGACTATAGTGTACATTTGTAATTGTATTCAGAATGAAATCCTACAAGGACATTTTACAGAACCAAATGCAACTAAAATGACATCAATTGTTTTTGTAATACAGTAGTAAATGTTTCTTTTGTGGTTTCTTCATTGACACAATTATTCAACCCCTTAAAGACTACCACTCTGAAGAACAGAGGTTCATTCAAGTGTTTTCGATCAGGTATTGAAAACACCTGTGGATGTCACCGAGCAGCAATCAAGCATAATAAGCACCAATTAGGCAGCTTTAAAATGACTGTGACACTCAGCTCCTTCTAGACATTTACTGGTGTGGTTAAAAACATGGTGAAGGCAAGAGAATGGTCCAGGAAGACAAGAGAAGAGGTGATTTCTCTTCACAGGAAGGGGCTATTTTGCTTCTGCAGGTACAGGGAAGCTTCAGCGTGTGTAAGATACCATGAATTCTCTTCAGTACCAGGAGATATTGGATGAAAATGTGATGCAGTCCGTCACAAACCTGAGGCTTGGGAGACGTTGGACCTTTCAACAGGACAATGATCCCAAGCATACCTCCAAGTCCACTAGAGAATGGTTGCAGAGGAAAGGCTGGAACATTTTGGAGTGGCCATCGTAGTCACCAGACTTAAATCCGATTGAGAACCTCTGGTGGGACTTAAAGAAAGCAGTTGCAGTGCGCAAGCCTAAGAATGTGACTGAACTGGAGGCTTTTGTCCATGAAGAATGGGCAAGATACCCGTAGATCGCTGCAAGACACTTGTGTCAAGCTATGCTTCATGTTTAAAACTGTTATAACTGTAAAAGGATGTTGTACTAAGTACTAAGATTGAATGTCACTTGGGGGTTGAATAAAACTGATAATGATGTGAGCACAGAAACGACATTTGTGGTTATTTCATTATAAATGTTATGTTATATTTGTCTGACCTACAAGTGCCTCTTTGGTGTAAATGTAAGCAAGATGACTGAATGATCAAAATCAATGTCAAACTGGCCAAAACACTCAATTTCAGTGGGGGTTGAATAATTTTGATCACAACTGTAAGTGGAACAACTTGCCTGCAGAAGTTGTGAATGCCCCAACACTGGAAATTTTTAAGAAGATGTTGGATAACCATTTGTCTGAAATGGTGTAGGGTTTCCTGCCTGGGCAGGGGTTGGACTAGAAGACCTCCAAGATCCCTTCCAACTCTGTTATTCTATTCTATTCTATTCTATTCTATTCTATTCTATTCTATTCTATTCTATTCTATTCTATTCTATTCTATTCTATTCTATTCTATTCTATTCTATTCTGTAATGACTAAGTGAGCCGAGGTCACAACAGTTCCTTGATCAAGTTCTTGTTTATTGTTGGCATGTTTAGCAGTTCCTTAATTGGGTAATATTTGATTCTTGATTGTTGGTCTAATGTTACTTTTGGTGTTCATCTTTGCTCATCTGGGTGTTGACCACTTATTATATGGTACCCAGTTGTGTTTATGCAAAGAAGTTTCCTGTGTGGAGGCTATTCAAAGAAAATGCTTGAAATCCTTGATAAAGATACCATATTTGGCTTCGAACACCTCGATGCAATTAAAATTACACTTCATTTCTATGGGTGGGTTTCCTACAATATGGGATGTACCTCCCTCAGGAAGGTGCAGACAGCGTCTAGGCTAGGTGTGAAGAATCTTTTAGCTGTATATCTCTACAATAAATCCCAAAATTCCCCAAACAATAAATCCCCAATTTTTCCAAAGTTTCATTGTATTGTTTTCATTGTTAATTTGTGTTTATTTTGGCTTTTGAGTCTTAAGATAGGCATTTATATTAAGATTACACAAATGGAAGGAGTTTGGGAACTCCTGTTTTAGGGACAATGGTGTCCCAAAGCCATTGCGTGGGTATTATTGGATGGGTATAAATAATCTTTGAGGAATAAAATCAGATAGGATATTGAGCCTTGAGATAGAAGTCTGGACATGGTATCCAATACCTGTGAAAAACTGGCTCAGAAAGAACCCCAGCAAAATGAACTTGTCTATCCAGAAATCTTCTAGCTCCAAACAAGTTCCAGATGTAGCTCTAAATGAGGTTGTACTCTTTCTGAAGAAACAGATGAGTTGCCCTGAGACAAGATGTGAGGCAAACAAATTTAATAAATTATAAATAAAAATAATGTTTGGTATTTTTCCTAATTATTTGTAAAAATGTACATGGATACTTTGCAATATATTCCTTGGTTAACAGTAGAATTTAATTTTTTTAATAAAATAGAATAACTGTTTTATCTTTCTGTATTTTTATTTTAAGCTGTCACAGGTAAGTTTCTGATTGTAATATATACCATTAAGGGCTATTTGTATAACCTCACATTACTAAAGATTGTAAGTAAAGAAGGTTTTGTGGTTTTTTTGTTGAAATGGTAGCTCTTTTTAAAAATATTCTGCACATTTTTGGTTTTGGATTTGATTTGGAGGATATTCTTTTGTTTAAAGTCAAACAATGTTATTTGGACAGATTACAAAAATAGCAATTATTCATTTCAAATAGCTAATTGTATAAGGCTATTTTGCCAAAGATATACAATTGCAGTCAGATTGCTTGGAACTGACCAAATAGAATTTTAAAAAAAGATCTAGAGGCAGAGCAAGCTGTGATTAATACTTGAAACAATCAACCTTAGTGTATCTGAATCAATGAAGCATTGATCTTTAAAACAATTTTAAAAATGAATAAAAGGCAAACTTGGTATAATGTACGATAATGTATTATGGCCATTTAACATGTTAATCTCCCAAAAGGTATCAAGAACTGTACCTTGTCTTGTAATAGCTTTTCTTCAGGGCCCATAACATCCTAAACCTTGATATATCCCTCTCAGTCATAGGGGAATAGAGTAAGTTCAGAATTTCCGCATTTTTTTCATAGTTTATAATACTACTTAGGAAAGGCAAAGGCACAGAGTCCTTAACATAACAGGTTGGGGAGACAGAGTAGAGATCTGTTTCTTTTTATTTTCAGTGCTTTGGGGAAGAAAGTTTATAATCCAGAGAGGCATACAGCTATCCAAGAAGTATGTTTGCCTTGGTCCACTGCATCAGCATGTCAAAATCATTTCCATATTCGTAATATTTCACTCTCAAAGTGTTCTTTTCCCTGTGGATCTCATACAGTTAAATCTGTAGGACTTATTTGTGGTACAGTGATGCTTGTTATGGAAAAAGGCCACTGATGACGGAAGGTTGTAAAATAATGTTTTTTCCTCATTAGATAGGAAAATAGAATACAATAGTGTTTTTTTAAAACTATTCTGTAAAATGGCTATAAAAGAGAGAAAGCATTTAGATGAGAATGGGATAGGAGATAGGAACTGCCTGTTTTTTGCTGTAGCAAAAGTACAGTGCTTGCAAGTTTATACTTACGCATTTTGGGTTTTATTGCAATGAGATTAATTTGTCTCTTACTGTTGCTTGTTGTTGTTATTATCTTACGACTGAGCATTAAACATCTGGCATGCAGCAAATGCCAAATTCAACTCTGGCATCTTTGGATGAGGGTTGAAGAAAATAGCTTCTAGAAGCCTTGAAGCTTTGAACCGCTCATCAACATTGACAATACTGTGGGCCTGGTAGATGATGTGATTCACAGAAAACAGTTATCTGCTTTCTAAGAGCCAGCAGGCACAGTAAATATATTGAAAGGTGGTCAAATAAATATATAACAGTAAATTACCCCTAGGGCCATTTTGCATAATGCAATGACAAGCTCATTTTGCTGCTAAAAATCTACACATGTCAAGAAGCTGCAAATAATTCCAGCTCTCTGGCAGGAATCTCCCAATACACATCTATTGGCAAGCATAGATGCTTGCCTGGTTGATGCAGCATAGATGTGGTAAAGTATAGCCAGGAAAAAGAAATATGGGAGTTGTGAGAATTCTATTAAACTTCCAACCCAATCGTAACTTGGATCGATCTCTGCTGTGAATAGGCAGCCCAGGCAAGTCATCCATTGAATTCAGTGCTTGGCAGTTTGACAGAATCATACATATTGCTAGTGTTCCAGGCATGGCAGTATCAGACAAATAATTGTGAGAAAGAACAAACTTGGCAAGCACATTGAAAAGAAATACAGGCTGTTTGATGCATGTAATATGTCTTTATGTCATGGGTGCAAATAAATTGGTGTGATGATAATAATTTGAGGGTTTTTTTAAACCTCTTTTAACTCTTTAAGGAAAAAAAACCTCTTTCCTTCTCCTTTTGTTCCACATGCTGAGGAAAAAGCATATTTAAAAAAACAATATTTAAAAAGGATTGTTCTTTGTGCCTTTAGGGAATGGTTTTACTGTTTCAGAATTTGTCATACCCTTTCAGAGTGTGTTAATGTCTCAAGAGTCTTTACACTTTTTCTCTCATGACAGAATGCAATGTTGCAGACTTAAAGGTACAACATGCTGGCCTAAATTCCAATGATTGGTAAATTAGGCCCCATTTCTAATTTATTGTAATGTATTGTCATATATTTTTGCATGCCCATGTACTGATTATTGGGTGAAGTCCAGAAATATATTAGCTGTAGTAGGGAATGTTTTGCATGGTTTAAAGCCGAGATGTATAAATAGAGTTCTCAGCAGATGACGGGGAAAGTAGGAAAGAAACCCTACAGGGCAGACTGTCAGTCTTGTCATTCCCAAGCCACTAATGTAACCATGCAAAGCAAATGCCCAGAAGGATCGTGCACTGCTGAAACATTTTCTGTTGTGCTGTACAAGTCCACAACAGCGGATACAAAGGTCAGGAAAGAACAGGTCAAGCTCTCTAACAATATACAATTGACTAACTTCTTGTTGTGAAAGCTTGGAAATACAGTATCATTCCCAAATCTTTTGCAGGTAAAAATAAATGTCATCCAGAACATCATGGAGCTGCCACAAGTCCACTTGAAGCAATATGTGATTAACAATGGAATTCAATCTTTCTAAAATGAATCGCTATGACCTGTCACTTGTCAAACACTATAAAACATTGACTTTGGATTAGATTAAGAGACAGCCAGGCAAAATGAAGTACTAATTACTACATGCCCAACATTTTTTTTTACCAATCATCTGTTATAAAATTAATTGTAGGGCTAAAAACTTCATAATGCTGATGATAAAGTATTTCCTGAAGACTCTGACATTAATGTAAGACATTTTATACAAAGCAGCATTATTTAAAGAGCAGAAATGATAGGAAAAAGAAATTAAAAACAAAAGGAAAAGGAAAGGAAATATAACTAATTTTATTCTATACTAATGCCATTCACTTTACCTCTCTATCCCTTTCTGTCTTTGAAAAATATTTTGACTTCCAGCACATCCATACATCAATTCATATATTGCCTTCTACGCTTTACATTTCCTACCGCTCAGTTTTGAAAATCTTGAAAAATCCATGCAATTTACTGTTTATTGTTTTTTATCCTATTATTCTGCATTAACTATTTGTTTCTACATTTATTTTATCAATGTTTGTGAGTCACATTTCTCTGTCTGCTTGTGTCAATACAGAGAGTGATGTAAGGTTCCTTGCCTTGTGCATTTGGCATAAAAATGCTTTGTTTTACATTGCCAATACATATTCAGAGCTTGTAAATGAGATGAGCTGGACATGAAAAACAGTTTTGAAATACAAAAAAATGTAATATAAAGAAAAATAATCAGAGCTTGTATTTGTGACCATTCTCCAGCTGGTTCAAGATATTTCTCTATTATCCTATAGTTACGGCTGTCTCCTTCATATTGAAAATTAAGAGTAATGCCACTGCCAAATATCCTCTGAAACTAAAAAAAAACTATTTTTCAGGCCTTAGGATACATGCAAGCTGCTCAAGGATTCATTCTGTGACTATAATGTCTGATCATAGAAACAGAACAACATTTTAAGAAAATGCATTTTCTCTTTTTAATTAAACTTATTAATTAAGTTGTGAAAAAATGATGAATGGGAAGAAGATGGAATTTGCAGTGTTTTTATTATGCCAAAAGAGGCACTATAAAACCCCCAAATATCTCATGAAAATCAACAGCCAGTTTATCCAAGCAGAGTTAGTTTTGTTGCTAAGCAACATTTTACATTAGGTCTAAGATGTCGGCACTCCAACATGACTGAGAAAGAAGAGGGAAGCTACTGCTTCTGAAATCAAATATCTACATATCACAAGAAAAGCTGAGTTCATCATATCAAGAATTTGGAGCTGATTCAGCTTTTAAATATTGCAAAGAAACCAAGAATGGGAAATCCAGAGTCTTAAATATTTTCATGACTATCTGCCTGCCTGTCTGCCTATTCATTTGCAAGCAATTTGATAAAGTATAAGCAATTTGATGCCACTATATCTGTTTAATGATCAATCAAAAGATTCCTAGCTTAGTATGTTTTAAAATCCAGTTCTTCTAACTACTAAACTAGCTACTAAATAGATTACCATTATTTTCGACTATTAATAATTAGTTCCTTTTTCAATGAGGAGTTCAGAATACTGTAAATAGTCCTCTCTATTTTATCCTCACAAATGTCTGAGAAGAAACACTTGTTGGCCCAGACTTTGCTTTCCATTCTGAAATCTTTCCAAATCGATTTACATCAGAAAAAAAAAAGAAAGTCTCTATTTTGGTACAAATGTAATACAAATGTCACATTCAAGAACTGACCTATTTGATACAATTGTCTGTTTGATACCCTTTCTATTAGGACATCACCAAAGGCACAATCAGTAAACAGCAAAGCAGAAATTTGAACTAAGATATGGCTTTTGGCCAAGTGTCTACCTTAATTGTTTTCTGAAGGTAAACAGGTAAACTAACATTGGTTAGTTGTTGGAGGAAAACCAACTAAGAATTCCAGAGCTGTGGGTAGATTGGGTGTAGTGAGCATATTTTCTTGAAAAGAATAAAGGACAAACCTAAAAAGAACCTGAAAGAGATTCATAAAGGTTAAAATTAATTCTTTTTGTTTATAACTTTCCTTTATAAAGAAAAATTCAAGTGCAAAATCAATAAAATAAATCATTAAATCAAATAAATCTAAAGGACAGCTTTCTGTCCTTTATAATAAAGATCATTGTAAGCATAGATGAAATCTCACGTTCAGTGAATTAAGTTAAGATCTATCACTCTTTTTTTGGTGGGCACCAGAACCTACTGAGATGGGTGACTCAAAAGTTTGGCCCCCTTTCTGTAATTCTTTTATTTATTTCATTCCTTTATCAATTTATCTCATTCTCATCTCATTCTCTTGCAATGTTAAAAGGCAAAATGAGGGACTTAAACCACCATTTCTCCTTTGATAATTTGTGACACTTTCTTCCCAAGTGGACCCTTGTGCTACCCCATTTTGAAAGATGGATCTCTGCATGCTGTGTAAGGCCTGGGAGAGCTCTCCAGATTGTTGATTTGCATACTCAAGGTGTGACCAGTGCAGTATCCCTACAACAAAAGATTTAGAAAGCTACTGCTTCTGGGCCCTTCAGTCCCACTCATGGATTATCTTGAGGTGAAGAAAAGATTTTTTAATGTATTTGTGGTGTGTGTGTGTGTGTGCGTATTTATGTATTAAATGTATTTACTACCCATCTCATTTCAAGCAACTCTGGGTGGCTTGGCTGAAATCTTTGTCTGACAGGTCTTGGGCCTAGTGTTATCTATGTAACAAAGGACATCTTCCTTCTTTAGCCAAAACCATAGTTGCATGATACACCTCCTCTATGCAACTCTTCAAACCTTGTGCAAAAGCAAATTTAGATGCTACTTTTCAAACATTTTTAATTGGAAAGATTGCAATGCTTTTTCTCCCAAAAGATCTTGACTTATACTTACATACTGATTATAAAGTAGATTGACTAGATGTTTAAAAGCCAAGCAAAAGGCTTATAATATTTCACTTTATTCTGCCTGTCAGTTTCTTTTTTTAGCCCCATAGGGAAAAAAAGAGCTGATTATAATTACAGTAGATAGGGTAGGGTTCAATTTCTAAAATGTTAATTGAAAACTGAAATGAGCCTTTTACATTTTTATGACTGTGAACTGTTTACAGTGAGAACAATTGTCATATTTTAAATCGCCGTAATTGAACGTGAAAGAAATAGTACTTTTCAAGGCCAATTTTTTGCTTCATTTCTGTGCTATTTATCCCTAAAATAAATAGCAATACCATACTTAATTGTGGCTGATTTCAGAAGCTAAGCAGGGTCATCTCTGATGAGTCCTCAGACAAAAAACTTCAAAGGCTAGACTGGAATTTTTAAGAAAGAATCCCAGAAGGAAACTTTCAGGTTGAATGTGGATGGGGAGTTATCATGAATATGCTGGTGCAGAGGCACGGGTAGCTTTGGGTGTCCCAAAAGTAGCCCATGTAACACTACTGCTTCACAAGCTGCATTGGCTGTTTGTTTGTTTGTTTGTTTGTTTACTTATTTATTTATTTATTGGGCTTGTATTCTGCCCTCTCTCCAAAGGACTCAGGGCGGCTCACAACAATAAATACACAAATTCAATTATAAAATATAACAAATATAAGAATCCCTTAAAATCACATTTAAAATCCCTTCAGTCCAATCCGGCCAGGCCAAATAGCTATGTTTTAAGATCACGGCGGAAGGAGCGAAGGTCAGGAGCCACCAGGGGCTCCAGGGGGAGCTGATTCCACAGAGTAGGCGTGCCCACAGAGAAGGCCCGCTCCCTGGGAGTCACCAGTCGACACTCACTGGCCTACGGGACCCCAAGGAGACCCTCCCTGTGAGAACGTACTGGGCGATGGGGAGCTGTCACTGGCCGCAGACAGTCTGCCAGTTATCCTGGGCCTAAGCCATGTAGGGTTTTATAGGTAATTACTGCTGGTCTGCTTCTAGGTACATTTCAATGTGTTGGTAATCACCTTTAATGCCCTTCGTGTCATGGGTCCAGGTTACTTGAGGGACTGTCTCAGTGTGGTTGCCCCCTGTTCAGACCAGTTTGCAAGAACCAGTAGTAAAACTGGCGGGAGGCTCCGCCCGCTGACCCGGATGTTATCATAGGTGATCTGCGCATGAGCAGAAGCTTCTGCGCATGTGCAGAAAAGTGCATGCAGGTGCGATGCGAACCAGTAGTACAGGTAAGTAGAACCCACCCCGGACTGTCTCATCCCAATGGGATGGGCTTGCTTCACCCAGGCATGCTGCAGGCTCCATTAGCCAGGGTATTCCAGCTGGTGGGTTCCAAGAGAAGAGCTCTCTCTGCCATTGTGCTTGCCCTTTGGAACATCTTGCTCCGCCAGAGTGAGGTCAGCTTCCACCTCCCTGTCCTTCTCAAGAATTTAAAGACCTGGTTCTGCCATTTGGGTTGGGACTCCAAGGAATGGGACTTCACTTTGGCAGAGGGTGATAGATTAATAATAGATCCTACCTCCTCCCCCATCATCCTACTCCCTCAACATCTTTTAGTTAACATTAACTATTTATATATTTATAAACTTTTACTTGTATTGTGTATAGGTTTTGTACAATTTTATCCTTTTCATATTGTAAGCCACCCAGAGGAATAGTAAAAAAAAAGTTCCTTGGATTCCAATAAACTATGAAAATTATGAATTATGTTTTACCAGGTCACTTTGCTAAAACCAGGGATTTTTATTTTCATATAACAAACAAGTAAAATATTTTCAATTTATGACAATAGCTTATATACTGTATGTATGAATGTATGTATGAATGTATGTATGTACACACACACACACACAGAGAGAGAGAGAGAGAGAGTATTTAAGCTATTGTCATAAACTGTAAATATTTTACTTGTATCTTGAAAATATTATTGTGAATTAGATGGAAATCATGTAGAATAGAATAGAATAGAATAGAATAGAATAGAATAGAATAGAATAGAATAGAATAGAATAGAATAGAATAGAATAGAATAGAATGAGCTGGAAGGGACCTTGGAGGTCTTCTAGTCCACCCCCAGCTCAAGCAGGAAATGGTATAGCATTTCAGATAAATGTCTGTCCAGTCTTTTCTTAAATACCTCCAATGATGAAGCACCCACAACTTCTGAAGCCAGCTGTTCTACTGCTTAATTGTTCTCACTATTAGGAAGTTTCTCCTTAGTTCCATGTTGCTTTTCTTCTTGATTAGTTTCTATCCATTATTTCTTGTCCTGCCCTCTGATGACTCCCTTGCCTTTATGGAACCCTTCAAATTCTGGAAAACTGCTATCTTGTCACCTCTAGTCCTTCTTTTCTCTAGATCAACTAAATCCAAATCCTGCAACCATTCTTCATATGTTTTAGTCTCCAGGCCTTTAATCATCTTAGTTGCTCTTATCTGCACTTTTTCCAAAGTCTCAACATCTTTTTGTAGTGTGGTAGTGGTGTTCAAAAGTAGATGCAGTATTCCAGGTATGGTCAGTGGTGGGATTCAAATAATTTAACAGCTGGTTCTCTGGCCTAATGATTTCTTCCAACAACCAGTTTGCCAAACTGCTCAGAAAGTTAACAACCAGTTCTCCCGAAGTGGTGCGAACCGGCTGAATCCCACCACTGGGTATGGTCTTCCTAAGTTTTTATAAAGTGGCACTAATATTTCACATCATTTTCATTCTATGCCTCTGTTTATGCAATTAAAGATTATATTAGCTTTTTTGGCTGCTGCTGCACACTGCTGGCTTATATTTAAGTAATAATGCTTCTTTCCATTGGAAATCTAAAGGACTTGCCATCTCTTTTTTCTGAAAGTATTTATCAGATTTCAGTGAGTTGTCATCTTTTTTGTAAATATATTTTCAGCTGTGATCAAAATTTCATAGGGAGGAATTTGATAGTAGATTTGGAAGCAGCGTATCATATCATATCATATGAAGCTATAGTTAAAACCTTTTTTCCCCATTTTGAGGTCTGATTGCTGGATACACAACCTATTGAGCCATGGTTTTAAAATGTGTGTTGAACATTATCAGCTTCTACAACAGATAGACAATGCCCTCTAGATGTTTTGGATTATGACTACCACAAACAACTGCCCCCACTTCTTAAAGCTCTGCAGTAGTTTCCTGTGAACTCCTAGGCCCAATAAATCTCAATTCTAATTTAGTGCTGAAGAATTCAGGAGATTATCTTCCCCAGTTTCATCCAATTCTGCTTGGGATCCGAAGTAGCCTTTCAATGGTTTAACTAGATTGGAGCATGACTGGGTACAGATTGTCAGATATGCTTGCTGACCTGGGATTTACACAGTAATAATTGGACCAAATTGTCTTTACAAAATAAACATTGTTTTATTTTTTTTAACTCTTATAATTTTTCCCGTCCCATTTTAGGGTACATTTTATTTTTGATTGTTTTAATTATATATTTTTGTACAGGGATTAGAGCTCCTTCAGATGGAAATATGGTATATAACAACAACAATGAATTGCACCCAGAATTTTCCATTGGATATGTTGAAGTAGAACATGGGGGGAAACAAAGTGAAAAACTACTTCCTTACGCTGCACCCTAGCTATCCCTACATTGTTCTGGAAGATTAGCTGCTAGGACCTGCAACACAGGGGGGAAACTGCTGCTCTACTCCAATATTTCTCAACCTTGGCAACTTTAAGACGTGTGGACTTCAAATCCCAGAATTCCACAACCAGCTGACTAGGGAATTCTGATAGTTGAAGTCCACACATTTTAAAGTTACCAAGGCAGAGAAACCAGCTCTATGCTGTTCCTCCAGCTAGAAAATTCCACTCTGGATTCTTGTTCCCTCCAGGAACAGAAGAAGCCCTTCTATTCTGAGAAACCCAATTTTCATCCAAACCTAACTACTCGGAAAACCTTTCAACAGATTTCTACTGTCTAAATTTCTGAAATTGGAAGAACACAGTAAGGAACAGAATGCTGTCTTAGCACCTCATCCTGAATTCATCAGATATGATCTTCTTTGCAAGACATAGGAAGGGGTGGGCTACTGATTTGACCCGGGATGGCTGTTCTTACCTTCTAAGTTCTCAGTTCTGAATTAAATAGAAACTGACTGGATGTCGGAACCTATAAGGAACAAAATATATGACGTTTGTATGCATTTGCAGGATAATAAGCTTTTATGTAAGTCTATCAATGGCAGCCAAATCTTATATTTTTGGCCTCTTTAGTTATTGCAAGGCTTGGTTGTTAAATATTATGAACAGTACACCCAATCACAGATAAACAGCACCTCTTGCAGTCAAGCTCATATCCACAAATTTTGCGGCTTTGCCATTTTCAATTGTGTTATTCTTCGTTCTGCAAGCAACTAAGAATCTTACAATAAATTTGAAAATGAGTGTTGCAATTGTTATTAAATTTCCCCTAGATGTAGCAGTTTGGATTGTTCTTTCTATTGTAAACAAACTTACATCTGATGTGTATATAATTTTTTTAAGCATTGTGAAGCTAATTGCCTATGATCATGGAAAAGCAAAAAACACTATGGTGTAACTAACATTAACCAGCTAAGTTTCTGTCTTAATACCTAGGACAGACTAGATGGAAACATATATAGCATTCATATTTTGAACATAGAAATAGATTTATGTATGTATGTATGTATGTATGTATGTATTTATTTATTTGATTTATATTATCGCCTATTCGCCCATGGCGGCTGTTATGTGCCTGTTTAATATATGAACAGTTACTGCTGTACGTTTGTTCTTTACATCCTTAACCTGTGTATTTGTAAATGAACATATAACTAAGAGGAGTGTGTGTGTGTGTGTGTGTGTGTGTGTTTCTGTGTATATGTGTATTTTTCACTTCTCTGTCCTTATTAGAAGCTTAGATTTCTAGCCTTTCCCTTTGGAAAAAATAAACCAAAATAACTATAGCATGATTACTTTTTCTGATTATTTATATTATAAGGAAATGATGAAGAACTATCTACACTTTCTTCAAGAAGAAATAAATATTATTTCCTTATACCAACCCACCTCCCACTTGAAGCAAAATCAAAGCCCAAAACCACTAAACCAAAAAAAACCCAAAACCCAAAAAACCTCCCACCCCAAACCAACCCTTAAATTCACCATTACAGTAATAATGTCTGCCTATCAATGCTCCTCTGATCCAATAGAGGATATCAGGAAGGTAAGTACAGAAATTTATGAAATTCATTTTATAAATAAGTATAGCAGCTTTCAAAAATTATATATTTACTTTTGGATAGCCTCCAGCTAAACAATAGCAGAGAAATTTAAAATATTATTCCAGATTCTCAGCTTTATATCTTTCAAGAGGGAAGAACCTTAGGTTGTAAGCTTTTTGGATGAAAAAAATGAAATATCAATAGGCGGCCAAGATTCAAAAAGGTCCAAAACCATCTTCAAAGATCAAAAGGCACAAATTAATGTAGTGTAGATGTAATTGTTGTTATAAGCTGCCCAGAGTAGCCCCATGTGAGATGGTTGGCAAATAAATTTCACAAGTTATTGTGTGATATTTCTGGTTCATGTACTCTTGTTACCTGATTCAAGAACCAGATGACAAGAGAATAAATGGAAGTGAACTGAATTTAAGTCTTGTTAGGCTGAATATTATTGATTCACAAACTGCTATTCATGATATCTTGATAAATATGTGCTTGTAAATCCATATTCACTGGAAGAACAAGCAGGTTATTTCAGGAGGAAATGAAGGAGTTTAACACCTCCTGCACCCCACAGAATATCCTCTAGCTTTTTATATACCCCTAATTCGAGTTACATAATTAAAATTTAGTGGAAAAATGAACATCACAGGACACTCAGGAGGAACTCAGAAAAAACTCTTGAAAAGACTTAGAAAACGAAAGTTTCCATTTAAAAAAAATCAAAATATTCTTCTGGCTTAAGCAGTAAAATAGATATGTCAACAGGACATGTTAATAAATTGGTGAGACATCTATCTGCACTAGTTAAGATTAATTACAGTTGTATAAAGTGACATCCCAGAAATGAGATCAGTCAAGGGATTATATCTGGAGAACAATTTAGCAGAAAAAAGGACTGAGTTTGGCTCATATTTCTAATTCTATACTATGTGCCTGGTTGGACTTCTAAATGGGGGGAAAAAGGCTTCCCAGTGCATTTCCAAGTTGGTTGAGATTATTATTATTAGTTCTTCATTACTGTGACAAAAAGTAGCTCAGTAATATTAGTGCAATACATTACTTAAGGCAAGCTATTCATAGCAAAGCAACTCACCCCCACATACAGACAAGTTCTGTATTCCCCCCCCCCCCCCCACTAAATTTCATGGTGGCAAAAAAGGTATTCATTACACTAGCCATTTACAAAAATCCAACCTTAAACATTCTATACCTGTGATGTGTAATTAAAATTAGCAAGATAGGAAAAGATATATGTTGGCTCCCACATGTTGTTATTGTTTTTTATTCTTGTTATTACTAAAATTGAATCAGAACGGATATATATATATATACTCTAAAAGCTGGAGAGAGGCAGCTTTCTGAATTTATAATCCAACATCTTATCTAGAGGAACAGACTGGATGGAAAAGGTTATCCATTTAATATGAATGTGGCTTTTTTTTTCTTTTTGTAAAGGAGAGGGAGAAAAAGAAGAAATACAGCCCTTGGTTAAGAACGTGTAATGAGTTATCCAAGCTTACCAGTGCTTGGATGATAAGAATACAATGAATGCTGTAAGCAAGAGTGCAAACAATTGGAAATGTGTAATGGCACAAGCTGATCTTGGATCTGATGGATAACTGACATCCCAGCCCTGGATTCACTGTGCCTGCATGTAGAATTTCATGCTCCATTAACTAATTCTGAGCATGCTGTGTCCCATTTTATCAGGAACAATTAGCGGATGGGGAAAAGCAGCTCAGAGAAAATAAGGTAAGAAGCAGGTCACGCAACTGTTTTCGAAACTGGTCCTAGCAAATTTGGCATATTATTTGAGGACTGATTAACACACTTTTAACCCATCCGGATTGCTAATACATACACTGCGCAGACTAAGAAAAGTACATTTCTTGCATGTGATACGGAAGCCTTAGGAGGAAAAAAAAATAAGATTTGAAATTAAGTTTGACCAAATGTGTGTGTTTTATCTGTGCCCATGGAAATCATGAGCAATTATGCTTATAATTGCAGGTCAGGATTTGTGAATGCCAAGAGGATGATGTCATGTTCAACCAACCAACCAACCAACCAGGAGAGTTAAGATGTTAAAAACTATAACTCTGATCTGATAAAATTATGAAGAATACCTATTGGCTTTCCCTTTAGGAGGAATATTGCACAAGTGTCAGTTTTAGGATAAAAGGAGGAACTTATCGTCATCAGGCTGGGTAGCTTAGGAACTGTGAGTCTTACGTTGCTTTGTGGGAGTTTCATTAGGATGTTTTCGTACTTCTTTAATTGTGATGGTTATTTTTGGAATCTGTATGCCACCTAGTTATTTATTAATTGGATGGCCTATTAATTTAATTTATGAATAAATTATATTAAAAAAATCCCCATCATTTTAGTTATGATTACATATTGTACAAATAGCTGATCACTCAGAACAGTGGATAAGAGCTATTACATAATCTGTATTTAAAACAGTATTTTTCCAACTTGGCAACTTTAAGATGCGTGGACTTCAACTGCAGAATTCCCCAGCCAGTTTCATAATAGTTTCAAAGGAATTGTAGAAAGAATGTTACCCAGAAGGTCAATCTCAAAGAGAGAATAATTGTCGTGAGTTACAGAGGAGACAAATTTCATTAAATGGTAAGCTGAAGTCAGGGTGAATAGACAAGAGGTGTTCCTCTTTATGCCAAATCTCCCTAGCAGTCTACCAATACCATGTTGCTCAAAGGCCAAAGGCTGACCCCCTTTTTATGAACTCCCAGTACCAAATAATACATTCAAGCTCCTAATCAACCAAGCAATCAAAAGCCTTAATATAGAACAGTTGCATAAAACAAATAATCAAGACAGAATTTTCTAATGACAATCTAAAAGTCAGAAAATGGAAAATTGTGGAATAGGAACTGAGAAAAATGATAAATGTGATAGACTATCCAGGGTGTAATATATTCTCCAATGGAGCAACTACAAATTTAGCAAGTTATGAAAACTGTTTGAACAAACTCTAACTCTATAGAACAAACTCTATATATTGGTTCACAAAATACAAATTCATTAAAATATGAAGGAAACATATCTGTGGAGATTCTCAGTCATCCAGATCATAGCTGTCTCAAAGGTCCTTTTTCTCAAAAGGCAACTGGATTGTTTTTATCTTGAGGAGGAAGAAGAAAACATTCAAGAAGCGTCATCAGTTATGAGTACCTATCCTTCCATCCCCCCACCATCAGAACTGATGACGCTTCTTGAATGAGAAGCAAAACATTTTCTTCTTCTACCTCAAGGAAAAAACAGTCCAGTTGCCTTAAAAAAAAGCACATTTGAGACATGAATGAAACATATTTTGTCTGCACCCTTAAGAAAGGTAAGAGAACTGTTTATAGGATTTTGCACCAGATGAAATCTCCATCTCAGCTTCCTACAATTCCAATAATGATCAATTATGAACTTTCTTCCAATAGTTAATTTTTACATTAAAAAAAACCAAAAAACCCACAAAGTAGCAGTATAAAGTCTCATCAACTGTAGTTGAAATCATGAGATTAGGAAAATTTAAGTTCCAAAAAGCAAGAAAATTAAAAATTATTCTCTACAACCAACAAAATAATATATTTTTAATGATATGGTAATTAGCTATTGTCAGATTTTGAAGTCTCGGTAAAAATAAGCATGTGCCATTGTCAAGGAAAAGCTTTTTTCAGTAGCTTAATGTCTAAACGAATTAAACATCGAAATGCATCATTTATACTTGCTGTAAGCCAGTTCTGTAATTCTGATCATGTCAGCCCTTGTTAATTTTAAATTTTTACTGCTTCTAATGCTGCAGAATCCTTTTATAGAGTTTGTTTCAGGAAATTGAAGCATTTTCCTTAAAAAATATAGTTATAAAAATGAACAAAATAAGTCAAAGTTATACAGTTTCAATTCCGCTTGTTTGTGTCAGCCTCCCACTTTTACATTGCTTGCTTGCTACGGCTGCCATTGAAACGGGGGGAGGGAGGAGCTTTCTGGATAGTTGGGAGGGGAGAAGTGAGCTGATGGAGTAAATTGGAGAAAGTTTTCCTCAGCGTTTCTCTGCAGCTGGGAGGCACGCTGATAACCAGTCAAGGTCAACCATCCTGGCATACCAGAAGGATGGAGCCATCGGAAACTGCACCCCACACGATCCTTTGGGGGGGGGATGTGGATTGGATAATCCTGACTGGACCATTGGGGGGAGGTTTTAAGGATGATTTCTATATGTAATTTTAGCACCTATTGCCTGAGACCTTGCTTTTCTTTGGTTGCATTCAGTTCATACTCAGTAAAAATACCTTTCTCTATGAAAATGGAGTTGGGGTTTTTCTTTCTTGAGTACTGAAAGGAAGCATACCTGACATTTTGTTTGTTTGTTTTGTGGGAAAGAATTGAGTTTAATTGTCAACTGATACTGACGGCATTTCAAGTTTTCAATTCACTTAATAAATTATTGCAGATTTATTCAGTATGGTGGCTATTGCCATAAGTGCCTGGGAAGAGAATACAACAAAATGAGTGTCACTTTGTGTCACAATGTCATAATGCAACTTCTGAGTTGTTTTACTTGTGACCCAATGTTGTATACCGGTATATGGGTGTAGAGTAGAATTTAAATCCTTGGAATCCATCAGTCATTTCATAATTTGTGGACATTCTGGTTGCTGGGTTGGGTTTGGGAGGGAAAAGGTGTAACCCAAATATTCACTCATGCTATCAGATATTGATTGATTGATGGCTGACTAACTGACACACCAATCTAATCAGACAATCTCTACACCACTCCCTTAATATTATCTCTTGGCGATGAATTATGAACTCAAATAATGGATGCATTATCCATTATTGGAACTCAAATAATGGATGCATTATCCATTCACATCAAGAAAGCTTTGACAAAAACTTTTCCACAAAACAAAATTATGAAGCAAAAGCACATTTTCCCACTTCAAAGGGGTGAAACTGGGTAACTGCAAGTGAACCACCATAGTATGCAGAAGTCACTCTAAAAGAGAATATCTGTAGTTCAGGATTGAAGTGAGGGGATTTTGGTCCTCTCTGAGCTTGGTTGTTTTCTTGCATTTCATTATCCAAACTAGGTAACAACATCAGTGCTAGTTATCAGTGATTAGCTGATGAGGTTACCTGGTTTGGATAACGAGAAGTCACTCTGTTCAAGGCAAGACCATCAATTGGGACAGGGTCACCTCAGACAGATCCTTTGCAAGGCCAGATTTGTCTACCAAACAGCCTACACCTTGAGGCAGAGTGCACTTCTGTTCCAAAACCATCATAGATAACGAGTGTTTTTCTGGTGGGACTAGTCTATCAGAGCAACCTGGTCTACCCAAATATGAGACAGAGTATACTGCTTCCACTTTCGCCTTTCAGCCCCAATCCAGGAGCCTTCGCAGGCAGTCGCTTTCATGACAAACTATTTTTGTGTTGAATGTATTTCTCCCTTTATTTCTTTGTTGGTAAAATATAAATTCAACATCATAGACAATTGTGCTTTCATTCTTCCAAGATATAGAACATAGAATAGCAGAGTTGGATGGGACCTTGGAGGTCATCTGGTCCAACCCATTGCTTGAGCAGGAAATTTTATACCATTTCACACAAATGGCTGTCCAATCTTCTCTTGAAAGCAAATTGTATTTTGTTTCATAGATTCATAAAAGACAAATTTAACATTTAATAGGTCTGAATCTTTAAAAAAAATAGTGTGAAAGAAAGGAATAGTGTCAAAGAATACAACTGCCATGTACCTTCAAAACTATATTTTAAGGCTCATTCTCAACAAGGTCTTCTTCCAGATTTTCTTGCTAAGTAGTCTTGGAGGGACTTTTTTCAATGGACTTTTCTACATATCCAATAGCTGTAGCAATAAATGCTGTAGTAAACAAACTGCTTACCTTAAGGTAGTTCTAAACTTATGACAGTTCATTTAGTGGCTGTTTGAAGTTACAACGGCACTGAAAAAAGTGACTTTGACTATTTTTCATATTTATGACTTTTGCAGCACCTCCGGGATAATGTGATCACAATTCAGATGCTGACAGTTTATTTACAATATATTTATGATGGTTGTAGTGTCCCAAGGTCATGTGATCACTTTTTGTGATCTTCTGACAATCAAAGTCAATGGGGAAACCAGATTTACTTAACAACTTGGTTACTAAGTTAATAATTGCAGTGATTCACTTACCAACTGCTGTAAGGAAAGTTGTAAAAATGGGACAAAATTCAGTTAACAACTGTCTCGCTTAGCAACAGAAATTTTGGGCTCAATTGTGATCATAAGTTGAGGATTCACTTTCCTTAAAATTGCCACCAGTTATATTTTAAATTATGTGTAAAGTAATTCTTTATTATTCCCCTTTCCCACTTTTACTTTCCCATAATCTTTATTCATATCTCAATTTAAGACACATTTGCAGGAGGACCTAAAAGTGATCGACATTTGGCAGAGTATTTTATTATACAACTTCTGCTGAGCCCTAAGCTGTTTGATGTTCTGCTTCTAATTTTATGTTCTTAGAAGGAAATAAATATTTGTTGATTCAGCAGCAAGCTATTCATTTGATGTTAAATAAATAGCTAAGCCAGATGGTTAATTTTTTTAAAAAAATGAAGCAATCAGGTGCCTATTAAGCAGCCCTCTGACATTTATCAAGACAGCAGATCAATGTGTATTGTGCTGAAATGGTTTATTGATTTTCCTGAGATGACTTTAGTAATGAAATCCATTGCTTTTTCATATTTAGGTCACTGGTTGAATGGGAAGTTTGTAACGGTCAAATATTATCTTCTTATATGAATTATAAGTTCCCTAAGTTCCGAGGTATTTTCTCTCACTACAAGGAAACATGAAATAAGGCTCATGATACAACCTCAATGTTGTCAAGACAATAAGAAAGTATGTTGGCCTGAAAATTGCTGCCACCTCAGTTTCCTTGTTAATGCATCTCCAGAATGAGGCTGGCAGCTTTCGCTCTGTCAGTTGAGGTACAGAATTGTTGCATCTGCTACTACTGTCAGAGTAGAATGACACCATCCTTTAATTATTCCAAAAAAGCTGCTTCAAACTGATTTCAAAGGAGGTGTACTCGAAAGGATGTGACCCAGAAGACAGAGAATGATCATCTTGAGTTGCAAGGAGACAGATCCTGAGGAAAGGCAAGAAAACCTCTAAGAAACAGTTTGACAATGGAATCAGTTCCTTCACTGAAGGTGTTCAAGTAGAGGCTAAGAAATCATTTTTAAAGGATGCTTTAATTCAGATTACTGCAATGACAAAAGACTGAATTTGATGACCCAACTTCCCCCTTCTAGTTCTGTGATTCTGAATTTGTGGGAGGAGGAGCTGTAACAGGGGGAAACAGTAGCAATCACTTTCCCTTCAGTAAGATATGTTTACCTACAGATTGATTCTTAAACAACAGCAAAAAAAAAAAAAAGCTAGTACAATCCCACCTTTCCCACTGCAGTTCCATTCTCCCATAGGATGAATTCATTGGACTTCATGTGTTTTTACGCCACGATCCCAAAGGGAATGGATCATAAACCTTTATTCCCCAAAATTCTAGGGTGTTCTCTTTCATCCTTGCTGAATATATTATACTTTGGATTTGAGATAGTTTATGAGTATATTTTTAATAACACCAATATTATAAAACAGGAACATTCTTTGAATTGCTTCAGAGTTCTCTGTAATTAATATTTCATTCATTCTTTACAAATATAATAAGACGATAATGCCATGATACTTATGTCTAGATATATAATATCCAAGGAGAAATTAACAAGCATGTTGATTTAGTTCCAGCATATGAATACGTAAGAAACCAAACTATTCACACGGCCATTCAACAAGCTGCTCAGAATTTAAATATAGTTGCAAACAAACAATCAATCACACAAACAACTGACCATACAGGCACACAAGACATATATAAGATAAAGAGGAATAGGGCAAGAAAATCCTGCTGAAGATGTTACCTGGTCTGGTAACGAAACGTTCAGAAACTAAATTGAAACAAGCTTGGAGAGCAAACCACTGCCAAAATATAATATCCATTTCTGTTTACAGAAATATGCCAGGAAAGAGAATAAATATTTAAAACATTTTTGAATAAACTATGTCTGCAAAGCTGGAGAATAACTCAATCAATAACAGGTCAGTCTATATACCAATACCAAAGAGATGAAATTTAACAGTGAGCAAACAATTATATAAATTCTGAATTTTGCATGCCAGAAAAATAATGCTTAAGATCATCCAATGCAGAAGTGAGCCTTACGGAAAAAAGGTTATGTCACATTTTCAAACTGACTTTATAAAAAAATGAGAGGACTGATGCCTGTTGGATAATTGAGAAAGTCAAAGACACACACACACACACACACACACAAAAGGGGGGGGGAAGCTCAATGCCTGCTTCATTGATTATAGAAAGACCTTCGGTTCTCTGGATCATGTTAAAGTATGGAATGTGTTTAGGAAAATGGGATTCCTAGGATATCTGATTGTTCTCATGCAAAACCTATCCATGGGTCAAGAAGCCACAGTTTGGATGGAACATGACAAAACTGACTAGCTTCAAATTGGCAAAGGAATGGGAGAAGACTGCATACTCTGTCCTTATTTATCCAATCTTTATGCAGAATATATACCCTGTTTCCCCCAAAATAAGACATGCCCTGATAATAAGCCCAATCGGGCTTTTGAGCGCATGGCAATAAGGCCAAGCGCTTATTTCAAGGTTAAAAATATATATATAAGACAGGGTCTTATTTTCAGGGAAACACGGTATTACAGGGAAGCAAAATTGGAAGAAGATGACTATGGTTTTAAAAATGGAGAAAGAAAGTTCTGATAACTATTCTGATAACTGAAAAAGCAAATGTCTGCAAGATCTACTAATGAAAGTCAAGGAGCACAATGAAAAAAAAATGGAAGTAAGATTAAATATAAAGAAGATCAAAGTAATGACAACAGGTACCCTTTGAACTTTACAGTGAAGAAACTGAAGTGATAGATAGCTTTTGCTTTTTTGACTGTCGACAGTAAAAGAACCATCAGTCAAAAAACTTTATTTGTTTTAACTATTGAATAATGTTATTAGCATGACAACATATTAATAGCAATACCACTTAGACTTATATACTGAGGAGTTGTGAATGCTTCAACACTGGAGTTTTTAAGAAGAAATTGGACAATCATTTGTCTAAAATGGTAAAGGCTTTCCTGCTTGAGCAGGGGGTTGCACTAGAAAACCTCCAATGTCCCTTCCAACTCTGTTATTCTGTTAATGTAAAAAAAAATACAATGTCATGATGGGTGCAAAGCTTAAAGAGTTATGAATTTGAAAATAATGTTGTGGTTTTGTGGGTTTTTTCTGTTCAGCTGCATGAAAAAATAACAGAAAATGTTTGTTAAAGTGAGGGGATAACATGACATTTACTGAGAATAAGTAAGTACTGTAGACCTCATTCATATTGTAGAGCATTGAAGAGGCTCTTTATACCTCAGTACAATTAAAAACAAATATTTCCTCCTCTCTTCTGTGTAGAGTCCATGGAGATGCTTTGGTTGCTTTCCTTTTCCACTGCAATTGCTCTGGTTGCCAAATGGTCAAATCGCAGGAAAAGGCAAGATGTTATCCAGGGTTTGCATGAGCCCAATAATAATTCAGAAACACAAAATATGTACAATTAAATATTAACGTCTATATGACAGGGTGCAAAATTCATGAACCACAGGCAGCCCAAGAGCCTAAGAGCCCCAGAACCATTCAGAATGAGCAGGGACATTTTATTCCGCTTTGTTGTCCTTTTGGGGATTTGGGAGGTGTTTTAATAAGTGAAATATTGTTTGAACATTACAGATGTCCCATGTCCCACCCAAATTAGTTTCTGGCATTCAGCATGCTATGCAAAGCAGGTGTACTAACATGTTCTGCCCCAGCTATGGATCCCAAAGAATGTAGTACACACAAACTCTGAACAAAACTGAGTTTACTTCAAAACACAGTCTTTTGCAAATGCAGGCTGTTAATAAAACGTTCTTAACAACCTGCCAGAAATTCCACAGATAAGATAGAGTCTAACTAGAGTTGGCAGAAAGCCTAGAAGTCAGGTTTGCAGAGAAAATTCAAACTCAATGATCAGTGAACGAATGGACGAAGACACGTTGTTTCCTGCAGCTTTTTACAAGCTGTGTGCAAACTTAAATAGGCTAAGGGAGTGGCCAATTAGCCCCAAGCCTTACTCTCAAGGAGACCTCCTCCTGAGTAACCACTCCTGCCTTTTGGCAGCTATGCATGCTCATGCATTGAGAAGACGCTCCTCCACTTCATCCTCTTCACTTAAAGGAGCCTCTGGAGGTTCTGAAGGCCCTGGCTGAATCCCTGCCTCTGGCACCACATCTTCTTCAGCCTCCTCACTGTCCAACTCGACCACCGGCTGCACAAGCTGCTGGCGCGACACCACACCAGCCACCTCGTCGTCGGGATAGTAACAATCCGCGCAGGCTGCTGGCGGGCCACAACACAACAGAAGCTGTACACCCTATATGAGGTGGAATTGTACAGGAGGGTTAACAAGTTTGACTGTTTCCCATCCCCTTGGTTTGGACCTGTCTGTGTGCATAGAAAGGAATACAGTTTAAGAAAGGAAGAAAAATAACGATAAAGCAAGAAAGAAAATGTGGCAAAAAAAGCATCTTGGAAGGTATATTCATCTGTTTAGAGATTTACATGAATAAAAAGTTTTTCACTACGGATTTAAAAATAAAGCAAGCATTATAAAATTTAATATGACATTGATATATATTTTTTTCCAAAAGGAAACCAATCCCCAAATTTCTCTCTATTCACAGAAATACAAAGGTTGTAACTAGAGGTTAATTATGTTATTTATTCCAAATGTATATGCTTTTGTGTTCCCCTTGAAAGCCTTTCTCAAAATAATTTTGATGCATTCTCTAAAGTGCCACACACTAGATCCAAAATATATATCTACATAAAGCAAGCCTGATGAACCAGTCGAGTTACAGGATACAGAAAACTACCAGATTTTGTTTCCTTGCTTTGTTATGAGTCAGTGTCTGTTGCTAAAAGAATAGCATTTGTAAATAGGAGCACATCATTAATGTGGCTGGAACATTCAAAATGCCACAACATTGTCAATCTGCATGTCAGAATCAAAATACAACCTTGTCAAGAAAAATGCTAAGTTGATGTACAACTTTAAATAGCTCCTGTCTTAGGCAGTTGTTTATGAAGAGTAATTATACACGGGCCGTTTATAATTGCAGATCAAACTATTTAAAAACTGTACTGCAATTGCCTTTTCAAGTGAAACTCAGATTCATTTGTGTCTCCAATAGAAAATATCCTTGTAAAGGATAATAAAGCATTGTGCATACAGTATTTGAAAATTTGATCCCCACATTAAAAACCTTATTTGGTTCTGAATTTTCATTTTTTGAAAATTGAAGGGGTTTATTTACAGTGCTTAACTTTGCTAATGTTACTACTTGTTTCTGGACATATGGACTCCCAGGCATGAGGGAGCCTGTGGCTTGGTTATGTTCGATTTTAGTCCATAATGTCATTTCTCACAGTGAAGATCCAGATGCCTATGGGATGCTCATAAACGTTGCTGTCCTGACAAGAATAATATATGAATTTTCGAGATATGTAACATTATTTTATCCTGATTCATGTCTATTTTATGATTTATTACAACACAGAAGAAAAAATTAAACCATCATAAGAGTGTCATACACTAACCATTATAAATGTAGCCCCTGATCAAAAAAGCCAATTGTAATGAGATAATATTAACAATATTTGCAAAATAGAAGTATGGTGGGGGGCTTCCCAGCAAGATCTTGCACAATATGGGGGAGGGGTTCTACCAAGAAAACATGCCATCTGGCCCCTCACTTTGGATGGAGGAGTCCTTCTCAAGATCAATGTGTCACTGTGGACCGATTCAGTTGAAAAGATAGAATCCTGCAAGTGCATGGGTTCCAAGCCTTGTAGAAAAGTTTAATTCCGGGACATTGAATTATTTCTAGAAGCCAATTGATAATCAGTGCAATCACTTCCGCAAATTGCCTACTCCCTACAATATGCAGTTGGGGCAGTCTTTTTGAACCCATCAGCAACCCAATTGCCTTCAAAGGCAACCCCTGAAAAGTACATGGCAGTAATCTAACTACAAGGTGATGACTGCACGAGTCACTATTACAAAGATGTCCCAGTACAGGAACATCTACAATTATTATTGGCATGGGAAAAGGATGCCTGAAAGCATCTTGTGCAAAATATTTAACCAGAGTTCTATGTTAGAGGGAAAACTCCATGGAAGAATGGATGTATAATTTGGGGAGGAACAGACTTTCCTGTTTGGAGCTGCATGCTGAGGTATCTTACTTATTTCTGTGTCTTAACATGTATTGGCATACAAATTATGTTTGACAATTACTTGATAGAACAGGGACCATGGCTCTTAGTTTCTCTATGGATTTAGCAACCTTATGATGGTTTTGCAGTCCCCACAGAGGTGAAGGGTTTATAATGGCAAGAGCAATTTTCCCAAACTGACTTATAAAAAGAGCAGGCTGACAATTTAGAATGAAAAAAATGTTTATCTGATTGTCTTAAAAGCTAAATTTATTTTGGAATTATTTTAACTTTTGGTTGTATTTTTTATAATCTTTATTAGGCTAGATACATTTCAGATACTTTGATTAAACTTTTATATCAAGATATTTAAAGAATTATTGCTTATGTGGGGATACTTACTGGATTTTTCTATATATTTGAAGATATTCAGCTATGGAGAAGGATGTTTATTTGAGTGGGAAATTACTTATGCAGTATTAATGATTTGGCTGATTGCAAAGAAGTCATGAATGCAATTGCATTATGGCATTTGACAACCATTATTTAAAGTGACTGATTTTTCTTTTCAGTTGGAAAAAGTGTTATGACTAACCCAGGTCAGATAAACATTTCACATTTTGGCCTGACTGACCAATTGATTAAACTATATAAGTTCAAAGTCTAAAGTTAAATAAAAGAATTGAATTACCATTGCATTTGTTCAGTCTTCAAAAGGAAACAAGCCATTACTAATCTAAAGAAATAGGCAGGCCTCTCTGATTTAGAATCTTCTAAATGTACTTAAATTATAATTCCAAAATAATAGAAGGTTTGGTCCAGGGGTGGGTTCTAATTTTTTTTACTACCGGTTCTGTGGGCGTGGCTTATTTTGTGGGCGTGGCTTGATGGTCATGTGACAATTCTTTAGGATTTAGCAGAGGTACTGGTCTACCAGGCTTTTAACTGCTTGCAGAGCTGTACCGGTCTACTCATGTATTTTTGCAGGCACCGATCTATTCATGTATTTTTGCAGGCACCGATCTATTCATTTGTTATTGGAGGCACCGGTCTACCACCAAACTGCCTTTTACCACTGATCAATTGTAGGGCGGCCCTTTGAAGCCCCATGGCAAGAGTTTAAACAGTTTTTCCTTATAGCCCATCAGCTGGGACTCAGGAGGCAGCAATAGATTGGGGGTGGGGCCAAATAAAAGGTAAGAATGATGTGGCGGGGTGGGGGGGCAGAACCGGTTCGGTGACATCATATCATCACCGCTACCGGCTTGGCAGAACCGGGCAGAACCGGGAGGAACCCACCACTGGTTTGGTCCAAAAACATATTTAGGATGCTAAGTTTATAAGGAGAAACACATAGGAAAAAGCATAACTTTTACCAAAAGAAAAAAAATAAAACAAAAGACATTACCATATCACAATATTATGATCACACATTTTAGCAGAACTACCGCTATTTATATCCAGGGTTAACTAATAAGACCATCCTTTGTTCCACTTCATGAACAAACCACAAGTTATTAAATATTTTACTAACTTTTTAAGCCACTGACACTATTGAATTCATACACATTTTTTTTTGGTTCACAAATTATGCATTTCTATTTGAAAAATAAAATGTGCTTTGTTTTTCTTGTGTATATATA
>WNWU01000041.1:6653767-6679323 GCA_012654045.1 Ptyas mucosa
TATATATATATATATATATATATATATATATATATATATATATATGAATGTATATATGAGTTGCAGCTTCATCAGATAGTTCAAGAAGGAATTTAATGAATTGCTGGCTTTTCTGTAGAAAATTGCATGAATCCTGAGTATAAATTTGACTTTCAATTGACTTTGACTTTATGATTTCAGAAATTAGACACTAGAGGGAACTAAAGAGTCCAAGCAGGAAACGAAAAAGAAAAAAATCTGTCTCTCAATTTTGAATTGGAGAGTACGCAATGGATTGTACAGAATGACAGACAAATACTATGAAATTTGAAGACATTTTGAAGAATGAGGACAGAGACTTTCAATGGTACAATGGCAAAAATATTTACTTATATGTATGTATTATTTACTAAAGAAAAAAAAGAAAGTTTTTGAAGAAAATTTTTTGTAAGAGCTACAGATGAAGAGGTGAAAGTTTATGCAGATTTATGAAAAAAATAAAGGAATTGTGGAATATAAGATAGAAATGGCAGTTAAAGTGGAAATACAAATGACAAGCCATGATCATGATCTGGATAATAACTTCCTGATAAAGTTATAAAAAAGGGTTGCTAAACTTTTGAAGCAACTTTAGAAATGGGAGGAAGGAAGGAAGATAAAAACCCATAACAGCATTTGAATGGATCAAAAACTATGATTGTTAGAAGCAAAAATTATCCAGAATCTCAAAAGACCTTTGGTTTAATGTAGGTATTATCTATCAGTAGTTATGGCGTTAAAAATTAAAACGTTTGCATTTGGTCTGTTATATATTGTTTTGGTTTTTTTTTTTTAATTTGATTTATATGCCGCCCTTCTCCGGAGACTCAGGGCGGCTTACAATGCGCTAAGCAATAGCCTTCATACTTTTGTATATTTATACAAAGTCAGCTTATTGCCCCCACAAACTGGGTCCTCAAGAATATAAAGAAAATCTGGTGGTAATAGTAATAATTTTCACTTGAAAGTGAAAGTATGTTTCAAAGTAATAATTTTCACTTGAAAGATCAAATGTCTTAGAATTATTATAAAAATAGTTTTCACCTCATGGACCAACATAAAAGGATCTGGGGAACCTCCAGGGATCCACAAACAATTCATTGAAAATTGCTAGTATATACATTATATTTTCCCTGAAATTCTCAGAGCAAACAGATGAAGATGTAACATTAAACTAAGCTTCCCATGTATGGGGTTTTACATGACTTCCATCCCAAGAAATCAAAAGACTGATTTCTTTCTCTCTTTTTTTCCCCAAAAAGCAAAATAAACAACTTAATTAAACTACCTTCCATATGGGAACACCAATCATTCTTGGTCATAAAGCATGAGGAAAACACCTAGTTTTTACTGCCATTTTGAAGGCCAATAGGGTCATGGCCACACGTGTGTGTGTGTGTGTGTGTGTGTGAGAGAGAGAGAGAGAGAGAGAGAGTGAGAGTGAGTGAGAGAGAGAGAGAGAGAGAGAGAGAGAGAGAGAGAGAGAGAGAGAGAAGGGTATTGTTCCAGACGTCAAAACATTATTTGCCTACACACTGTTTCTTAAAAAGGACAAGCTGTAAAAACATTTCTAAACAAAAGGTGGAATCTTTTTCTTTTCCTTATTTGATGGAGAGAAATAAATATTTAGATTCAAATCTGCTGCCGGAAGGATTGGAAGCAAGCTTATCTAAAGTAAATCCCATAGGTACTAAAAGTTATCCTGCTTGAAGATTTTCAGGGGAATGGGTTTCCCAAACTCAGAATCATTTTCTGTGTGGTAACACAGAAAGAGCACTAGCAATTCTTTCAACACAATGGCAACTTAGCTACAGCCATAGAATTATGGAAAAAAATCCTGCATATTGGACAGGGCACAGTATACACAGTAGCTATAGCGCAACAGCTCTATTAAATTAGCTGTAATTAAAAATCAAATTTTAAATGCAAGAATGGCAATCATGGGGCTTGTCCTGTCCTGTCGCTGCCATCTATTCTCAATATTGGGTGACAACAGTTGTGGTCACCTCCTTGTTAGCAGCAGATGACATCAGTCATGCTGAACTGAGCATCACATTAGGAAAATACCACTTTAATTTCATACAGTAATTTTTCTATAACGCTTAAAGGGTGTTGTGAGAAATTGAAACAGCATCCCATTGTCTAAAATCAGTCATGGGGGAATGGGGGGCAGGAGATGGCTGAGGGCTGCACTGGGCTTGTGGAATCTTGCTGATCCCTGAGGATGCTCTTTCTGACACCAGCAAGTTCCTGTAGAAATGATGCAACCTGTTCCATTTAGACTTGGTCCTTTTAAAAATATAATATGCAAATAAGTGCATCAGTAAAAATAGCATGTGTTCCGTCTTTCAAATCTTGAGGGGATAATCAAACAAAATATTAGTAACTGAAGCTGAAGTAGTGCTTGGCACAGCGTGAGTCTTTTTCTCTAAGGCTAAATTAATAACTATATGTAAATAAAAGGAACTAATGGAAACTGACATAGTATTACTCACTGTGAGAATGGACTTCCTGTATCCAAATCTCAAAATATGTCTCAATAAGGAGTGAAGACTAACCGTCACAGGGGCGGCACCCCTTCCCAAGGACAACCGTCCACTTCTCCAGCGTAATTTTTCAGGAACATGGTTAAGGCTGAATGGCTCTCTGGAGGAAAGGAAGAATCAAGTGGAACGGACTTCTGGAAACATCATTAATTTTCCTCCTCTCTCCAATAGCAGTGGATGCTGCTGGCAGTTGGGTTTGAGGGAAGAATCTAGCTGGACCGGGAGGCTTTCGTACCAGTTAAATAACCCTGCTTATTTATTTCTACACTCCTAGCTGTGGTTCTCCTCCCATGGGCAAATGACATGGACGAATTCAAGCCTATACGGTTTATAAGAAATGGATGGGTCTAAGTTTAGACAGATCAGCTACAGTCTTTATGAATAATTGGTTGCTGCTGCCATAAAGTAACTGGATTGTAGTGGAAGGTACAGTAGTAGTTATCCAGTTTGAGACTGATCTTGACAGAGGAAATTTCTCTGTTTTGCTTGTCAAGTTTCCTCCAGCATTTTTTGGCCAGAAAATGTTACAATCCGTAGAGCTATGCATTTTAAGTGTGGAATATAGAACTTTGTCTTAACTATGAAATAACATAACATTCTTGCTTTTAAACGTGGTTATATTATAGCTTAATCCAGGGGTAGGCTTCAAAAACTTTAGCAAGGGGTTCTCTGCCCAGCTGCTGGGTGGGCATGGCCATGATGGGCATGGCCTAGTCGGGCTCCTGTACCATGGCGGGGGCGCATTTTTGCCCTCCCTGGGCTCTGGAAGCTTTCTTTGAGCCTCCAGGAGACCAAAATGGCCTCCCCAGGCTCCGAAGAATTCTGGTAGGCCCGTTTTTTACCCTCCCCAAGCTTCCATGCATGCCCTGCACTTACCTGCATCCAAAACGGGCCGTGTGGGGACTCCTGGGAGGGGTAGGTTGGGAAGGGCCAGCCAGGGGTAGGATTTGGGGGTTCTCCATACTGCACAGAATCTTAGTTAGCGGTTCTCCCGAACCCCTGCAAACCTCCAGTAGCCCATCCCTGGCTTAATCATGAAATATTCTTTCAAGCAGGCAGAATCTACACAACTATACATTAAGTTCAGAAAGAGCACTCAGACTCACTTAACTGTCTTTCTCATCTGTGCTACATTCTTGGTCCAGTCCATGCTTACCTGTGGTGGTGAGTGAACTGTGACTAGTGGAGAAATAAGACCACATCCACACCAAGACACCAAGTTAAAACTGTTCCTTGGGAACTTTCTGTATCTATATGTCAGGATTCCAGGGTTTCAGGCCTGACACTATAGCTTGTTTGTGCAGGATTGATTCAGTTTATAACAAAAGCAGATAGCTTTTGTTATAATGCTAATCCAGTATACAATAATGCTATTACAGTATATATGATACTATATTAGCATTATTAAAGAATGATAGGCCTTTCTTTTTTTTAAAGAAAAGGCATATAGATTAAACAGTGCATTCGTTGTTATTAACCTCTGCCCCAACCTCTTCTTATGATCAATAGGAAACTGCCACCAGCAAAGCATGGATCAACCTGTGACGAAGTTGTTGGTAACATCTCTTTAAATGATAGTTCTACTGACCGGGTTGCACAATACACTGAACTACAAACAAGCCAACCATAATTTATCCTAGCATCTTTTGTGAATATGGTCAGTGTCATTCGTTTATTTTTTAGTATTATGCAAACCAGTGGTGAAATGTAAAATTTGTTACTACCGGTTATGTGGGCGTGGCTTGGTGGGGGGCGTAATATGACTGAGTGGGTGTGGCCAACTTTCTTTTTTTTTACTTTTAAAACCATTTTTTTCTACTACCTCTTCGGCTGAAGAGGTTGTAAAAAAATGCTTTTAAACCTCTGACAAGCCCAGCTGACTTGCCTGATCGGCAGAGGCTTTCTTTCTTTCTTTTTTTTAAAACCTCTGACGATCCCAGCTGACTTGCCTGATCGGCAGAGGGTTTTTTTCCCTTTAAAAACATTTTTTCTATAACCTCTTCGGCCGAAGAGAATGCTTTTAAAAGCCTCTGATGAGCTGAGCTGAGCTGAGCTGTGCGATCATCAGAGGCTTTTTTTTTACTTTTAAAAGCATTTTTTTCGGCCAAAGAGGTTGTAGAAAAAATGCTTTTAAAAATTAAAAAAAAGCCTCTGATGTTTGCGCGGCTCAGCTGGGCAATTGGGGAGGTGCAGGGATTTTTGCTACCGGTTCTCCGAACCACCCGCCTCCATCGCTACTGGATTGGGCGATCCGGTCTGAACCAGGAGCATTTCACCCCTGGTGAAAACCCATAAAATAGGTTTAACTGGACAAACCATGGTTAAATTTCTTGCTGATAAATATGCCATGCCAGCAAAGCCACAATACTGGAAATATCAAACTGCTCAGAACTGCAGTCTTGTTGCAAGATTTCAGTGCTTGCCTAAAGAAATACCTCCTACCATTCAGCATAATTTCTAGAATCTGTGATGTCTACTGTCATTGCAGCATCTGATATTTATTAATACACTTTTGATTCAGTAGTTGATAATCCTGTTTTCTATACCAAACACTATTCATGATTTCAAGATGGGATGGGGGTGGGTGGGTGAGAATCTATCACCTGCTTGTCTATTATCTGTTATATACCTGACATCTGTAAAGAACCATAAGCACCTAGGTACTTTTGGGATCATTGCAATGATCTATTCTTCATTTTTAAAAAATTCTGTGCTTTCCTCTATAGCCAAGTTTTCATGGTGGCTTACAATATTGTATGGTGGATTGGAAGGAGTTAGTCCCCCATTGACTATTTGCATTTCAAGCAAAGTACCTTTTGCTGCCAATGGAAAATAAATAGCAAGTACAAAGAGAATTTATTCCATGCTTTGGCACTATTTATATAACAAAAACCATAATGATCATCATAATCTTCTACACACTGAAGAGCATATCTACTCAGATTCCCCATAATAATAAGAAAGATATTGCTTAACTTAATCCAAAGTGCAGAGATAGATGGTGCTCAGCCTTTTTGTATGAAATATTCCATATTTTCCATCTAGTGACTTAGCTTATTTGTTGTAATGCCAAGTAAAATAATGGAAAAACATAATTCATTTGGTCTGTGAATTAAATCCTCTTCTTCTACACATAGATTATATGTAAGAACTGAATATTGTAAGAAAGGAAATTCCAAAATGTTGCATTGCGATTTTATTCTTGCTGTGATATAGAAGTGGGCTAAGTATTCCCAAAGAATTGGAAGATGGCTGTTTTCAATTCAGAACGCCAAGAGAACTAAAATAACTCTCTTTCTATAATCCTAGTTGTATGGAGGAATTAGATAAGGTCAGGATATTAAAGTACTGAATAAAACTCATGCAGTGGCCACATCCTGGTAAACAGTCTTGGCAGACAGTCCAAAGTGCTTCATATACATGGCTATTATTTTATTTCTTTCAACGACTTGAACTTCCAAGAGAAGGCAATGGTGGTAAATTATTTCATAAAGCAAAAAAGGTGCTCTTAGAAAGGAAATGCAATGTTTTATTTCTGCCCTCAAGATCAATATACTTTATTTATTTGCATACTGTATTTATTAAACTTGTATATTGCCAATCTCAACAAAGTGATTCATCATGCTTTACAGCAAAAGTATAATACATTCATGGTCACAGGAATAACAAATGTAGCGTCAACCCTGGAGGCCATCTTTTTCTTTGAATCTTCAGGGCTGCCACACTTAGTGCTGTGGGAAACTGGAAGGGGGGATTTCATGAAGTTGTAGTGATATCTAGCCATAACAACATTTTTTTCCTCTGGGAGTCAAGGACGTTCAGCCTGCACCTGGAGTGGCATGACTGGGAGGCATCTCCAGTTGGGATGATGCATTGATTGGACCATGTGATAGGCATGTGGGTGCAGGGGAAGGGACTTAGATTTTCTTTTGGGTGGGGAAAACCTGTAAACTTTCAGATTTGGGTTTTCCCAGATGTGTCAATATGACATCTCTAATAAAATGGAACTTTGAGGAACTTTTAGCCTCGGAGTCTTCTTTCATTGGGGGTGTTACTTGAAACCCTGACATATAGCACCATTTCTCAATCTCAACAAGCAGGGCAGGCAGAAGAATTTTGGGAGATGAAGACCATATATCTTATGTTGCTGAAGTTGACAGTGAAATGGAGCCTTAAAACTTCCATGGTAGGTTTAAAAATATTCAAAACATTTAAGACATTAAATGAGAACAAGACATCTGCTGGAATTAATATACTAAGGAAAAGCTTCATGGAAACTTTCCATGGATCTCTTAGTGGTTGTTGAATATTGACAGGGAGATGAGACTGATATCTATGGGAAGGCTATTCCAGGAGACTGAGGTTGCAACCAAAAAGCAGTGCCTCCTGGTAGTAGCCCCACAATTTCTTACAAGTGAGAAGCAGTAATTTTTGTCCACATGACATTGTTGGTCAGGGCAGTTCTAACTGGGAAATATAGTCCAGGATATGACTAAACCCATGAGGGCTTGGGACATTTAAAACCAGAACATTAAATTGTACCTGATGATAAAAATAGAAGTCAAAATACAGTTGTGATACATGTGCTACCTTCTGAACCAATTGTATTTTTCTGGTAATCTTTAGATCTAAAGAACTAATCTGAGAGCCAGTCTGATATAGAGATTCAAGCACCAGGCTAAAAACCAGAATACTGTTAACTCTAGCCCCATCTTAAGCCCCATCTTAAGCCTGCTAGGTGACCTTGGGCTAGTTACTCTCTCTCAGCCCCAGGAAGAAGGCAACAGCAAACCACTTTCAGGAAAACTGTAATGACTTGTCCAAATTGTTGCCCAGTGGCCAAGATTGACTTGAAAGCACAAATTGCATAGGCAGCCCTATATACAGTAGCACCTGTGTATTTGTCCTTAATTGGTTCTGTGAGACATGACATGTAATAAAAATGACTGACTCATCATTACGCTTTGTTTCAGCTGAGAAGGACTTCCTATCTATCCCTTTTCCTACGTCAGTGACCTTCCCAGCATCGCCCGCTTCTTCTCTGCCTTCTGCAACTGTCCCCCCATGTCCTTTTGCAGTGATCTTCCCATCATGACCAACTTCCTGACTGCCCTCTGTGGCTGTCCGCCACTTCCTTTTGCAGTACATCGAGTAACAAACAAATGCTGAATACCAGGATAATATTTCCAAGTCAAAATGCATAAAGTACTACCAAATTCAAAGAGTTTTGAAGCAGCTAAATACCAATGTATAGCACATTGCAGTAGTCCAGTCTTGTAGTAACAAAAGCATGAGGCACTACAACCAGGTCCTTTGTTTCAGGTAACTGATGCACCAGTTGAAGTTGGGCAAAAGTATCCACAGCCACATTTTCCCTCTGCTGGTTTAACAGGAACTATGAATCCAGGAAGACCCGAAAGTCAAAAGTCCTCGGGCCTGCTCTTTCAGAAATCTTCCCATTAAAAAGAAAAGAAAAGAAAGCAAGAAACCACTAAAGGCATAGAATCCTAATGTATAAACAGTCATTTCAGTTTATTAGTTTTTAATATAAGTCTGTCTTGTCCCACCCAAACTCTTACTGCCTCTAGACACTAGGGAAGGGTCTTTAGCCTAGAATGGTGACTTAGAGTTGATTGTCATTGGTGTATAATAAAACTTCATTGGTTTATCCAATGGCTTCATGTCAATGTTAAAAAGTTGGGAGAGAAGATTAACCTTTATGGCACTTAATTAGTGAGCAACCATAAGTGACCTCTCCTTTGCCTTGGGGGACAGAATCATGGGAAGGTGGTACCTAGAATCCCCAAACTGTAGGAAATCTAGAAAAATACCATGAACGACAGCATCAAATGCTTATTGGTATATGGCAATGACCTTGGGAGATGGGGTGAAGAGATACTCGGGGTCAGCCAGAATAGAGAGAGCAGCTACATAGAATACGAAGTAAGAGACTCAGAAGGGACTTCCCTAAGTTCTTGGACTGTAAAGGTGATAGTGAGAAAATTTTTCAGGCCTTTGTTTATAAATTTTTACAATAATGTAGAATTAGCTTATCTGGTTGTGTTTCCTACTCAGTCTACCTGGTAAGGCTAACATCAAACGTGCAAATCTGAAAGCCATAGCAGTTTGTGAATGAATGTGATCTTACTGCAGAGAGACCTGGCATTTACTATTAGCACTTTGAAGTCTTACACATTATGTTAGAAAACCGTTTACATTACCTGCATATATAGAGAAAAATAATCTGCAAATAAGAATTATCAATTTTCTAGAAGATTAAAAAAAGTATCATTTTACTTTCAGGTGATCAGTAAGAATACAAGACTTATCTTAAGTAATTCAACTGTCTAAATAATTTACCCATACTGTTTTCCAGCCAATTAGTTAGTTAGTTATCATACAGTTCTTAAAATTTATTTTAAAAAATTAAGTAGTGTAAGAAAGAGAAAAAACCCTCTTTTAGCAGTTTTTGATTTTTTAAAAAAGAAATGTATAATCATTTATCTTCAAAAACAACTTTCATTCATTGCAACTCTTTTATCTTTTTATGACCCCGTAATCCTTTGCTTCAGGAGGGTGGGGGTTGGGGAGACTGAATGGAGCTCAGCGTTTACTGGCCAGATACCTTTCCTGATGCCTATATGGAGTTTGCAGCAGATATTTTCTCTTTGCATCCTGATAGAGAAACATCTGTTGCTGCTTAGGATTGAACTCTCAACCTTCCGAGTGGGTGGCAAGCATCTTTACCTCTAGGCCACTGTGCTGCTCAATGTTCCTAAGGACAATAATCATGTAATAATTTGTAAGTTAAAATATGTAAGGGCCACATTTTTGCCTCATTGTCTTAATCCAATGCTTTTTTGATGTGTCACATCCACACATTAACAGAAGAATCCATGGTTAGTTTTTGCACGTAAAGCTACTTGAGATAGTATTCCTTCATTAATAACTTTGTGTATACGTGAATATTGGATGTCAAAGGGATGATATATGGACATAGACTTAAAAAGGCGTTGCTCTTCTTTTCATATATTAATACATTAATAAGTGTATTTTCATCTCCTTATCAGAATGACTAGTATGTTGCCACAATGATCAAAAGGTATGAACTTATTCAGTTCAGTTATTCAGTTATTCAGGTGACACATTGGTTAATACTAAGAGTTCAGTCAGTGCCGGCTGAAATGGAATAAACTGATTCTATCCAAGAATCAAATTCTAAAGCAGCATTTTTTATTTTGTTGTTGTGATGAATGCTGTTCATTTTTCTGCCCAATAGAACAGAGAATGCTGTAATTCCACAGGTATACTATATAGCAAACCACTTTTGCATTGTTGCCATGATAAATACAGGTATTTATCCATTTAGAAGAGTGTATCTTTAATGCAAGCCAAGTAGGCAGTGGATTAAGTAAAGCAAGAACCACACGTTTACCCATTTTCTTTAATTTTTTTAAAAAGTAAGCAAACAAAATGATGTGCTTCCTTGAATACCAAATAAAAATTTTGTGTAAAAGTGTACATAAATCTCATCTCTTCTTTACTTTTGAATAATACTGCATATACTTCAAAAATGAGCATTATTGTTTCCTACTGCACATCACAAGAAGTTATCACAATGCCATTGCTGTTTATCATCATCACATTTTGTCCCAGAAAAAAAAACCCCTCCATAATCAGAAAATTGAACCCAATTCTCCCAGCAATACATTAAAAAAGAAGTCTAAGAATTAAATGGATCAAGTAGTAAATGTGGGAATTAACAAGGACACCAAATAAGAAACATTGCTTTAGACCATATCAAACCACATGAATGTATGTAAAGCTATTGGTGAATAGCAGCAAATAGGAATCATATTCATAGAATAGTTCTTGAGTTGGGGCATCTGGATGAAAGCAACATTCTACATGTGACAATCCATATCAGCGAATCATCTCACGACAATGAAAAACAGGTCCTCTTCATGTTTACCAGATAGGAAGGCCTTTTGAACACAATGGAATTTATTTCTGCATAGGATTGGGCTAAAGGTTTCTTTAATTTTAGACAGGTTACATTACCTGAAAAAAACAACAACTATATTGTGATTAGTAGATGTGGCAGCAATAATTTCTGAGGCAATTATTTCACATTTTTGAAAATACCTATACATGAATAGTTAAATTATTTAAAGCTACTTTCCATAGATAACCAAAGAATTTTAAATTGCAGATTTGTATCTTTTAGTAATTCATATAATAATAGGAACTCATAAGGAGATTCAGGAACGTAGAATACAGACTACCTTCTAAATTAACAACTTGATTTTTTATTTATTTATTTTTTTTAAAAAAGCCTGGTACTTACCACATCTATAACTTGAAAAAGGCAATGCATAGATTCTAGCAATGGGTAATTGTCTATGAAGAAAATATAAATAAATAAAAGTCAAGAATACAGATTTATCACATATTGCTGTCAAGATAAGTCAAAAGATCAAAGCATGCATATGATGTAGAGATTGGCTTTTTCGGTTCTTTTTGAATCTATAGAAACTATGTGGGTAGGGATTCAACTGCAAAGGTTCTTTACATTGCACCTTTCCTCTTCCTTGAATAATGAGATGTAATTACGGTAGTTCAATAGGTTTGACAGGAGATATGAAGACTAATATAGAGCATATCTGAATGTGCTTTTACAGCACTAAAAGTACATAGTTTTTGGTATGTATGAACCTTCCCACTTTGTACCACCACCCACTTCTTCAGAATTTTCTTTTAATAAAACACTTGAAGCATATAATTCATTTTTTTTAGTGACTTATATTTAAAGATTCTTAACTGAAACTGTCAGTGTTTCCTGCTTTGGTTTTTTTTTTAATCAGCAATATAAGCATCCCATGCAAAAAAAAAAGCTGATCAAATTCAATAATACTTAAATAAAGTCCATTCTTCCTGTAGTAGTTTTTCTGTAATAAATGATATCAGACCACAGAGTTCAAAGTGTCTTAATATGGTTTAGTTATTTTTAAATTTATTTTTTAGACTAACCTTTAAAATAATTTTATCTACTATGTTATAACTGGTGGATTTTTCCCTAATGTTACAGCACAAGATACAATATACGGATTTATTAAAATTAAGGCATTTATTAAATGCCTTATATATACTTGCATATATCAGTTTTTCAAGTACAGTAACTTTTGCTAGCTACTTATGAAAGAAGTCATCTTTAACCAGTTTCCTCCAAATAAGCCAGAAGTAGAATTCCCTAAATCTCTGGTCAGCAGATAAGCATGCTAATTGGCATTATAGGAATGGCAGACTCAAGAGATCTTGTACTACCAAATTGGAGAAAACTGAAGACATAATTTCCTACCATTGTACTATGACTTTCTTTTAATGTCACATGCATAAACTATGCATGCCTCTCTGTTAAAAACAAATCAAAAGTCAAATGCAAAACACTTGAGTTTATGTAATCACTAGGATCAAACAAAGAGGAATAAAATTCATACACCAACACCTGGGAAATCAAACTCTATTAATATCACTAGCATCTTAATAGCTTTTTTAATGTATAAAAATAATTTCTATGAGAATTCAGGAAAAATATAATTCAACTTGTCTCCACCACATTTCTGTAAGTATGTTAAGTAGGTCAGGCAAAAGAAACAAATTTAGAGAAGGCATTTCCTCATTTACTTTTTATAAATAAAATATATATTCTGTAATCCTAAGGGAAATTTTAACATGTATATCCATCACACTGACTCAGAGCTAGATCTCTCATATTTGAATACATACATTGAAGAGGCTGCCGTTGAAACTCCCAAAAGCTTCCAAGATGACTCCATGAGATGTGGAGTTGTTCAAGACAACACAAGTCCAAAGCAGAAATTGGATTCAAAGGGCTGAGCAGAAAAGCATTGCCTCAAAACCTGTGAAAACAGGCTTGCCAAATGTCAATGTTTGGCCTGGCCAAAGGTAGGCTTGTATCATTTCTTTACTTAACAATACACAAGCATGACTGAAGGCTATCAGTGGTCCAGTAAACAACTCTGGTGGCCCACAGAAAGTTTTAGATCAACATCCATGGTATTGGATCAGGCCCCAATTCAGAAGTTAGGTGTTAAACAAAGCTACATATCTGAAGAAAGTACCCTTATAGATACTAACAAAATGACATTGTGATTCCCTTTATATACATACAGTAGAAGCTGAAACGGTTGGACATGCTTACAAATTAGAGAGTGTAGTAACTATACAACACATGCCTTAAAAAAGTGTAAACGTTTTACAACAGATTATACAGATCCTTCTAGGAGCTATAAAAACACCGGAATCACAATATTACAAGTCATCACTAACAAAGAATTCTATTTCATTTTTATATATATTTATATTTATATATATAATTGTTACTTATATAATAATTAAAAATCACTTTTAAACAATTATACAAGTTCACTTTAAAATTAACTTGTTAATAAAGTTGTGCAAAACAAGCTGCTTTCTATAATTAAGTGAAGTATTCATTCATTTATTTATGTCTTCATTTTTACAAAAAAAATAATAGAAAGTTCGTTTAGAAATGTGTCTCTTTTTCTGTAATGGCTGAAATGTTGCCGTCACCTTTCAGTTTGGCATCGTAGTCGTTTGCTGTAGCAACATATGAGCCAGCTCTGATCTTGCCTCTCATTTTCAGATCTGGGCTAGCTACAATCAGTTTTCTGAATCTCTGGAAAAGAGTAAGCAAATTAAAAAAAAAACAAGTATTTCTGTCATTCTTATAATTATGCTAACTCAATAAAACCTAATTCACACCTATTGTTCTTTTTAAGCACTGGTTCTTGAATATATCAGGGTTTTAACGTCATAATATATTTTGGTGTTGCATGGTGCAAACTTAAAACTATGTATGTATGTAATATGACTATGAGGGCTTTGGATTTGATTTGGAAGAGATGTGTCAGAAAGCATGGGAGGATGAATGCAGCACCAGTCTATACCTCATTAAAGCAGTCACATCTCCTTCCAGGATTAGACTGTAGTGACAGGTACAGTCAGGTGAAGTGTTCAAAGAACAGCATGTTCGAAAGCACCTCTTTGGAAGTGAATCTGAGGCATACACAGCCCTAATAATGTGTTCTCCATTCATTCCGTAATAAATTACTTAAGATAAAAATATTGTTGCTACAATGTGCATAAAATAATGTCTTCTCCGGTTCTGAATATTCCCCACCTAACAGTTCTCACTTCTTACTAGAGGCTTACTCTAGGACCATGTAGCACGCAGAACCATATTGATGGGCACACGAGCTCAGGTCCAGCTGATTTTTGGACCTTCTGGGCCCACTGGAAGTCAGCAAACAGACCATTTCTGGCCTCCAGAGAGCCTCCGGGGGACTGGGGAAGGCCGTTTTTGCCCTCCCCAGACTCCTAGAAAGGCTCTGGAGCCTGGAGAGGGCGAAAAACAGGCCTACTGGGCCCACCGTGCCATCGCGTGCAAAAAGCGGGGGAAGCGCGGCGGGGTCGCATACACATGCACAGGGGTGAGGCGCATAGAATTATGGGTGTGGGCACGTGCGTGTGCGACCCCCCGCATTCCCCCCACTTTTGGCACGTGATGGCAAAAAGGTTAGCCATCACTGCTTTAGGACATTTGTTACCTCAATTTTCTTCACTCCCTCCTTCACATTTTGGTTTTAAAACATTTCATGAAATATGTTTCTTATGCTTGTCAATTGACATCATATAAACCATCCCTAACAAGTGTTTGTATGTTACTTAATCAATATAGTAGAGGTTATTCATTTGTGGCCCTCAAGTGAATGCTGTGGAATAAGTCCTTAAACAGGCTTGTGATTATTAAAAAAACAACAACTGCAAAGCAACTGTCCTAAAATGTAAACATGTTAGTTGGATAACAAAAATGTCCACTTTTGCACCCTCCCAAGCTGTCTCTTGGTTTTTTCCCACAGATATCACCATAAATTAAATAAAGGGTAAGTTCAATGGTGGGATTCAGCTGGTTTGGGCCTATTCAGTGAACCGGTAGTTAAATTGCTGGCTGGCCCCACCCCGCCCCTTCCAGGAGTTCCCACGCACCCCATTTTGGCTCCCAGGTAAGTGCAGGGAAGCCTCTTAGGCCCAAAATAGGGCACGGGGGGGTGCGGTTCACCTCCCATAGTCTGTTTTCACTCCCAGGTGGCTTCAGAGAAGCCTACTAGGCCCAAAACGGGGTGCAGGGGGGCTCCTCCCCCCACGGCCCATTTTTGCTCCCAGAGAGGTGTAGGAGGCCGAGTTCTGCCTGTCACACATCCCTGGTCATGCCCACTATGGCCACGCCAACCAACTGGTCATTAGGGCAGAGAACCAGTTGTTAAATTATTTGAATCCCACCACTGGGTAAGTTAATAAATTGATTGCTATCATTTGACATCTGCATTTGTTGTATCACAATAATAGGCACAAATTTATGCAGTCGGAAGCCCATCAGTTCTGAAGTACTACCAACAGAATGTAAAGACTCAGGATTCAAAAAGATGTATATCTTAATTTTTCTTCCTGGGCTTCTATCTAGAACTGCTCGTCTACTATATCAAACTGCTTTATAATAAAAATAAGCATCACCTCCAAGATGGTTCCTTCTGATTTCCACAGTTTTACACAGATCCACAAAGGAATGCAGACCATGGAGGAGAGAGCCATCATCCACCCAATACCATAGCCCCAGTCTGGGTATATATATACGTTGTTGTACTTCAAAGGTTTATATTTCACCAGGAAAAATATGAAGATGCCCTGAAATAAGGAGGAAAGTGTTATGTATACTTGAGAAAAAAAAGAGAAATCTTGCTCAGGAAACTCTCTTCATCCTAGTAAATTAATATAGTAGGTCATATTTTGGAAGAGACAGCATGCTCTTCAATTTCAACATAACTTGCATCTGTCTCCTTTTTTACCCAAAGGAACCAGATTTCACATTGAAATCCAAATGAGCTTTAATTTAAATAAGAAAGACATAAAGACTTCTTTTCAATTTGGTCACAAGTTGCATTTGTGCAGATCGACTTAGAGCTTGTGAGTAGAATATGTTTCCATTTGCATACTACTGCGTTGATTTTTTTCCCTATCTCTCAGAAACCTCTCACAAACATTGCAATGTATGCAATTTCAGGTGGCCTCAACCTGGACAAAAATATCAAAATGTTCAATAGGCCTCAAAGGCTCAAACCATTTCAAGTTTGGAATATTTACTTCTGCAAATAGCTAAATCACAACAGTTTGATATGTTCAGGACAGAATGGAGTTGAGAATTCTGCACATATTTTGCTGCAGTGCATTTCTCCAATAAAACATTGTTACAACAATGCATATATTATATATACAACTTAATATACAAAAGGCAAAATGTATACAACCATACATGGGTACACAGAGAAAATGCATTATCTCATAAAAATCGCTTGCATAATTTGTAAGAACACATACATAAATATGTATATACAGATACATATATATTTGGACGAATATATAAAATGCATATAAATTTCATATGAACTTAAAAAAATTATTAAACTGTTGTGAAAATTACCACAGTCTTACATCACTGTCTGTATTAACATTAGGCTTTCATTTTTATTTTATCACTCCAAAAATACCTCTGAATCACCCATTTATATTATTTGCAATCTTTCATTTATATGTATGTATGAATGAATGTATGTATGTATATGTATATAGGGAGTGTGTTTGTGTACATATGTGAACAGATGGGATAACTTGCCATGGGAAACTTGCTATGGTCAACTTACCATGTCTAACTCGCTGCAGGACAACTCGCCACAGCCAACTCACTGTGGAACAATTCACTGTGGAACAATTTAATAATCTATTTAATTATTTAAAATAAATAAAAAAATATTTTAATTTTTGCCATTTACCTTTCATTCTGTCCCTCCTTTTGCATCTTTTCTTTAATGATTCTATTCCACTATTTCTTTAATACCAGTGTAATTCTTGTCCTGCAGTGATTGTCCTGTGGCAAATTTGCTGTACCAAATTATTCTGCAGCGAATTGACCATGGTAAATTGGCCGTGGCGAGTTGGCTGTGGCGAATTGTCATAGACCCATAGGCAAACCTATGGTACACGTGCCACAGATGGCACATATCGGTGGGCACACAAGCATTGCCCTAGCTCAGTAACAGCACGCACGCATGCACCAACCAGCTGATTTTCGGGCCTTCCGGGCCCACTGGAAGTCGGGAAACAGGCTTTTTCTGGCCTCTGGACAGCCTCCAGGGGGATGGGGAAGGCCCGTTTTTCACTCTCCCCAGGCTCCAAAGGCTTTCTAGGAGCCTGGAAGACCGAAAGCGGCCTTCCCCAGCCCCGGAGGCCCTCCAGAGGACGAAAAATGGGCCCACCGGGCCCACTATGCCATCACATGCCAAAAGTGTGCGGAGCGTGGGGGGGTCATGTGCACATGCATGGGGGTGGGGCCCATTGAATTATGGGTGTAGGCACATGCGGCGCAACCCCACCCCATGCTCCCCCCGCTTTCGGCACACGACAGCAAAAAGATTAGCCATCACTGTCATAGACCCCTCTGTGAATGTATTTATTTATATCCATACCCACCCACATGCACACATTTGTCTATATAAGTCCATCAATTTTCTTTTGTATATCAGTGGCACCGAGTGAAATGGCTCGTACCAGCAAACCAAGTTAGTTTTTTCCAGGAATTGAGGACAGCAAGATTTGGAGACAAGAGCTATGTAAATCAATTAGGATTTAGTCTGCCACATCTTTGCCCAAGTGTCCAATCTAATCTAATAGGCAGATTAGTAAACTCCTATGCCATGTAGGAAATGCCATATATTTAGATATTGTATAAGTTACATCTCTTATGTAGTCTATCATTGCAATATGAATTAATGTACAAAGAAACAGTGTGGTTAGGGCATCAGCTTGGAAATTGGGAGGCCCTGAGTTCTTGTCTTTAGGCACCAAGGCATCAGCTGCAGGACCTTGGGCCAGTCATTGTCTCTGAGCCCTAGGAAGGAAGCAGTGACAAGTTAATTTTGAAACCTTGCCAAAAAACGTCAAGGCTGTCCAGGCAGCTGTCAGGAATAAACAGTGACTCAAAGGTACACACACATATGTGTACACACACACACACACACACACACACACACACACACACACACAAATTGAAAATGGCAAGAAACAATGGCTTGAACTGTTTCTTGCCATGAATCAGGGTGCATTAGAAAAAAAATCTAATAAAACATGATCAATAAAAAAATAGCTAAGTATATGGAAGGATATTTCATAAGTTTTTTTTTCCACTTAACCACTTGAGATTTGTTGCATACTCCTTGTATTATCTACTTCTGCAAAATAATTTGAACAAGACATCTGGATGAAACCTTGCCAGAGCCTTATTAATTGTGTTCTCGAATTAATCATATGTTTTATTACTTACTGCACAAATGCCAGGAGTAAGGAACATCCAACACCATTTAAACATTACCAGTGGTCTGTACCCAATCATATCTTCAATGTTGTCATAAAACCGATTGCTTCCTATGCGAAATAAAAGAGCAAAGAGTGAGTCTGTATCCATGATCACCTTAGTTTCAGTCTAGTGACAATGCTTCTGGAATGCTGTAGTGACACAGATGTTTATACACTATTTCTTAGATTCACCCTTTCTCTGTGATTGTCAATGAATGCCTAAAATTGGAAGGCAAAGGCAGCTGCTAAAAATGTGGTTGTTATTGGAAAGAAACATTGTCCATTATTTACTGAGTCTGGTTTAACTGTAACTACATCAGCTATGGTAACACAGTTCTTTCCAGTGCTGCTTTAGGCCCCCAAGAGTGCTCTTGGCATGATGTCCATTGTGTCACTACACATCTGAGGAAGGGATGTACAAGGCTGTCACTTTTATTTTCCTTCGGAGCCACCTGAGAACGATGCTGTATCATGAGGTTATGACATTACAAGAGTAGGGAAGAGCCTCAAGCTTCCTGATGCCACCACCTTCCAAATGTAACCCAAAAATAAGATGGAATCTATTGCTAAAGATAAGGAGGGACTCCAAGGGGATGAACATTAGCTCAGCATCAATTATTTCATTATCAGCAGGAAAAGACAAAGGGAAAGAGAACAGCAAAAACATCATGCTAAGACATTTTATTAAATGTTTAACATCTACATGAAGCCATTGGAGGAGGTCATCTGTAGCCATGGGGTGAAATATCATCAGTACGCTGATCATACCAGCTGTATATTTCTGCCCCTGGTGAAGTAAGCAATAACACTGATGTCCTATCTCGGTCTTTGGAGGATCGGGAACAACAGGCTTTAGTACAACCCTGGCAAGACTGAGTGGCTTAGGGTTTCCGGAATACAATTGGGACCAGAAATATGGTTGTTAAGTATAAGTGACTTAAGTTCATTAAGTTAAAGTTCAACTGTGCTTACTTCAACTTTTATTTGCTTCATGGGACTGCAAAGGTTATAAATGCAAGAATTACCCATATTTTTTGGAGTATAAGATGCACTCTCGCCCCAAAAGAGGGTGAAAATTTGGGTGCGTCTTATACACCAAATGTAGCCCCGCCCACCCTGACCCCCACCCTTTGGCCTCTGCCTCCCAGCAATTTACCTCCTTGCAGCAAACAGCAAACAGCCCATTTCAGCTTGAGCACAGCCTGATTAGCACAAGAAAAAAAATCTGCCTCCCAGCAATTTACCTCCTAGCAGCAAGCAGTCCATTTCAGCTTCAGCACAGCCTGATTAGCACAAGCAGCTGATTGTCGTTGGATCAGCCTCCCGATCCTCAGCTGTTTCAGGCTGCAGGGATTGGCATTGCCTATTGCTGCGCAGGCCTTCGCTGCTTGCTGCAAGGAGGCAAATTGCCGGGAGGCAGGGTTTTTTTTTCTTGTGCTGAAAATGAAAATGAAACTAAAGCAGGCTGTTTGCTGTTTGCTGCAACAAGGCAAATTGCTGGGAGGCAGAGGCAGATTTTTTTTCTTGTTTTCCTCCCCAAAAAAGGTAGGTGTGTTTTATACTCCAGAGCGTCTTATACTCCAAAAAATACAGTAGTTGGACAGTTACTTCTTCATCCTTGTCATAGCTCTGAACAATTGCCATATGAGACAATCACTAAAAAAGATTACCCATAGATCAGCGCACATTATACCTCTGTTCATCGAGTGCACTGATTACCAGTTTGTTTGGGGGTTCAATTCAAGGTGCTGATAATGATTTATAAAGTCCTGACTGGCATGGGGCTGGGTTATTTGAGAGACTGCCTCTCCCCAATCATATCTTTTCATCCCATCAGGTCTGGCAGAAACAGCATGTTGCAAGTCCCATCCACAAATGAATGCCATCTGATGGGACCCAAGAGAGACCCTTTTCTGCCACAACACCTTTGGAAGATCATGTTCCCTGAAGTCAAGCTGGCCCTGACCTTGTTGGACTTCTGGAAAGTCCTGAAGACATGGCTTTGCTATCTGATCTAGGAATCCAGTAATGGTGGTCTGGAGTCTGTCGGGGAAATTAATGGTATTCTCCCGCATACTATGTTGTTAATAGTTTTATTGTTTATAATTATTTTATTGTTATGATTTTGGCTATTTTTTATTTATTTATTTATTTTATGCAATTTATATGCTGCCCAAAAATTTGGGATAATTTTTTAAAATTATCTTTGCATTTTAACTTTGTAAGCTGCCCAGACTCATGGAAATATGATGGGCAGCTATATAAAATCAATAAACCAATAAGATCTTCTATTTTCCTTGAAGAAAGATGGGATGTTTATTCCATTTCACTGCACACTTATTTTGGCAGATGATGAGTATCTATGTACCTAAACCGAATAACTCTACAAAAAAATTCCCAAATTAAATTTGGAATGTTGTATTAAACCATTAATTCATGGAAGTTGGATGAGTTTGCTCGTATACTATAGCAATACAGTTTTAATGCATTAGATTGATAAATCAAGGGACACTCTTTATTCATACTTTATTTCATACATTGGATCATTGGTTCCTGACTGATTCCTCCCACTGTTGCTGTTCAGGGTGAATTCAGCTTTCTGGGAATATTCTAGTTTAAGAGCATTTTATGTAGTCCACATATATGGGGTTGCATCTCATATACTTAGTACTGAATGCAGTTCACACATTTACTGTATTTAATTATTGTAAGTTTGATTTTTTTTCTTATAATTGTTTCTATATTTTTACTTTTGTGGCATTGTGAGCCATTGTGATGACTCCCCCAGACACTTTCCCAGATACTTCTCCAGATATCAGCTCAGGGGAAGATGAATCAGTTACATGTCTGGAGGGGAGTTGGTCAATGGCTCCAAGCAGCCATCTGATAGGGATTTGGCTGAAGAACAGCTGCAGCGGGACAGCCCTGAGGCTTCAGGTGGGAAAACCACATAGCTGCAGCCAGTCAGTGATGCCTTCTTCATCTGATCCAAGAATACACAGGGCAGAGAAAAGGCTGGAGCAGTGAAGATCAGCCCAATTACTTGCAAGGAGGCAGCCTCGCCCTTTTTAATGAGCTGCACCAGAAGCTGATTATTTAGCACAGCAGACAGATGGAGGCGATGCTGGGAACAACTTGTTCATTTCCTAGCTGTGTTTTCCCTGGTTATTGTGATGCAGTCCTTGCTTTGATTGACACCAGGTCTTGACTTGGATCGTACCTTGTGAACTCTGCACTTTCCTTGCCCTGTGAACTGGCTTGTATTGTGGATTTAACTTTGCCAGGTGGGTTTATCTCATTTGGGAAACTTTTAAGTGCCTTGTGGACTCATTGGCCACCGCTCTGTGGACTAGCATTGGTCTGTTTTTGGAAGGACTTAATTGAGACTTCTGGGTTTTGGGTGAAGGAAATTTCTGGGGGATATTAATAAACCCACTAAACCACCATTATGTGCATGTGAGTGAATGAGTGGGACAGCACAGCAACCGAAGTCGCTTTGGATAGAGTGATAGGTGGCACATAAATTTAATAAATAAATCATTTTTTAAATTATAGAAGTATTAAATTAATTAATTAATTAAGTATTCATAAAAGAGTCAAGGGTATTAAATCTGCAGTCTGTATTTAACTCCTAAATCCTTAGAAACAAGGATAGTTATAAGGGGAAGCAATATTTATCAGAAGGGATGATCCATAAACCATGCTCCTTGACAATTCAAATCCTAAAATTTTGCCTCAATTCATACATTTTTATCTGACAAGGTACATTATGGAAATAATTTTTGTGGGAAGAATTCTAGAAAGATGGAGGCAAACAAAGATAACACTAAACATTTTGTTTTGTTTCCCTGCATGATCCTTTCTCTGCAGAAGGCCAGAAAAATTTCCCCAACTACTCCCTGGAAAAGATACTGATGACAATGTATATCTAGTGTATATTTAACATGTTTGAGACATATTTGTTTAATGAGAAACAGGACATAAATAATTGACATCAAAAATACATTATTCAAATTATCCGGAAACGTTTTATGTAATTTCAGGCAATAACATCAATAGTTGACTCACCATAAAACCAGCCAATGCAAATACATTCAAATATAGCCACAAAAAGAAGGCACATTCCACTAGCAGCATAAGAATCAAATAGTTGGAAAACATACATTCCACCCTGAAAAAGAAAATTAAAAAAATAAGAAGGTTGTGGCTTTGTGACATTTTAGTGTTAAAGGTGAGGATTATTTTCAGAAAGCATTCACTGGAGGATACCATGTAATTTTTCAAATTATAACTGGAAAAGAGGAAAATACATCATTCTTCTCCTTTGCACAAGTAGAGGAAAATTATTCCTTTAAAGGCATTATTTTCATGGTGGGACACCTCCATTAGTGTAGTAATATTAGTGTCACAGCAAGGATTTACCTTATTGTAGTTAAAAGCTAACCTTCATCAGTAAGTTTAGGTAAGAGACATCTGATAAAATGCTAGCTGTTCACTCTAAGCTCTGCAATACAGCTTAAAGTAAAATTCAGTCGACAAGAAAATTTGCACAGCGTTTAAAATGTTCCTCGGAAATTACACAGCACCAGAGTGGATATTGCAGTTCTTTTCAACAGCAGTGCATTTCCCCCCTAAATTTAACTCATTGAATGTTTTGGGTTTTTTGAGAAAAAAAATTGTAACGAAAAACCTTATGTGGCAGTAAATGATGCAACAGTGCCATTTGGTGGACCATGATACACATTGCAACTTGATTATACTTTGCAAATCACACATTCTAGAATGTACATTTATACTCTTTAAAACAAAAGGCATAGAAACAGTGTGCCTTGGGGGAAAAAATTCTCCTTTTGCTAAAGTCTATTCAAAACAGCTGCAATAATAGATAAATTGGGTTTGCCTCAGAATCATGAACATAGGCCCCTAAATACTATTTTCTGGAGAGTGACAATAGTGGTGTGACTCTCATATCCTTTTCCAGTCACTTACTGTGATTAAGGCTTTGGTCTCTTGTGTGAAGTAGGGCTTACCACATGTCTTCAATAGGTTTGTATGCATATTTTCTAGTGAAAGAATCTTCTAGACTACCTCTCCACACCAAAACCTGACACTAGCCACATATCTCTTCTGGAATTAGAGATTTTTTTAAAAAGGTTACTTCTTTTATTTATTTAAGGTATTCCTTTTATATACATATTTTATGGTTGTGGCATAAAATCAATGTTGGAAGGGATAATTTAGTGCACTGAATCCAATTCCTTATTCAATTCATGATAGTTTCCATAAATGGGATATCAATCATGGCAGAGATGTAATCAGCAGTATCACAAACTGTATCTCAGAGACCAGCATGTCTTCTTAAGATCATATATCTTGTAGGGAAAGATGTAATTATTCTTTAAGGTAACCTGATTGCTTACAATTAATCCATTCTGTGAAGATGATGAAATAAAATACCACTATCTTGATGAGCAATATCAACGGCAACTGAGGGCTCAAATTTCATGTATCTTGGCAGAGGTCATCCATTAGTGATTAAAACCGATTCTACCCTATTCCAATCTGGAATTCAGAATGGATATCTTACTCAGCCAATATGAAGGAGTTGGTAAATTCAGGATAAAACTAAGTTCAATTTAATGTTATGAAATATAATAGCTATTTATATTCCTGTGTTTTTGCCTCTGTCATATAAAAATTACAGTCAATGGCAATTCAATAGTTCAATACTAATATGATTCTTCTTATTCAATTTATTTGATTTGTATGTTATCATCCATCCCCTCACCCACCCATTTCATCTAGGTCAGTGATGGCTAACCTTTTTGCCATTGCGTGCCAAAAGTTGGGGGAATGCAGGGTGGTCGTGTACATGCGTGCCCACACATAATTCTATGTGCCCTGCCCCTCCCAGGCATGCGTGAGCAATCCCCCCATGCTCCCCCCACTTTTGGCATGTGATGGCACAGTGGGCCCATTAGGCCCGTTTTTTGCCCTCCCCAGGCTCCAGAGGCTCTCTAGGAGCCTGGGGAGGTCAAAAACAGCCTTCCCCACCTCCCCAGAGGCCCTCCAGAGGCCGGAAACAGCCCATTTGCCGACTTCCGTTGGGCCCAGAAAGCCCTTAAATCAGCTGGCCAGTGCATGCATGCGTGCTGGAGCTAAGCTAGGGCAACGCTCGCGTGCCCACCAATATGGCTCCACGTGCCACCTGTGGCACGCGTGCCATAGGTTCGCCATCACGGATCTAGGTGATTCTGGGCAGCTCACAAGAGTTTGTAGTAACGCATAATCAATCAGTGATGATTGGAGAGATTTTGTACATACAAAAATTCGATTCACTCCGGTGAATGAGAAGGGCATGTTGAAAGGGATAATCTAGTCCTAATTCCTAAATAGCTTTTCAAATCAAGATCACCATTTTATAGGATGCTAAAATACATTTGACAAGACGATTTAATATTTCTAAATGATTGGTAATTTATTCCAAAACCATTTTTTATAAATATTTCTGGTTCCAATCATGTGAATCATCCAATATGCTTCACAGAATTCCTGACCCTAAAAAAAATATCTCCCCTGCTTCACAGTTATGAATGTTATTAAATTTATCTTACCTCTGTTAACATGATTAAGCCAAGAAAGTAAGATACAATTGAAAGAGCTAGAATCAACATTTCTCTTCTGTATCCCCTCCGGAAAATCTTGGGGTACATATCCACCACTGCTGTCACAAGACTCTCAACACACACAAACTGTATAAAAAACAGAAGCAAGGAAAACAAATACATTTCCATTTCTATAGCAGTAATCAGTGCATGAAATGTTTTGTAGCATTCCCAGCCCAGTGCTATAGGCAGCTTTATTTAAACTACATAGCGTGTGAAGCAAATTGTGATTCTGATTAAGTATATTGCTGTTTTTTTTTTATTAGCATTAGTGGAGTCGGACCATCCCTATTATTCCTCAAAAAAAGACACAGGTCAGATTTTAATAGTTTTCTCAGCACAAAATTAGACACGAGACTGTATTATTTCTTAACTGCGCTATGAATAACTAGGGAAATTATTCAGCACTTAAAGAGATATCTTGGACTGAGGACAGTGCTCCATTTTTTTTATTCCCATCTTCAAACTCAACAGTACCAATTATATGTTCTTGGAATCTAATCCTTCAATAGCAATAGCACTTAGAGTTATATACCTCTTTACAGTGCTTTCCAGCCCTCTCTTAGCGGTTTACAGAGTCAGCATAATATTGCTCCCAACAATCTGGGTCCTCATTTTACCCGCCTCAGAAGGATGGAAGGCTGAGTCAACCTTGAGCCTGGTGAGATTTGAACTGCCAAATTACAGGCAGCCAGCAGTCAGCAGAAGTAGCCTGCAATACTGCACTCTAACCACTGTGCCACTATGGCTCATGTGATTAAACACCATTTTTTAATTCTTTAGTTCACTGTCCTAAATGTCAGTGACTTCACCAGGTACC
>WNWU01000041.1:6679423-6701508 GCA_012654045.1 Ptyas mucosa
TACCCCCCCAAAACTGGGAAAACTCATTGACTCGAGTATAAGCCGGAGGTGGGAAATGCAGTGGTTACTGGTAAATTTCAAAATAAAAAAAGACTGGTCAAAAGTGCGAGGACCTGTCAGAAATCACTTTTTTCAGCCCTCTGGATAGTCCTTTTGTGCATATGGACTACTCAGAGGGCTGAAAAAGTTATTTTTGACTGGTCCTCGCACTTGTGACCAGTCCTCGAACTTACAACTGTCCTCACATTTTACGTTTTTGCCCTATCTTGTCACCATGGTGAAGAGAAGCAGTTGTGAAATGAGTGACATGGTTTTAAGAATGCTGCACGGGCATAAATGTGAGGATGGTCATAAGTGTGAGGACCAGTCAGAAGTGTGAGGACCTGTCAGAAATGACTTTTTTCAGCCCTCTGAGTAGTCCCTATACACATATATCACATGACCAGCTAGCCACGCCCACCCAGTCACTGGCTTGATCTAATTTCAGGCAAGTTGAAGCCTCTGTTAAGAGATACCAGGGCTGGGCAAATGTGGCCCTTTTACAACCTGTGGACTTCAACTCCCAGAATTCCTGAGGCAGCCAAGTTGGGAGAACCCACTAGCTAGCAGCCAATTACAAGAAGCCTAGCTAGCAGCCAATTACAATCAGCTCTCAACTCAAGGTGCACATGGGATCTCCCTAAACGTGAGGATTTCTTTGTTTCTTTCTCCCTTTAAGCCTGCCCCCCAGCCCGTTTTTGCTTCCAGGGGGCTGCAGAGAGTCTTGCTAGGCACCCCCTCATGCCCCTAGCAAGCCTTGGGAGCCAGTTGCAGGGAAAAAGTCATTTTTTTCGTGACCCGAATATAAGCCGAGGGGTGAAAAACTCTGCTTATATTTGAGTATATACGGTATATGTCTATTTCTCGACTGTACTTTAGTGGATGGTATACGCTTCCATTCTTTTAGAACTGCTATTTTCCAATGAACCCATGGCTCCAATGGGTAAGCTGGCTTCGTTGCCTTTTCTCTGTCAAACTCTTGGTTGTTAGCCTTTTAAATTTCTCAAGTTTAGCCTGCGATTGAGGCCCATTATTTTCAATTCGTGTTATTATACATTTGCCTCTCCGTTTTCTCTTATTATTTCACAAATAATACCTGTCTGGATATATTAACAAGTCATGTATGTTTATACCGGTAAAGAACAACTCTTACTATGTAACAATTCTATATTTTAGGGACCTTCACAGAAATCAGTTTGCAATGTTTACAACAGTTTTACAGTAACTGTGATTTGTACCTGACTATCTAATCCAAGGAATATAAGCATCATGAAAAACAAAGTTGCCCACAACGGAGAAAGAGGCATCATTGTTACCGCCTTTGGATATGCAATGAAAGCAAGTCCAGGTCCTGAAAGTGAAATAAACAGGAATTAGATACATAAATGAGGACTTGTTCATATATTGATTACATTATGAATATTCCCTATATGTATATAATTGATGGCATGGGATGGATCATATCTCTTAATAGAAAATGTCTTTCTTTCCTGCACAATTAACTTATCTTCAAATCCCATATTCAAGTAGACCATCAAATATATTTGTATAACTTACCTGATTCTGCAACTTCTGCTATGGGAACCCCCTGTTCATAAGCCATAAAGCCAAGAACAGAAAAGATGGCAAAACCAGCCACAAAGCTTGTACCACTGTTCAGGCAACAGAGCATAATGCAGTCTCTATCAAATAAAGAGCAAAATCATTGTTTAATTTTAAGTGCTTGACTTTATACCACAGTTTTGGAAAAAAATTTCAGAAAGAGAAAACCAGGAACTTCCAGAAGTTTTCCATGTAGCTTATTGGCTATACTTCAGTGGTGGGTTTCAAAAATTTTTACTACTGGTTCTGGGGGTGTGGCTTGGTGGGCATGGAATGGCTTGGTGGGCGTGGCTTGGTGGGCATGGCAGGGGAAGGATAGTGTAAAATCTCCATTCCCACCCCACTCCAGGGGAAGGATACTGTAAAATCTCCATTTCCTCCTCATCAGCTGGGACTTGGGAGGCAGAGAATAGATGGGGGCAGGGGCCAGTCAGAATTTTTACTACCGGTTCTCTGAACTACTTAAAATTTCCGCTACTGGTTCTCCAGAACTGGTCAGAACCTGCTGAAACCCACCTGTGCTATACTTCTAGCACATTTATAGAGTCAAATGGATTATAGTACATTTTTGTCACACTTAGTATCACCAAATTCTACTGTTCTAGATCTTAGAGATTTGATGAGAATTTTAATGACACTTCTTTTTTCACTTTGTGTCCAAAATGCACCACTAAAATATTTGGCTGTTCATTGGTAGCCTTTGTCAATATTATTTTCCATTTGGATGCATTTTTTAAAATTCAATGTCATCTTAGAATATGAAAAGAAAACTTCTACAAACTGTCTTACATGGAATATAATTACTGGCTTTATGGAATTTCAATATTGTATGATTGACTACACTATGTTGCATATGCACAATAACGTTCACGTGTAAATTCTTCTTGCAAGGCTTTAAGGAGAAATGCATAACCAGAGCATTCTGAAATGTAGCATTATGTTAAGCTAAGTGTACAATTTAATATTCAAATAACTTGTGATTATTGTAACTATTAATTAATAATCTCTGTTTTCTACTTTCTTCAGAATATGACATCAGTTTGTGTAGGTAAATGTCTACAATATTTGAATTCATGGTTGTCAATCAGTTTGAAAAGAGGAAAGATTGTGTTAAGAAATATAAAATCTTGTGGCACCTTAAAGATTGACATGTTTGTCAGTTTTAAATGTACTTTGAAGGTTTATATTCCACAAGGACTTATCTGAAATACGTTGACAAAGATTCGATATTTTTACCTGACAAGACAGACAAAATACAGAATGTGGAGTATGATACAGAAAATAATGTTTTACTGGATCTATGAAAGAAATGATTAAAATTAAAAAAAAACTTAAAAGGGAATAGAAAAATAAAAGGAAATGCAAATGATAAACAATAACCTGGAAAATGTATTACAATTGAGGGGGGGAGGCTATGTGATGGGATATAGAAGAATCAAAGAGAAATCAAATCCTACAACAATATTTAATTGAATTAATTAAATTATAGGGGATTAAGAATTATTAAATTTGTTTATATTTGAGATAATGAAGGTTAGAATACATTTCTTTATATATTTCTTTTCTTCTTTACATGGGGCTCCCCTTGAGGAGCACCCGGAGGCTCCAACTGGTTCAGAATGTGGCCGCGCGGGTGATTATGGGAGCGACGGGGTGCTCCCACGTAATGTCTCTCCTGCGCGAGCTGCATTGGCTCCCGTTGGTCTTTCGGGTGCGCTTTAAGGTATTGGTTCTCACCTTTAAAGCGCTCCATGGCTTAGGGCCAGGGTACTTACGAGACCTCCTGCTGCTACCGATAACCTCCCACCGGCCAATACGCTCTCACAGAGAGGGCCTCCTCAGGGTGCCGTCAGTCAAGCAATGTCGGCTGGCGGCCCCCAGGGGGAGAGCCTTCTCTGTGGGGGCACCCGCCCTATGGAATGAGCTACCTCCTGGAATAAGACTGATCCCGGACCTTCGTACCTTCCGCAAAGCCTTGAAGACTTACTTATTCCAGCAAGCCAGCCTAGCTTAAATGGTTTTAAATTGGGATTTTGAATTTTATAGACTTGGGGTTTTAAATTGGGAGGCCAATCGATTTAATATCTTTTAATTTATCTTAATTTTTGTATTGTATGTATTTTAATTCTGGCTGTCCACCGCCCTGAGTCCCTTCTGGGAGAAGGGCGGGATACAAATTAAATTATTATTATTATTATTATTATTATTATTATTATTATTATTATTATTATTATTATTATTAATTTTCTGCCCTTTTTATTGTTTCTTTCCCTTTCTATTCTTTCCCTATTCGTATTAGTTTTTACTATTGTAATTAAAATTCTTTAAAAATTACATTCAAAAGAAAGATTCAGCACGGATGAATATTATGGTCAATATAATATTATTAAATTATCTTGATAATATTATTATTGATAATATTATGGTTCACACAGTTGTACAATGTTCAGACTGGATTTGGCATTTTTATCTAACTCTCAAACTCTTCCTAAGGATAGAATAAGCAAATGTGAATACTTGATGACGATTAAAGGAAGCATTGCAGGATGTAACCTGTTCCAAATAAAAAAAGTCTTTTGCAATTGTCTGATGGTGATCTTTTCAATGCCAATGAGGTTCAAGTGATGCTCCAGTTGTTTTGGGATTATAGGAGCCTGTTACTATTGGTACTACAGTACCAAAGAACAGAAAGAAGGTCATGATGAGGAGAAGAAGATATGGACTGAACAGAATTGTAAGAGAAATAGGAGAGACAGATATTGGTTGGGTTGTGGACAGTGGTGGGATTCAAGTAATTTAACAACGGGTTCTCTGCCCTAATGATTTCTTCCAATAACCAGAACCAGCTCAGAAAGTTAACAACCGGTTCTCCCGAAGTGGTGCAAACTGGCTGAATCCCACCACTGGCTGTGGATACAGGGCTCTAATCACTGCAATTTAAACTGATCTCTGTCTCAGATAAGGAGCCAATAAAACATCATGCACTATAATGATAATGAGACTGATGCCATATGTAGCGTTTCCTGTTTCTGGTGAGATCAATATCAATCAGTTGGCATTTATTGGCATGTGCTGGCCCCAAACCCAAACCACACCCAGTTTTACTTTTAACATGTTCAATCCAAGATAGGATTTTATCTTGGAGATCAACATGTATCTCACCAATGAAACAGTGCCCAGACCATTTAAATAATGCATAGTGTTTATTAGTCTATGCAGTGTGTATGCATGTATGTGTTTAAGTGTTTTAACTAATCTTGCATACAATCTCCAAATAATTTCCTTAATTATAGACCTAGATTTATAAATAGGATGACCCAATTGTGCATTACCTATAACAGTTATTATTGTAGTTATTGTAGCTTCCTAGGGCTGTCAAGCATCCCAGGCAGATAGCATAGGAGAAAAATATCTGTGTTCCAGCATCTACCCAGACCTGCAAACATAAAAATGCAAAAATAATTTAGGAAGGAAGAAATATTTTCTGTTTCAGAACCGTATACAATAATTCATATGCATTATTACCAGAATGCCTTGTGGCCATATTTTTAGCTAGATAACCAGTTTAAAAATCCAAAGATCATCATGCGATTAAAAAATAAACATTACCTTTTCGTTGTTTTTGTTGTTATTCCTTTTCCTCCCATTATTTGTGATTTGTTTATTCTAGTGAATAGTAATTCACTAGATTTACTAGATACACCAAACTCACTATTCTAATGTAAATACAATTATTTTTTTCAGCAAACATAAAATAAATACTCATTTATTTCAGGGGGGACAGAACTCCTGTTTTATTGACAGAAAGCTTCTACTATGACTACATGATCTTAAAGGTAAAGGTTCCCCTCACACTTATGCGCTAGTCGTTTCCGACTCTCGGGGGCGGTGCTGATCTCTGTTTCAAAGCCAAAGAGCCAGCGCTGTCTGAAGACATCTCCATGGTCATGTGGCCGGCATGACTAAATGCTAAAGCTGCACGGAATGCTGTTACCTTCCCACCAAAGGTGGTCCCTATTTTTCTACTTGCATTTTTTACGTGCTTTCAAACTGCTAGGTTGGCAGAAGCTGGGACAAGTAACAGAAGCTGACCCTGTTATGCGGCACTAGGGATTCGAACCACTGAACTGCTGACCTTTCAATCGGCAAGCTCAGCGTCTTAGCCACTGAGCTACTGTGCCCCTTACATGATCTTACTGTAGTCTAAAACTGATTTAAGACGCCAAGGGTTTCCTCTAAAGTTAGATCAGGGGTGGATTCTAATTTTTTTTACTACCAGTTCTGTGGGCGTGGCTTATTTTGTGGGTGTGGCTTGATGGTCATGTGACAGTGGGCATGGCTTGATGGTCATGTGACTGGATGGGTGTGGCCAATTCAATGTTACTCACGTCAAGGGGTGCCTTGTCTGGCCCCTCCCCTCCCAGCTATTCCTTGTCACACCCAGCCTCAACATATCTATAGTTCTGTAAAAATGTTGTTCACCTTTTTTCAACTTTATTATCTACATACTATAGATGTACTTTCATGGACCACTGAAACAGTGGTGGGTTTCAAAAAATTTTACCGCCGGTTCTGTGGGTCTGGCTGGGTGGACGTGGTGTGGCATGGCTTGATGGGCGTAACAGGGGAAGGATGCTGCAGAATCCCCATTCCTTCCCCACTCCAGGGGAAGGTTACTTCAAAATCTCCATTCTTCCCCCACCCCACTAACCTCCTCTGGGAAGGAATCAAACTCCCCCCTCTTCATTTCCCCAAATAAAATATTACTCATAAAAAAAGGCTCCTAGAAAAGCAAGGAAAAATCAAGCTGCTAACAAGGAATCTGACTGATACTCATTCCACATTCCTGCCAGCTGCATAAAGGAAACTTTGTAAGAAGAAAACAGCTACCGGTGCTTAGAGATAATAGAAGGTGGAAGCCGGAAGTTCGGCTCCATTTACAAGCAGGCAGAAAACTTATTCAAGACAGGATATTTCACAATGGAAATCACCCAAACCTTTTTAGAAACGCAAAGCCCATGTTACACAAACCCTAAAAATTCAAAAACATAGAACCATATAAGAATCCCTCCTCTTATCCAGTTTGTTGTTCAGCTGATCCAGAAATGAACTGCTGAATGTCACTTTGCTTCTGCAAGTAAAAACCTCCTTCCAGCAGCTGCTTCTTGGCTTGTCAATTTAAAGTGACGGTGTCTTTTATTCCCCCCCTCTTCTTCTTTGCCAAATGATCTCCTGGCTGAGAAGCGAGCCCTGATTTTTTCCTTCTAGCTGATCAGGTGGGAGGCTTCTTGGCTTGTCAATTTAAAGCGATGGTGTCTCTTCTTTGTCAAGTGAGCCCTGATTTTTTCCTTCTAGCCAATCAGCTGGGAGACCGGGAGACAGCGAATATATTGGGAGGAGGGCCAGGCAGAGGTGGCATTTACCAGTTCTTCGAAATACTCAAAATTTCCACTACCGGTTCACAAGAACCGGGGAGAACTGGTAGCAACCCACCACTGAGTTAGATACTCACACAAAGTACATCTGTAAACATTGCATCAGTGGAACTAATGTTTGTAGAAATTAAGTACACTAGAAAAAATGTTTTTTTAAACTACAGTTTCCAGGGATTTTGGCAATGCAGATTGGAGTAAATGGAAGTTATAGCATACTACATCTACACCTAGACAGCAAGTTAAAGAAGGCTATTGTAATCCATAATTCCAATAGAAGGAAGGTTGGTTTGTATAGGAACTGATATCCAGCAAACAAGTAATTATTATTTCTCAGAAGAACCTCAATCACACTTTTAATTTTATACATAGCCTTTTTTTTCTGAATTCTCAAACTCACGGAACAGGCAAAAATAATGAGATAATTAAGCAAAATTCAAATTTGACATCCCCTATTTTGAGTGTTAAGCTTCAGTGCACATGGTAAGGGATTTGTCAATGCTACATTCTATATATTTCATTATTTATATCTTGCCTCGTCTCTTAGAAGATCAAGGCAACGTTGATATTTTTCTCATTCTATTACATCCTTATGACTGTGTCAGCTACAGTCAATCATTCATTTCTTTCAGAAAATTCTTTGAAAAATGTATTCATTTCTCTTGAGGCTTTGATGCTGTGATGAAGATCAGTTTAGACATGGTTAAAGGCATTAAAGACTAATTTGTGAAGGGCTATTTATGGCTCTTGGACTTCTGAAAGGTACACTGCCTTCAGAATAATGATTGTAAAAAAACTATGCACACTTTCAAACCACTTGTTAGGAAACAACAATGGAAAAATCCTATTGCTATCTTCTCCTCCTTCTGAGTTCTCAGATGCATTTGGCTGGTCACAAAATGTTGAACATGATTCTCCTTTAGTTCCAATTTTTACCTTGTTTAATTCAGAAAGTTAGATTAGCACCAACCACTATTTTTAATATATGGGAAAGAGAAAGAGACAAGAGAAACAACAACTATTCATGGTACTCATGATATTGTTTTTCTACAGGTAGACCTCAACTTACAACGGCACTGAAAAAAGTTCCTTGTAATCATTTTTCACACTTAACGACCATTGCAGCATCTCCATGATCACATAAAATTCAGATGCTTGGCAACTGATTTATATTTATGATGATCGCAGTATCCAGGGGTCATGTGATTACCTGTTGTGACCTTCTGACAAGCAAAATCCATGGGGAAGCCAGATTCACTTAACAACCATGTTATTAATATAACAAGCAGTGATTCACTTAACAGCTGTGGCAAGAAAGATCGTAAAAAGGGCCAAAATATACTTAGCAAATACATCTCGCTTACCAACAGAAATTTTGGGTTCAATTGTGGTTATAAGTTGAGGACTACCATATTTTTCGGCATATAAGACGCACCGGAGTATAAGACACACCTTAGTTTTTGGGGAGGAAAATAAGAAAAAAGCTGATTGGCAGGTGGATCGGCCTCCCGGAATACCCAATCAGCTGTTCCCAGAGGTGAATTTTAGCAACAGGTTCCTTGGTTGTGAGCTCCGTGCCTTGCTTTTTTTTTTTGCCTTTTTTTCTGCCTCTGAAAGCCTCCAAAACAAAACTTCAGAAAAAAAGCCTCTGAAGCTCTCTTTGGGGGCTTCTTTTCTGAAGCTCTGTTTGGGGCTTTTTTCCTGAAGCTTTGTTTCTGATGCTTTTTTCAGCTTCTGAAACCTCCATTTAAGAAGCTGGCTGGGGCTACATTCAGAGTATAAGACGCACCCAGATTTTCACCCTCTTTTTGGGGGGAAAAAGGTGCATCTTACATTCCGAATAATACGGTACCTGTATTATGGTTGTGAGTCACCTAGAGTTATCATTTTAAGATGAGTAGTTATGCAAGAATTTAAAATACTGTAAATTAAAGAAATAAATCTCCTCTTTAATATGAATTTTTTTTCTAAATTAAAAATATCAAGATACTCCAGTCTTTCCTTGTAAGACAGAAAAGTTTCTAGACCAAGACAGGAGCAAACTCACGATCTCTTGGTTTCTAGCCTGGAGCCTTAACCACTACACCAGACTGATTATCTTGTGCTTACTGCATTTCTGTATTTCTGTATTTCTGTATTTTTATTGCATCTTTTGAGTGCTGCCTGGTGCCATGATCCCTTCTTGGTTAGGAAAACATCTGCAAAGCTGCTATGAAGACTATTTGGGATACCTGGTGGATAAAATCACTTGGATTCGTGATGAGTTGGATTCTAGTTGTGCAGGTCTTATGAAATTGTCTTCAACAGTCTTGGGTTGTTTTTTGGGAGGAATTCAATCCTGTTAGTCCTGAAGTAGATGACAAGGTACTTGCCCTGTGAGTGTGTTCTAAATCTATGCCCCTCCTGGTTGGACAAAGCTTTCAGAGATGGTATGTTTATATGTGAGTATCTCCATATAGTAAATGCTTCTCTGGTAGAGGAGACAGTTTTACCACCTTAAACACTCTCGGGATAGGCATGTTTGCCTTTCTTCACTTGAAACAATGTCACCTTGAAAACCTGGAGGTGCCTTTTCCACCTAAGTGCCTGCCCTCTGGAAAATTCAATTGGCAACATATAGTTGGCTCAACCCTATTGGCTTTCTACTGTTCATAAACTCAGTAAAAACCTTGCTTGAAACACGGATGTTTCAACCAGTATAATTTGCATTCTGGTGCAGAGGAATACAACAAATTTGAGTCCCTGATCTCCAAATAATAATTGTTCCTTGTTTTTAGCTGTATTGTTTGGTTTTTTTTTTAAAAAAAATTCTGTTCTGTTTATTGTAAACAGACCACAATAGCACAATTCAAGTTGGACAGCTCTACACTGTAAACATTTTAGATACATATATACATAAAATATTATTTGGAATTTATTATTTGAACATATGTCCAAAATTAATTCCACAGGACTATATCATATGAAATGTAATGGAAATACATAGTTTGGCACATTGGATTCTCCAATTTTATTTTTCTGATAGACTCTATTTTTGAAAGTTGACAACTTTCAATTCTCATGTTACTGTTATATATAAATAGGTGAGGTAGAGTATAAACCAGCAGTGATGACCAAGATAAAATAAGTAGGGCTTCACAAAGAACATAATTAATTACATGTTTTTTTCACCAGAAAATGCAGTGATCATCACTATTCATAACATCAAAAGAGACTATTTCAACTCATGGCAAATTAAAAATAAAAAGTATCAGTGGCTACTTCCTTAATTCTTATATAGTCACTTCTATTACTACTGAGCTTTATGTTGAATTCCCATGCTGTTTGAAAGATTTTTATTTGCAGAATGTGGGGAGAGCTGCTAGAAAAATATAACGCTGGTTTAGAGAGAACTTTGATTTGATTCATTTGTATTTTGATCTATTTTTATTTATAGAAGACTGCAGTTACCTACTTATTGCAGAGGGTAGGTAACAGAAAATACTTTTGCTTTTCCAATGCGAAGTACCCAATTATTATTTTTCCCTACCTACTGTGCCATCAGTACCATATCCTATGCTTGTGATGGTGAACCTATGGCACATGTACCAGAGCTGGCACGCAGCGCCCTCTCTGATGGCACACGAGCCGTCGCCTCAGTTCAGCTCCTCTGGACATGCGCTGTTCTGCCCCAGCTATGGACCCCAAAGAACGCAGCACACACAAACTCTATACAAAGCTTATTTTACTCTAATAACTTAGTCTTTATCAACCAAAGGCTGTTAATAAAACTGTCTTAACAGCCTACCAGAATTCTAAGATAAGGTAATCACAGTCTTACTAGAGTTGGCAGAAAGCCGAGAAACAATTTTGCAGAAACACAAAGGAGATTGAACTAAAGTTGTTCCCTACAGTTTGCTGCAAGTGGCGTTCCTCCTTAAATAGGCTAAGGGAGTGGCCAATTAGTCCCAAGCCTTACTCTAGAGGAGACCTCCTCCTGAGGAGCCACTCCTGTCTTTTGGCAGCTCTGCGCGCCTGTGCATTGAGAAGAGGCTCCTCCTCTTCGTCCTCTTCACTTAAAGGAGCTTCTGGAGGTTCTGAAGGCCCTGGCTGGGTCTGGCACCACATCTTCTCCAGCCTCCTCACTGTCCGATTCGAGCGCCATTAATTTCTTCCATCTAGCAATCTAGAGAAGGTCACCAGTATGAAATGACATTCTTTTCATGCTGTTGGGCATTCTCAACCATCATCAGGTCATCAGCCTTTGGGAAAGTCCAGAGGCATGAAAAGAACTTTTCCACATCTTTGGTTTCTCTAAGCTGCATTCAAAAGGCCTTTTGAAAAGTCTAGAGGAAGCTTCAAGCTAGTTAACTCCAGCACATACAATGGCATCAGGGGTGGGTTCTACTTACCTTTACTACTGGTTTGCAACAGGAGCACACGTGCATGCTTTACTTGCATGTGTGTGCTTTGCGCATGCGCAGATCACCCATGATGATGTTGTGGTGGGTGGGCGGAGCCTCCCGCTGGTTTTACTACCGGTTCTATAGAACCAGACCGAACCGGGAACAACGCACCACTGAATGGCATGGTCAATAGCATAACAACTCAGCTTCCAGTGGAGTTACTCAGCTGCAGGAGAAGGCTCTTTCCAGACTTCTCCCAATGTGCAACCTCTGTGGGAAAAAGCTCAGATTGGTTTTGAAGCAAGGAAGATGATCGCTTCATGATGGTTCACTCACAAAGCACTTTATGAATATGACGATTTTCACAAGTTCATCCTACAAGCCTGATGAAGGCTGCATGAATAAATAATTGAAAGACTATTTTTAGTGTCTATCAAAACAGCAGAAAAGAAAAAGTGTTTTTTCCAGTGAAACCAGTCTATCAAGGCAACCTGGTCTCCCCAAATATGGGACGCAGTATACTCTTTCCGCTTTCACCTTTCAGCCCCAATCCAGGAGCCTTCGCAGGCAGTCAATTTCATGACGAACTATTTTTGTATTGAATTTATATTTTACCGACAAAGAAATGAAAGGAGACTAGTATAGATCTATTTCAAGCTATTTAGCTCTTGTCTAAAGCAGGGGTGAAATCCAGCAGGTTCTAACAGGTTCTGGAGAACCAGTAGCGGAAATTTTGAGTAGTTCGGAGAACTGGCAAATACCACCTCTGGCTGGCCCAAGTGAGGTGGGAATGGATATTTTGCAATCTCCTTTCCCCAGGAAGGGAGGAAATGGGGATTTTGCAGTATCCTTCCCCTGGTGTGGGGTAGGAATGGAGATTTTGCAATATCCTTCCCCTGCCACGCCCACCAAGCCACGCCCACAGAACCGGTAGGAAAAAATTTTGAATTTTACCCCTGGTCTAAATGGTATGGGTAGCTGACAAGAGCTAAATAGCTTGAAATAGATCTATACTAGTCTCCCTTTATTTCTCTGTCAGTAAAATATAAATTCAACAGCTGAAAAGAAAACTGCCCTTGAAAAGGGCAAACCTTCCTGAGCTACAGAGTAACCAACTCAGAGGGTTGCTTCCCAATTATCAGGAAGGCCAGCATAATTCAGACCTTCAGTCTCTTGGACGTAGTAAATTTGGAATACCTAATGCAGGGTGCACGTGTCCCATATTCTTTTGTGTACTCCCTTTCTCAAGAATCTACAAAATTTTGGCAGGAAACCACTGAATTATACAGCATGATTTAGTATTTTTCTCAAGGAAAAGAAATGTCTTCAACAAATATAGCATAGTTTTTTTTAATGTAAATCTATCCAAGAAAGGGGCAATTAATAGGTATTTCTTTCCAATTATGATAGTACCAAGTGACAAATTGTGTGTTGTGAAATCAGAATGCTAGTGCTGCCCATTTGTATTTGCACTGTGGCTTTGCACACATGAAGTTGAGATGCATACTTCATCATTTGGCCCACTTGGCCCAACATTTTCAGTTTTTAAGTCCCCACTTGAAATGCCCAGCTCCTGAAGCTTGAAATACATAAAAAGAACAGCAGAAATGTTAAATACTCAACTTTTGCCCAAAGATAAATGGAGCTTGCTACTCATCTGATTTGTGTCAGCTTACTTGTCTCAGCAAATGGCAACACACCATTTATCTCAAAAAAAGACCAGCAGATTTAGGCTTCATTAATTAAATGGGAGATTCCACCAAAAATTTTAAGGCTGTATAATATATGGAAGTGTTGAAACAAATATCTTGGAAGAAGGAACTGGCAAACAACTTCTCTACTGTTGCTAACAAAACATCATGGTCATGATCATGAATTTAGGAAAAGTTGAACTCAATAGGAGGCAGACTTTACCTTTCACTTTGAATTGAATAAAATTAGGACAAAGAGAAAATAATCTTCCATTACAGGCAGTCTTCGACTTACAACAGTTCATTTAGTGACTGTTCAAAGTTACAACGGCACTGAACAAAGTGACTTAAGACCATTTTTCACACTTGTGACCGTTGCAGCATCCCCATGACCATGTGATTTACATTTGGATGCTTGATAACTGATTCACATTTATGATGATTGCAGTATCCCCTGGGTCATGTGATCCCCTTTTGGAACCTTCTGACAAGCAAAGTCAATGGGGAAACCAGATTCACTTAACAACCATATTACTAATTTAACAACTGCAGTGATTTACTTAGCAAACATGGCAAGAAAAGTCGTAAAATGGGGCAAAATTCACTTAATAAATTTCTCACTTAGCCACATAAATTTTGGATTCAATTGTGGTCGTAAGTTGAGGATTACCTATAGTTGTAAAACATTGAATTCACATTCACAATAGAAAAAAATACATTCGGAAGACAATTTGGCAATGTGAAATATGCCAACAGAACCCCGATATAAGCATAAAGTATCAGTACAAAATTAAAGCCAAAGCTAACAGTTATGCACAAAATACTGGCAAAAGTAAATCATAGGTGTCATTGTAGTGGTATGTTTGAAAGAGCTGTGGCATAGTCAGATATAAATGTGTTTAACCTTCCACAACAGTAACCCAAGCCTTTCATTACGATGTGTACATATAATCTTATTTTGCCTTTCATTGGCCATGCTATTAACAGTTGTAATTAAGCAGAAAAATAAAGTAAAACAAAGTATGCTGTCTAGAAAAATAGCTGAAATGTGCTGTATTTGGATACAAGATTCACTCTTGTTTCTGAGATTGTACTACGTGTGTGTGTGTGTGTGTGTGTGTGTGTGTGCAGTATTCAACAACACAACTTCTGTAAGCAGAGGGGTTCATTAGTGGAGAAAGCAGAACTTAAATAGTTGGGCAAAAAATGGCTGAATTAAGCCTTTTCTTTTTCCTTCTTTTAACAGAAGTGATTCTCAAAAGATTAAAAGTAGGTTAGGGAAACAATAAAACAGCTATGTTTCTAGTGTCTACCTGACAACAGCTTTTGTGGCAGTGAATAATTACATGAAAATCACTTCCTTTCCACCTCTCTTTGGGATTTCTGTGAGTTGCTAAGCAGTTCCTCTCCTACCTTCTGCTAATGTTACTTACAGACACCAATGAATGGAGCACATTCATTATGGAAAAAGGAGAGAAGGACTTAAGTACTCAAGTTTTGTTGTTGTTGTTGTTGATTCGTTGCTGCCTCCAGAAATAAGCATCAAGGCTTAGAATACTTTACACACATTGAAATGGTAATTTGTCCAGGCATGTTGAGTAGAAACCAACTTCTAGCTTAAATGAAGCAAAACAATTCTTGAAGAAAAGCCACACTTGTATCATGTTTCTGTGGTGCCAACCAACGTAGAAAGTCAGCTACCAAAGGAAGAGGTATTTTGGGGGAATACTTTACATACATTTTTCCCTTTCCTTTATTCATGAGCAATCTAGTTGACCTATATTTTCATATTTAGTTGACAAAAGTTTTGGGCTTACATTATGATGTACTGAGAATGGATACTGGAAGATCTGATATTTTTTCCATGATAACCACTGTTTTATAGAGAAATTAGGAGAAACCCAATCTACAAGTGTTTGGAAATTTCAGTTTGGTATAGTTCAGTTATAGATAGATAGAATTTTTTATTGGCCAAGTGTGGTTCAAAACACAAGGGATTTATCTTCGGTGCGAAAACTCAATTTTCGTACAAACAAAATTATATCATAGAGCATAATTGCAATCATTAATCATAAGATATAACAAGAGATAATCATAGATAACAACAGAAGATAGTAGGAAAGATGAGAAGATGAGAAGGATAATAGCAATGCAGCCTACATGGGCAAATATCTTTAGGGCTAAGACAATGCTGTGGAAATTAGGTGTTCATCAGAGTGACGGCACAGGGGAAAACCTATTTTTGTGTCTAATTGTTGTGGCATACAATGCCCTATAGTAGCATCCAGAGGGGAGAAGTTGAAACAGTTTATCTCCAGGATATGAGGGATCTGTAGATATTTTCTCAGCCCTCTTTCTGGTTCGTGCAATGTACAGATCTTCACTGGAAGGCAGGCTGGCTGCAATTGTTTTTTCTGCAGTTCTAATTATCTGTTGAAGTTTGTACCTGTCCTGTTTGGTTGCTGTGCCAAATCAGTTATTGAGGTACAAATGACAGACTCAATAATTCCTCTATACATCAGCAGATCCTTGGACAAGGATCCTTGGACTTTCTAAGTTGATGCAGGAAGAACATTCTTTGTTGTCTTTTTAATGATGGTTCCAGTTTTAGTGTCCATTTTAGTCCTTGTAGATAATACAACCTAGAAACGTGAATGTCTCTGTTGTTGATACTGTGTTGCCTGATATTGTAAGATGGAATGGGACAACTCACCACAGCCAACTCACCATGACCAATTTGCTGTCACCAACTCGCTGTGGGACAACTTGCCATGGCCAATTTGCCATGCGACAACTTGTTGCGGGACAATTCAACAATTCAATTTAATTATTTAAAATAAATTTTAAAATATTTTAATTTTCATCATTCACATTTCATTTTGTCTCTGCTTTGGCATCCTTTCTTTAATGATTCTATTCCACAATTTCTTCAATATTAGTTTAACTCTTGTCCCATGTCAAGTTGTCCCATGGCAAATTGGCCTTGTCAAGTTGTTCCACAGCGAGTTGGTGAGGGCAAATTGGCCATGGCAAGTTGGCTGTGGTGAGTTGTCCCATTCCATCTTACAATATCAGGCAACATAGTATCAACAATAGAGACGTTCATAGTTCTAGGTTGTATTATCTACAAGACTTGAAATGGACACTAAAATCGGAACCTATGGTCCTATGGTGAGTTGGCTGCAGCGAGTCAGCCGCAGCAAGTTGGCTGTGACAAGTTGACTGTGGTGAGTTGGCCATGGCAAGTTGACATAGACCAGTTGTAAGAGGTGGTAGAATAGGAGAGCCTCTTCTAAAATCTACTATGATCTCTACAGTTTTAAGAATGTTCAACTGCAGATTGTCTCACCTTTAAACTCTCATTCCCATAACCTTTCCCTGGGAGAAGTTGTGCACAGTGGGACAAAGTCTTTTCAACCACGTACCTAAAATGCACTAATTTCCAAAATCCATGACTTATGGAACTGAAATTTGACAAATTTTACAAAACATTTTATGACATAAAAATTATTATAAAGCATTTTTAACATAATTCAAAATATCATAAGCACTTCTGATGTTTGACCGTGCTATACAGTTCAACATGGGCTATTTCAAGACAGACAGTTCTCTGAATAGCTGCCTGAATTTTTAAGAACTATACGATGGAACCAGAATGGTGTGACATTCCATGTGAAATAGTTTCATCATATTGCTTCTCTCTAGCTCCAGTCCAGTTTAGCCAGTCTGATAGTCAATATCAAATAATATGACTATAAAGATGGTTGCCTTAAAGTTCATCTTCTAATTTATATGTATAAAAGCGAAAATCACTCACTCCATAATCACGAAATCTCCAGAACTGTACAGCCTACAAACTTGAAATTTGCCACATGTTCCTCTTGGCTTCTAGGTGCTCATTAAGAAAGGATTTTTTGAAATGACCATCAAAGCATTAGTATTTCCTATATTATTATAACATGCTCTGATGCTAATTAGTTCTACTCTCCCTCCCAATTTGAAAATAACTCTGGAGAGAATGGGATAGCATAGGACAGGCTTTTGTGAGGCAAACCTCATGGAGAAAAGGGGATAAAAAGCCTGAGGGAGAGAAGTGGATAGGATAGGGGAGGATTTATCAAGCCCGATCACATAGTTTCGTAGCGAAGCACAGGGATCCAGCTAGTTAGACAATCATTTTCATTTAAATACACTAAGTAAAACAAGATTTTTGCCCTGTGATGAAAGAACATATTTGGTGATTTCTTAAATTATTTGAAATCAGTGTCACACAAATATGCTTGGAACCAGAATTAACTAGTATTAGATTTGGAATCAATGGAATCTAAGCAATTTAATGATTTCCATAGGCCTCTTGTCAGTGTAGACTGCCAATTTAGAATGGTGGTTAAGGAATCAGGCTAGAAACCAGGACATCCTGAGTTCTAGTCCTACTTTAGGCACCAGGATGATGTTTTGACAATTAATCCTAGGAAACAGGAAAAAACAAACCTTCTGAAATCTGAACAAGAAAATTGCAGGGACTGTTTGCCAGGAGTCAGGACTGACTCAAAGGCAGCAAAACAACAATACAGCTGTCAGTGTAGCAAAGTCTTATTACAACTCATAAGCATCTTATTTTCTTTTGATAAAAATAACTTGTCCTAGCCAAAGTCAAATCTTACACAATCTGCACATTCTTTTTTATTTGCTGCTTTGTTTTTGGGTTGGGCTATATTAAAGCAGAATAAAGGAAAAAGACAAAATATAATAAACATTGTCTATAAATTCCTACAACATATCCCCATAGCCTCAAAAATAGTTATGGCTGTTGTTCTTAAGAAAACTTCAGATAGAAGAATGGGGGAGGGGACATGCAGTGTGGCTACCACACCATGCCAAGTAATGAATATATGGAAATCCTAATTATTATAAGAATGAAATAATGGTGTAAAATTAGTCTCTAAGTTATAAATTAACTTTTTAGTTTAATGTTCATGTTTGCCTCATTACGTATGAAGATTGTGAAGAAGTATTTACAATAAAACTTCACATAATTCACAATAGGTTAGCTTATATCTTTTTTATGAGTCCTATGTCAGACTTTTCTGGTAGCTGCAGAGCATTTTGTCATCAGTTTGAGGAATTAGGAAAGCTGAAGGTCAATTACATCTGTAAAAAACACACACTGGCCATTCAGTTGGTAAACTAAATATTACTGCGTGTTGGGCTGATAGAACATTAGTTAGAAGTTTTTCTATGCCCCAAAAGAGTTTATCTTGATGTGCTCTCAGCAGTTTGGAAAGAAGGACTATTTAATTATGGAATTTTAGCAAAAATAAGACTTTTTCATATCAGAGTAGAGAAATGGGATACTGAAAAGTGGATCATTGGTTGGTCCTTTCCTCATTCATCTGTGTAAATTAAACTTCTGCCTGCAAGGATTCCTGGAACTTGCATCCACAAGGATATTGCAGTTTTGTGTAAAGAGAGCTGATGAAAAAAGGCTTTAGTGCCTAATCTCTCATCATGTTTCAGCAATACGGAGGTGTTGCTGTATAACTGTTATCAGCAATGCTACTAGGAATAGAGATAAAAGGATGGATAGATAGATAAATAGACAGCTACATGTCAACAATGTATTTTTCCCCTGCTGAACCAAATCAGCATGTTTACTATACACTTACTATTTGAAGGGTTTGTAATATGTGCTGATTTTTTTTCTCCAGTACTTCGTCTAAACCTCCAAAACCAAAGATTCATTTTAAACAATCTGAACTATTCCTCTGGGGAAAACAAATCTGAGACTGGATTAGCTTTAGAATCACTGATCTGTTTTGACAGGCAAGTGACCTTAATAAGAATGTTCTGACTGCTTGATAAAAATTTAAAGGAGTACCAGAAGCATAGCAAAAATATGATCTAGCCAAGTGTATCACTCACTTTGTTCAACACATACACACACAGAGAGATACTTTAGGGCTGATCATGGTTAAAAGGCTATAACACTGACACAGATCCTAGACTATAGTGTATGCAGCAGAATTGTAAACCAACTGAGCAATTAATTGCAAAAAAGAAAAAAAAAAGCTATTAAGTGCTCACAAAGGTAATTTGACATTCTGGTGGCCAACCCAGAAGGAATCCTGCAACAGTATCCTGGGACATGTATATTTGCCTTCATTTGTGAAATTTGTCTCCTTTTGCAAATCAAGTTGCATTAATTTGTTACATCTCTTTAACTCTTAAAATAAAACAAACCCCCTTCTTTCTGTCACAGCCCCTCAAATGGTGATATTATGTTACGCCCAGTCCTTTTCTTCATTAATCTAGATGTTCCCAGTTTTTACAACCATTCATCATACAGTTTAGCCTCCAGGCCCCTAACCATATTTTCCAATATCTCATCAACTCCACCTAACCACGCAGTTTCATGGCTTGCCTTTCTCTCATATGTTTTTGTGAATTGCAGCTCATTTCATCAGAGGGGCTTGATTCATGTAGAATATAAATTGCGATGAATTGGGGGGTGGGGATGGGGGGGTGGGGGGTGGAATGGCAAGCAACACAAACAAACCATTTGCTAAAGATGTTCAGACTGGGTTTGGCATTTTTATCCAACTATTGACTCCTTTCCAAAGACCTGGGATAGGCAGATATTGATGTTTTTTATGGCATCAGAAATACCATTTCAGGATGTAAGCTATTCCAAGTAAAGTTGCCTTTTGGAATTGATTGAGGGTGAATTTGTCAATGCCAATGGTGTTCAAGTCATGCTGAGGTCATTTTAAGATTGCGTCCAAGGCGCCTATAACTATTGGTACTCCCTTTACTTTCTTTTGTCACAATTTTTCTATTTCTATTTGCAGGCATTTGTATTTTGTTATCTTCTCCAGCTGCTTCTCTTCTATTCCCCTGTGTCCAATTATTACTACTACCCTGTTTCCCCCAAAATAAGACATCCCCTGATAATAAGCCCAATCAGACTTTTGAGCGCATGACAATAAGGCCAAGCGCTTATTTCAGGGTTCAAAATATATAAGGCAGGGTCTTATTTTCAGGGAAACAGGGTATTATTGTTTAAATTTATGATAGCTGCTCACTCCAAAAGATTCTTAAAAAATATTCTCATTGAAGTAATACATGTAACTGTAAATACAATAAGCAGCAATGTATAATGGACTTCTATATTGTTTAATCAGGTGGACTGGTACTGTAAACAGATGGACGAGTACTGATTGACCATGACTCCCGGGCTTAAGTTCCAAGCCACACATTTTGCCAGGAAGCTGTCAAAAAAGTAAGCTGAAAAAGATACCACATGATGCTGCAGCTGTCTCTAAAACTGGCATAGGGGCATATATGAAAGGTAAAGATATAATGATACAGGAGAATGCCACACCAAGTTTCACAAAGCATGTCCTGTTCCATGAACTGGCTCAAGTAGAAGCAGAAGGAATATTTCCAAAATGTGACAAATCTGTGTGCTTTTGGAGGCTAAGAGGATAAAAGTGTCAGGAATTATGATTTTAAAATTACTGTTAATTATCTGAGAATACTCCTTGCCCGGAATTGATTTTTGCTAACTTTGCTGTGAGTCAAAATTTCAGCATAGTAGACTCATTGGAGACTTATTTACAGAAGGAAACTGATAATTCCAGTGCATTTCTCAACATAACAATGCATAAAGAGTTCTATCACATTAACAAACTTGTTTCTAAGTAGCATCTGCAGAGAGTCGTAGATCAAGCGCTTCAAAGCTGCCCAGAGGCTAGTGCTACTAAAACTGCATTGTTGGACCCATAGAAAACAAGGACATAAATCTGCAAAACCTCGAGGCAATGTTGTAGGCAGTGGTGAACTATGGCTTTAGTGCACAATAAAATAAATGTGAATTATTTAAAGCCAGTATTACCAAACTACTGGCACACTTGGCCTACACAAGTGTGCAGAGAAAAACAAGCAGTCTGAATACCCAAAGGCCATGTGACATGCCACACCAAGTCATTCTTTTTTTAAAAGTTTGTTAATTATTGTAACATTCCTGCCAAACTCACCCAATTCCTAACCATAAATGCAACTGTGGTATCGACCAAAGTATCCTGGCAAAAATTGAATTCAGCCAAGTGACTTATTCAAAAAGCAAATGCTTTTACAACATACTTAATCCTCTGTAACTCAATTGCTTCTTAATTACTTCTTCCATAATTCAGAACCACAGCTTAATAGTAGTCAGTCAAAGATAGAAGTTTGAAATCACATTTAAAGGCTTATATTCACAAAACTATGGTGGTTTAAAATTCCTTTTAATTGTAAAAAAAAAAGGAGTTATACCATGAAAAATACTTTTAAAAATATACTATCACATGTGTTTAAAACTTCCACTGCATCTAAAGAAAATATTTTTCCTCAGCATTCCTTATTTTGCTTACCAAAGCAAATGGTTCCTTAGAAAAATTCACTAAGTCTGTCAACTTATGCACTTATAATTAAACACATTAAAGCAACTATACTTGCTCAGCTTTTTACGAATCCAAATAAAGAAAGGGTTTAGTTAAAGCTATCAAATATAAAATGACTTTTATCTCTTTACAAATAAAGCCTTTTACTCACCCAACACAATCCTTCCATGGCCATCATGATATATCATTCAAATATTTGACTATCAGTCACCAATTTCACTGTTGATTTGGGGAATTGGTTTAGGAATTTTTGACTAAAATAAATTTTGTATCATTTCAAGGAGAATATGATGTTTGAACTTTTAAAATAGCAATGGTTTTCCAGTTTGGTCTAGTGGCTAAGGCACCAGGTGACTGTGAGTTGCAGTATCATTTTAGGCATGAAAATCAGGTGGTCACTTTTAAGCCAGTCACTCTCTCACAACCCAAACCATTTCATAGGATTGTTTTTTATTTTATTTTATTTTATTTTATTTTATTTTATTTTATTTTATT
>WNWU01000041.1:6701518-6744278 GCA_012654045.1 Ptyas mucosa
TTTATTTTATTTTATTTTATTTTATTTTATTTTATTTTATTTTATTTATTTTATTTATTTTATTTATTTTATTTTATTTTATTTTATTTTATTTTATTTTATTTTATTTTTATCCCATCTTTATTATTTTTATATATAGATCATGGCAGTGAATATGCATAATGTTCCTTTCTCCACCCATTTTCTCCACAACAACAACCCTGTGAGGTGAGCTGAGAGAGAGTGACTGGCCCAAAACCATCCAGTTGTCTTCAGGCCTAAGAGGGACTAGAACTCACATTCACAGATAGTTTTATAATCCCTTTCTCCCTCGCCACCCAGCAGTAGCCACTAACCTGCCTGCTGGGAAGGAAAGGGAAAGGGAAGGAAAGGGAAAGGGAAGGAAAGGGAAGGAAAGCATTCTGATGCTCCCTGCCAGATTCCCACAAGAAAACTCAATGGAGGCAGGAAGTAAAAGTTGCTCCTGTTTCTACTGCCTTTTTGCTTGCCTGTAATCATTCTGTTTCTCTGTTTAGGTAAGGAAATTTCTCTGAAATGATGATCCATGGGGCACAAAATTAAAAAGACAACTTTTCTTTTCTTTTTCTTTTTTTGGTTAAAATGTCAGTTATGTCAGTTATGTCAATCAGAAGAACAAAACCAAAACAACCACCATACGTTCCCATATCAAAACTTACTATATGTTCTCATATGAAAACTTGTGTTTAACAAATATTTTGCCAATATGTATTTTTATTAGGGCTCGTCTATGAAATTCTAGATACACAGTCTTTTCCAACTGAAATTTAAATTTAATTATTTAATGTAACTTAAATATAATGTATCGTTATGGACTTCCAGAGAAGAAATAATATATTGTTACCATTGTGAGTGATTTTAGTATGCTGAAAGATAAGTCAAGAATTTAAATTTATAACTAAATGTTCACACTGCCCACAGGCTTTGAGTTATTCAGTATGCTAAAATTGTAATCAATAATATCACTTTGCTTACCATCTGGCTACAAATGGAAGGCGTGTTAACAGAAAATACACTTGAAACATTCCACATGTTAAGAATGCAATTTTCAATGCTGAACAATAGTCTATCACATGTGTGTTTTTATATTTTATATTAGCTAGAGTACTTCTTGATTGCAACAGAACGTTAAGGCTGTTTAAATGTTTTGTGCTTTTTCCATCTGAAGTGGAAAAACAGGAATCAAATGAACAGCAAATGATCCATTTTAACTCTGATTTATTTCGCATTATGAATAGCTGGTTAAAAAAACCCCAACCATATGTTATTCAAGGTTTTAGAAGCCTTTCCTCATTACGATGATCTGCACTGCATCAAATTGATGGATGGGCAAATTACTAGGTGCTGGCTCTAGTATTTTTTTAATAGAAAAATAATATTTATCTCACAGACTTGCAAATATCCAAATAATATTTTGTATACTGGCAAAAGGTTGGAGTGTGGTGATAAAAAGAGAAGTCTTCTTGTCATACCTGTTCAAACACTGACTGAGCCAGCCAAATACCAAACTATTTCATTATCTTTCCACTCCCTGTGCACTTTCCCAATTTCTGTGCTTTGTCAGCTTCATAATATTTTAATTGTTTATCTTGAAAATTATTAACTAAAATGCAAATCCAAATTAAAATGCAAATTACGCATCCAGAAAAACTCCCTGGTATTCCGCTAATATAGTGAAGAACCACATAAAACTGATGCAGGTTCCTGAAATACTCATGTAGTTTTATTTTTGATAAAACTGCACACAATAAGTTTGTTTCCCATGTTTAAAAAGCCAAATCAGCAAAGAGCAGTACAATAATGTAACCTATCAAATGATGAAGAGGTGGCCACGATTACAGTTTTCATGTGCTGTCTTTTGACAGATCCAGTCATTGCAATTATACCATTTTCTGGCAAATTGAGAGGCCAGAGTACTCTTTGAGAAAATTGGCAGTGTTGTCTTGTAGTAGAAGATGAATCATATGATAATTATGAGTATTTTATGAGTAAATCATAGATTTGGGGGGTTTCAATCATTTGTCTTATTTATCACACTTCGGGTAAACTATAATGATGAGCTGACATCCCTCTAAAAGGGAGGAACACATACCGTGACCAAAACAGTACAGGAATCAGGCTGCTTTAACCTCTCTGGGATTAAAGAAAGAACATCAGATAATTGACATATATTCTGCACAGCTAATTTTTTGTGAGCAAATGGCAGGAATTTGTATTTTTGCACTTGGCTTGTGATTGGCTGGGAGTCATGGGATTCCATCCTACTTATAACTTAATATCACCTACAAGGATTGACTGGGCTTATCTCTTAATCACTGGGACTTTATTTTTCTCCTCTTTAAGCTTTTTTTAAAGATTGAGAACTTTCAGATTGACAAGTTTTACTGAAATGAGAAGGTGAATTGCCTTCAATTCCTTCAAATATGCAATAACTTGTAAATTAAAATATTTATATTTTTTTAAATATATAGCAGAAAGATAGTTATTGTTGAATTTAGAAAGTTTTAAAAAGATTAAGGGATCAGATGGACTTGGTTTAAGGCTTTGAAATTGATTGAAAGGATCCTCACTTCCCCAGGAAAATACTTTTTTACATCCTCAAACCAATAATAAGACTGAAGATTAGACAGTAAAGTAAGGTGACCAGACGTCCCGCTTTTGGCGGGACAATCCTGATTTTCAACCATTTGTCCCACGTCCCGCGACATTTTTAAAAAGTCCCGCTTTAAAATCTGGTCACCTTACCAAGAGCCCCCGCCGGACAATCACCAGCGCAGCCAGCATGGTTTTTTTCCCCCCGCTCTGCTGTCTGGGACTCTGAGGGTTCCAATGTGGAAAGGGGCGGAGTCTCCTCCGCCGGTCAAATCTCACGATGCGTGGCTGGGGGAAAAAAAAACATGGCGGCACCCAGCCGAAGAACTATGTGAGCCTTCAATGGCCGTGCCCTTTGCATGGTAAGCGTCCGTATAGGTGCTTGGGGTCTGGTTCCCCTTTGCTTCTCTTGACAGTTGAAGCGGGATGGAGGGGAAGGATTAACCAGATTTAGGGCGGCCGAGAAGCGTTGTACGGTCTGGGGAGGTTTGTTTTTTTTAAAGTTGTGTTCCCGTTATTCATATCACCTGTGGAGATTCTCAAGTCCTCCAGGTCAGGGGTCTCCAACCTTGGCCACTTTTTAAGACTCGTGGACTTCAACTCCCAGAATTCCTCAGCCAGCAAAGCTTTTGAGCAAAGCTGGCTGAGGAATTCTGGGAATTGAAGTCCACAAGTCTTAAAAAGTGGCCAAGGTTATGGAGACTCCTGCCTTAAAGAGAAACTACAGCCTGGTCAGAAGCCCCGCCTTCTAGAAGTTTACCGGAAACGGAAGTCACGTCCCACAGCGTTCTTTTTTTTAAAAAAGTTTTTAAAAAGTCCCGCTTTACCAATCTTAAAATCTGGTCACCTTACACTAAAGGGCACAAGATGGCTACTTCAAAATTTGATATATGGTGACAGGAATTGTTTCAGTTCTTCACTCTTTCATAACATTACTCACTGAATAAAACTAAAAGCCCACTGAATAAAATTAAAACTGGCTTACAAGTGGAATTAAAAATTACAGTTTACAAGAGGAAGATCAGACTAACAGACTTACAAATAAAAAATGATGACTTAAATATTGGAAAAGAAATACAAATAACAAATCAAATGAGAGATCAGGATTATTTCATACTGAATTTACCAAAGGGATTTGCTGGAGTTGCTCATTGAGAATACAAAATGGGCTTGATAAAGATGAAATCAAGAACTTTTAGAAGAAGAGAAGACGAGAGTATGATAAGACAGATGTTACTCTATTTTTTTAGGGTTTTAAAGGCTGTTTTCGAAAGAATATAGAATTGGTTTATTTGACCAAGATTAAAACAATGAGTTGCTATTTTGGAAAATGTTTAACATTTTTTAATCTGGACTGGATGATAATATTTATTTCTTTTGATGCTTCAATATTTTTTTTTGAGTGGTATTGAGCATTGATTTTTAGGAGAAGAAATGGGGGTATTTGTTTAAAAGGGAAGACTGGATTCAGACTGGATGTCATAGATATAGTTTATAACATCTATGTTTTATTTCTGATAACCCTTGCTGAGTTTTTACTATTTAATAAGGATAGATGATAGTTTTAATAAGAATAGATAGTTAGAATAATTAATCAGTGGAACAACTTGCCTCCAGAAATTATGAATGCTCCAACTTTGGAAGTTTTTAATAAGAGATTAGACAACCATTTGTCTGAAATAGTATAGGATTTCCTGCCTAAGCAGGGGATTAGACTTGAAAACCTCCAAGGTCCTTTCCAACTTTGTTTTCTATTCTATATTCTATGAGGCTCTACAGGTGGGTTTCTAAAAATTGTGGTGAGATACAGAATGAGGAAATTTTGGTTATATTTTAAGAGATAGCAATAAGTGATTAATATTAATTATATTTGCTGAGAATGTTCCATAGTTGTATAAATTTTCTTTTATAATATAATCTTTAAAAAATATTGGGGGGGGGGATCATTTCATATTAGTTCTTTATTTTCATTTCTATCTGCTCCCTGCCTTCATCTATGGATTTTTAGCTGCAACAATATTGTATAATGAGTGCCTGTCTCTCTTCTAATCCTACCCTTTTCTTTGGCTCATTAATACCAATATTCTTTCATTAGCTGTGGCTTTGTTCATAGTTCCTGGAATCTTCCATTCTCACTGTGATAAAAGCCACATGTTCTTTTGTTACTGCCACTTCAGCCATTTGCTAAAGTAAAATTATTTAGAATTATTTTTAAGAACCGCTGAAAGGATAAGCTTTGCACTCATTGGCTGCTTTTCTTCTAAGAAGCTAAAATTTTACATCTGTTGAAATCAGTATGCAATTTCCCTGTCAATAGATGTTAGTGCTTCTCACCCTTTTCAGTTAACTATTACTTATGCTAAAGCTATAATTTTCCCTTTTTAAAAGACGCATACTGTATGTGAACCTAATCATTTTATCTTAATAATTAACCAATATCAACCACATTATTTTATTATTTCCCATTTAAGTCATTTTGACACCTAGCAACCACATAGACAGATTTTTCTCCCAGATCTACCCCAACCTATTGTTTTAAGTCTCCCGATGTCCTTTACACCACTGTAATTGAGTCCACCCACCTTGTGGCTGGACATCTCATTTCTTCCACCTTTCCCAGCATTACAACCTTTTCCAGAGTGCTGGGTTTTGCATAATGTGTCCAAATAGGATCATTTGAGCCTGGTCATTTGTGTCTCAAATGAGAACTCTGGACTAATTTGTTCAAGGATCTATGTATTTATTTATTTTGGATATCCACTGTATTATCTTCTCCAACACTCAAGTTCAAAGACACCACCAATACTTTTCCTATCCTGTTTCTTTAAAGCCCAACTTTTGCTCCCTTAAAGTCCTACAGGCTATACCATAGTTTGCATGATTCTATGCTTTTTAAATATAGAGACATCATAGCATTTGGAATATCCTAGGCCTGCATGGGTGCTCTACCAAGTGCTAGTCTGCAGCATATTTCTTGCCTGTTTATTTATTATTGATGGTTGATTCTAAAAGGCAAAAGCTAGCCACCATTTCAATATCTACATTGTCAGTTCTAAGACTGGTTGTTCTATCTCAGTGTTGGCGAACCTTTTCGGCATTAAGAGCCAAAACTGGAGCGCGCACACGGGGGGAGCATCGGAAACTGGAAGAGCAACTCCTCGGTGCGCACACACGGGAGCGCCAGAAATCGGAAGAGCAGCTCCCTGGCGCACATGCGCTCCCAGGAAGCTGAGCTGCCAGTTTCCAAATGTGCTTGTGCACCAATCACCTGGTCTTCTGGTTTCTGGCATGCAAGTGCGCGTGAAGATCAGCTGGCTGGCGCACATGCGTGTGCCAGAAAGCACAAGCTCAGCTTCCCAGTGTGCAGATGCGCACCTGGGAGCTGCTCTTCCAGTTTCCAGCACTCCCATGCATGTGGAAAACCAGCTGGCTGGTTTGTGTGCGCCGGAACCCGGAAAAGCAATGGGTGATGACTGGCGTGCCTGGAGAGATGGCTCTGCATGCTACTTTTGGCATGCGTGCCATCACGGTTCTATTTGTTGTCATAAGTTTGATCTTATAGAGAAGAATGAGAAAATCCAAATTGATGAGAAAAGCCTGGCTGCAACTGAATTTATTATCTGCTTCCTGTATCTGCTCTAGCTCACTTGAATGTTTGGTCATTGTTCTTTGTAATTTATTAAAATTATTAGGGAAGAGATGTCTGAACATATTTAATCCTGTATTTAATTATTGTAAGTACTTTATGAGGTTTTAGTCATTTTATACAATTTTTTAATTAATGTTTTAGCATCCTGAAAATGCTAAAATTGTCATATACAATCCTAGTTTTGACAGTCAAAGTATTTGCCATCATAGACCCAATGTTTAGTTTCTAAACATTCATAACTCCTTAATTTCTCTCTTATAAAATGTAGGCACTGCTTGTGAGTCATCAGTTACTTTTGTCAAGAAAATAAAGTATATGTTTTAGAGGTGAAGAAATATTCCCTCTTTGATTTTCCAGCCACGTTTTATGGACTTTCTATCCTATTAAATGTAACATTAGTTTAAGTGGATTCTGAAACACAGCAATACCTCTCCACGGCTGGCAATTTCCAGAATGTTTAGCTGAAACATTACTGACTGACCTCTATTTTCTGTTCTTTAGCTACTATATAAAACCATTCAAAGACGTTCAGATAGTTCTGAGATTTGAAGTGTTTTAGCATTGTGGATAATACCCATGTTTAACTCATATTTTACTTTGATCTCTTATCATATTTATATCTCCCTCTCTCTTTATCGAGGTCCCTCATTTCATTACAGTTGCCATCTTTTATATTTATTTTTTGGTTTATTGGTTTTATTGTAATTTGTTTGTTGTGAACCACTCAGCAGTTGGGTGTCATGCAATTTTTTTTGAAAAAAAATATTATTATGTAGTTATAGGCTTTGAAATGTACTCATTAACCACAATAGATCCAAAGTAAGACTTCTACATTAGTAAGGTTAGGTGAAGTATGATAGATGAAGATTGGATGAAGTAAGCTACAGTTCACAAAAGGTAATTCTTTTTAATAAAATATGTTAGTTGGAAACACCATCTAAGCTGACACCAAACAGAGCATAGAACAGCTCAAAGAATTAATGCAAGATTGGAAGATATGGAGAGACCTAGCCCACAGAATTGCCAAGAGTTGAATGGATAACATCATCCATGGAAAAAGTGCTACTAATTTTCGCCTGATTTTTTGCCACCTCTGGCTAGCTCTTATTGATTATTTAAAGAATTTATATGGCCACTTATCTTGCATAGTAATCCTAAATAGTTTACCACGCCCAATGAATAAAATACAATAAAAACAGACAATTATTCCTACCAGGTGCCTCACCAACCAAATCCTTTGGGCTCAGCCCTATCCAAAGCTTGGGGGAGGAAGCCAAATTTTATTTATTTTATTTTATTTTAATTTGATTTATATGCCGCCCTTCTCCGGAGACTCAGGGCGGCTTACAGTGCATTAAGCAATAGCCTTCATACTTTTTGTATATTTATACAAAGTCAGCTTATTGCCCCCACAATCTGGGTCCTCATTTCACCTACCTTAGAAAGGATGGAAGGCTGAGTCAACCTTGAGCCTTGGTGGGATTCGAACCTGCAATAATTGCAAGCAGCTGATCTTAATAACAGGGTGCATTAGACCACTGTACTATCCAAGGCTCATCATTAATCTCTTTTTACGAAGTCTAAGGTTAGATTAATAAGTCTAACATTTGTTAATTGAAAAGGTGTTTGCAACCTATCTTTTATGGGACCTTCATCTGTATTGCTAGCCTAGCAAATCCTTCCTTTCGCTCACATCTTCCTTCCAACATCAGTCAAGGCACTCTTTGCATCTGATGAAGTGAGATGTAGCTCTGAAAAGCTTATGTCTTAAAATAAAAATGGGTTAGCCTTAAAAGACTCCTTCTGCATTTTGGCTACTCTAAAAAGCCAGGTCTATTCTTACAATGAATGCTTAAGAAAACCCGAGCAGTTTTGGCATGTTCAATGCCTACGCTTTCTATTTGTAGCTCAAATTAAAACTTTAAAAGATTTGTTATCTGACAAAAAGAAATTGACAATTTCCATATGTTTCCAGAAGACATTACTTAGTTCAATGAACTAAGGCAGGTAACACCATGAAGGATTCTTGAATTGTGGACTGCACTAAAGGAGAGCATTCCCCAAGTTAGTGCAACACCATCTCTTTGATCTTTTTAGTATCAAATAAAAAAATCTTGTTTTCTTACAGGTGTTTCATTACCCAAATGAAGTGCTAGTACTGATGATGTTAGTTAATTTGGTTAATGAAACATCTGCAAGAAAATAATCTATCTCAAAGAGCATCAAGGACTCCTCATTTCAACCCTGAACTACAAATATTCTTCTTTATTGACCTTTTTGTTTATCCCAGAATCTAAATAATTCATACAGTCCAGATATGTAAGTATGTTAACTCCATATAATTTTAAAGAAATTTTAAGTCAAGAAAAACAAATTTCAAGATAAAACTAAATACTTTTTAGAACCTTTTGCAGATATAAATAATAAAAAGAAGCCACCATTTAGTGTAGCCCAGTGGAGAAGAAGAGGAGATCCGTCAGCCTAAATAAGAAAAAGCAAGTGCATGCCAAAGAACTAAACCATTTTTTCTTTCAAGAACAAATGAAAGTTCTACCAAATTCATGCAAAAAAGAACATTGGTCGTGGAGACATTATGGCCCAGACCAGCACAATCTTTCCTTTAAACATTAGGAATATGTTTACCAGATCCTTGGGTCTTTTAAAAAAAGACTACTCATGGACTACTTTTCTTGCTTTTTTCATATTTCAATTATCAAGATTAAATATATTAAAATTGATTTTTTTTAGCCACAGTTTAAGTCAATGATCATATATACATTTTAATTATCTCTGAAACTGATAGGAAATGGGAAAAGAATTACAGTACATGTGAAAGAAGATAATGAATCAGAGAAACTTGAGCCCCAGTCTGTTCAACTGTCTGCATAGTTATTGTGCAAAGCCCTAAGTGATTTTACTTGGAATATTATGATTCAATCTGGGTCAGTCACTGGGACCAGAGATTTAGTCTTCCGAGCTTTTGGACTCATGCTGGAACCCATTCTCAGGGAACTTCTCTCTCAACCATATCGTGTGAGAGAGAAGTTCCCTGAGGATGGGCTCCAGAATGAGTCCGAAAACTCAGATGAGTAAACCTTTGACTGACCCAGACTGGATCCTGCAACATTATCCTGGAAAATGTATATTTGCCTTCATTCATGATATCATATTAGAGCCATCTTTGTCAATCAAGACCATATTGACTAGAAATTATAGAAACCATTACTGTGTTTCCCTGAAAATAAAACCCTGTCTTATATTTTTTTGAACCCCAAAATAAGTGCTTGACCTTATTTTTGGGAGGTCTTATTATTTTGGGGCACATGGAGCAAGACGGGGCTCCTCTTGCTGTCTTACCTGATTTCCAGCTCTGTCTCCCTAACCCTAACAAGAGGAAATGGCGGGGACTGGTTGCACATGCTTTTAAATATTTTTGGGGAGGGCTTATTTTTCAGGGAGGACTTATTTTCAGGGAGGACTTATTTTCAGGGAGGACTTATTTTCGGGGGACTTATTTTAGTGCATGCGCTCAAAAGCCCAATTGGGCTTATTATCCGAGAAGGTCTTATTTTCGGGAAAACACGGTATGTCTAGGTAAAGATATCATCTAGGTAAAGATACCATCAAAAGACTATTCAAGAAAAAGAATAGTATTATGGAAGTATTGGGATTATCTTGAGTACTGGCTTTTTCCTATAAGCAATAACATAAGCCAGACAGAAAAATTACAAATATTTTATGGCGTAGCTCCTGTACTTCTACGAACATTGCACAATATGCTACCATTTTATATTTTAAAATATGTTATCATGTTAAGCCTGTTGTGACAGCCACTGATAAGCCACATAAAGGGTCATATCTATTTCTACAAGAAATTCCTCTTTTATCACTTGAGAGTTCCCACTACATGGGAAAATAGATCAACAGATCGGCATGGAATAGCACCGGCTAGGTAATTTCTGCCTTCCATTCTTTGCTAAGTTTGAAAGATGGAATGTAGAGAAAACGTAAGATCAATAGAGCTGAATGGTGGGATTTTGTTGAAATAAAAAGATGGGAGATGGGGAACTGACAATAACTACATAATTATAGAGCTGACTGAAAAAAAATTCTTCCAGCCTTCTTGGTTAATGAGATGGTAACTGCAAGGTGCCTAATAATTTGACAGAAAATGGAAAGCTGTAGCATATAATTATCTCCAGTTATAAGGTATTGCATCCCTAGTTTTTATACATGCAGACAAAAACTGTTCAAAAACAGAAAGTGATGTATCAGAAATGGAATAATATGGGGGAAATGCAAATGAAAGCAAAGTAAAAGCATGGCATGTCTCTTGTCTGTTTGAAAAAAGAATACTGTAGTGTTGATACTAGTTATACTATTAAGATAGGAACATTTTAAGAAAACAGATTTTTTTAAAAGTAGCCTTTAAAAATAAGTATATATTTTAATATAAATATTAATATAATAGCTTAATATAAATAAGCTATTTTAATATGGAATATCTTTTCATTCCGCTTATTTTTAATTTTTCACACTTAAAAGTTTGCCTATTGCCAACTTCTTACGTACAACTTTTTCCAATGAAATTTGCACACTGATAATTATCTGCAGTTGGGAAAAGGTACAGAGATGATTGCCTCAAAAAGGGTTTTCTTCACCTAGTATCAAAGCAGTAAGCAATATATGTTCGAGTTGGATTGCAACTGCTATCACAAAGCCAGCAGTATTTTGAGTCAGCCTGCTTGAACACATTTTTACCTCAAGATGGCGTTGCTGCTTTTAACAGCAGCACAATGTTCTGTTGAACTGAGCATTTCAGTGGAAATGTTTTGGTTTAGCTAAGTAAAGCACATAAATGTGTATTCAGCTTCTATAAATCTGCCCATATCACTTAGATGATCCACAGAGTTTATGTGCACCAATGCATTTTGAAATGTAACTTGTAATTTAATATATAACTTCTTGAATTTCTTATATCTTACAAAATTGACCACACATTTCCATTTTATGTGTATCGTATTATGTTCTTTCTATACATCTTTACTGCTACTATCCAGGTTTTTCATCACATATGCTAAATAAATAAATAATGTGCTAAGACTATTTTGGTTTATATCGCATGTCTTAGTGTGCCCAATATAAAAATGAAGGGAAATCATGGTACTGATTTTTGGGGAGTTCCAGGGGTTCAAGTTATTCCTGTGTGAGATGTGATGTGACTCATTTCATCTCAGAGACAGATGGAATAAACAATCATTTTGTATACAGTACAATTTTTACAGAATATCATTCCCCTGAGGTCAAATTGGCCCCGATCTTGATGGCTTTCTGGAATGACCTGAAGCCCTAGTTGTTTCATCTGGTCTTGAATGATGTGGAACCCATAAAATGGCTGTAATATTCTTAAACTGTGCTCTCATGGTGCTTGTACTGTATGAGTTTAATTATTTTTAACATTTGCACTGTTTATATAACTGTTTTATTATTTTGGTACTGCATTATGTTTAAATAGTAAGCTGCCCAGAGTCATGAATGTGAGATGGGGAAGGTATATAAATTGAATGAATGAATGAATGAATGAATGAATGAACGAACAAACGAATGAATGAATGAATGAATGAAATTTGTAACAAAAGAAGCAGAGTTGTGATACTGTCAGCCTGCTGAACTAGTCCAGACAAGAATCACACTTAGTACTAGCTCTAAGTTTGTTATAAGCATGCATTAAATAAGCTTGTAAGCTTCTATAAACAGAATCTTGCAGATCTGAAAGTATATCTCTCCCCACTGGCTTTTACAGTCCAAGACACTAGGGAGGAATCTTGCTGAGATATCGGCCATCCCCCATTTTTTCTATGGACTCGGCTGCCTTTTATCTGACTGTCATCTAGTCTGTAGCTCTTCCTCCTATCTCCCAAGGTAAATCCAACATAGTGTTACAGATATCATAGTCCTATATGTTAACAGAAATCAACGAGGATTCATTTTGAGCAGTTACGTCTACGTCTACATCTACATCATCTACATCTACATCTACATCTACATCTACATCTACAAATATAACAGAAATAAAGTCACTGATGTAGCTCACTGAGATTCTACTTCCATACTTTGTCAACTAATGTCCATCAGCAAAACAGTACAACGTGAAAAGGCATAGTAAATCATTGCCATAATTACGTTTCCATGAAAAGCTTTACAGCATATGAGAATAAATTGCTATACAAATCTATCCTTTATGTAAGTCCAAAAACATTCATAAGAAAGATTTGCAAGTAACAGAATAAATAGCTTCCTAAAACTTTAGTTTCTCTTTCAAAACTTTAAATCATAGCTCTATGCGATCTGTGAAATGTCAAAATAATAAAATGACTCCAAGAACCAACAACAAACATCTAAGAGCAACGTGTAAAATTGAAAGCAAACTAACAGCATGTTGCTTAGCTGAAAGTGCTACCACACACTGCTTTCATGAAGAGGTGACCTGTGAACAGAAATAACTGGATTTCACATCCAAGTGTCTTGTTATTGCTCAGCAGAGATACCTTTTAACAGGATTTATGGACTGCCCCTACGGGATCCTTCGCACTTAAAAGCAGCCAAGTTTAAAATACTGTTTTATCTTCAGACATACAGATTTATGATCAAGATTCTGTATGAATAACTACCTTGTATATACACATAATCATAACATGAAATGGGAAATGAATACAGGCAGCATGCTAATCATACAGTTTGTTTTTTTATTGTTTTCTTCATTTAAAATCACTGCAAAAAAAAAACCCAAAGGGGAGGTCCATTAAATTAAATGCTATCAATTCTGATGACTTTTTAAATTTTTTTCTTAATCAGTTTGAGAAGATCATATCTGAGCTAGAGATTAATATTAAGTCAACTAGTCATGCTCAAATATTGCTAAAGCATGCCACTTAATGGCCTGAAGATGAACAAAGTAGCCCATCAAAATCTTTTCCTGATTGAGGGATACAAAGAACCAGAGCAAATTTTACTCTATGAAATACAACTTGGCTATGGGTCACATTTCCTACCAAAAATTCAGGAAGTAGTCATCCCAATGCACACAGAAACTACTTGTGAGTCTGAAACTTGTAATTTCCTGCTGGCTTCCCCAGTGACTTTGGTTGCAGGACGTTGCTTTACCTAACAGTTGTGGGATTCAGTTGATGATAGCAACTGGGACTGCAGGAGTTGCCATTGGTAGGTGATGCAGTTGTGTTTTATGACTGTATCACTTAGTGACAGAAATTCTGGTCCCAATTGCTATCATAAGTTGGGTATTTCAGATCTCAAGAACTATAAAACAAATACAAACATATTTAAGGGGGCTAAGTTTAGAAAACCTAAGGGATATTAGGTATCATGGAAATAAGTTTAGGATTACATCATTTTTGAAAGGTAGGTGTGCAAACCTATTAGAGTTCTATATTAGGGCAGTGCATTTCCTTTCAATTTTGGAGGGAAATGTTTTATAGTTCAAAAAAAATGAAAGGAATCAAACAGTCACAAGAACTGACTTTTTAACAACAAAATGGAGCATTATAGAAACTGAATATTACCTTTTCCTTAATTGGTCTATGCTATTGAGAAGATTGATTTATTGTCCCCAAATCTGACAGTATTTTTTTAACGTTATAAGCAGGGTTTATCCATTCTGTAAGTAACTATTAGGAACTGCATCTGGATGTTTGTCATTTTATGCATTTAGGGGGGCGGGGTCCTGCAACTGTAAGATTCCTAACTGAGGCTGAACTGGATATTGAGGTCAATACTCTTGAGTCTCTCATAAAGCCTTGCAATACAACTTTACCAGCAGACAGATATATGATAACACAGAAATGAGGCAGAGATGAAGAAGAAACAATCCATTCTCCTTGTCCTACCCATCCCCAAGTGAATCATCTTACAAACATGAAGCTAACATTTTTGCCTCCAAACACTACATCAAAAATTCAACCAAGGCATAATCAACCAAGACATAATCAAAACATTCAGAATGCACTACCGAACCCAGCTTCTGCAGTGGGTTATTGGTAAAAAACAAATCTATGGTCCATCCGAAGAAGCAAAATCCTAACCCTTAACTCTAATTTAAGTGAATTAAATGAGGAGGACACAGAAATTGCAGATATTCTGAAAGAAGAGAATGTCAGTCAGTTGATAATGCAGTTAAAGACATTTGCTGTAGAAAAATGCCCAGATACACTGAGTGATATAGCCAGCATTGAGAGTTCTTTCTCCTTTTCTCATAAAAATAATAAGAAATAGACTAAAACTGACTCTCTTTTTTTTCAGAAAGAATGATCAAACCACGAGGAAAGAATATATACGTAAATGTATTAATTTTGTATGATCCAGTATTGTATGAATGATCTTCCTATGTTTTCACTGTGTTTCTGTATGACATTCTCTAAGAAAAGCTTTACAATAAAATGTGGCACGTGTAATATCAATACAGTTGTTCCATATGTTGACCACTTTCGTTCAGTCCCTTGGATGGTTAACTTTCAGAGGTTTTACTGTATTTAGAAGACATATATTGCCTTTAAAATAAAAATATAAATTAAACAATAAAATCACCATGTTAAGCATAACAGTATAGATTAGAAGTAAAAACATAAAACTAGTTTTCACCACATAGAACACAGCTCTACAAAAAAAATATTCAAACTAATAAAAAAATAGCAATTGCACCAGACTGCTTCTATAATTTTAAAGCAGCCAAAATATTTATATTTAATTTTGCAAAGCAAAGCTACTAAATAGCAGCCTATGTTTTGTAATTTTGATTAATGAATTCACATTGTATTTTACAATATTGCATTTTACATTGTAAATGAAAACATGGTATTCAGAATTTTGCCTCAGAATATTACTATTTATTTAGTATTTATCTCTTGAATTTTTCTTTTTCTCTGAAGAATACAAATGGGCTTTCCTGAGTTTTATTCCCATAATAACCCTGGACTGGACTGAAAGAGAAACGTTATAATTTTTAAAACATACCTTTGGTCTTTCCATTATTTCAGATTCAGACCTTTATCACTTTTTCAATTAACAAACACATGTCCCTGGATGACAGGGACATCCAGTCAATCCAGTTTATCCAAACTGAGACTGCTGTTAGACCGTTAGAATAAATTTTGCTATATTCCTCCCAAATCCTCTCACTTGTGACTAAATCCAAAGCATCTTTCCTTTTTTCGGTTTTGAAGTCAGAAGTGACTGGTCGTTTTGAAAAGGGAGAACTTAATTTATTTATATAGGATGCAAAGACCCGCGAATAAGCATACAGCCTTTGTACCTGAAAAATCTACTGTACAGCAGGACAGATGAGTTTGTTGTTTCTAGAAAGAACTTAACATGACCAATGGTGTCTCCCATTTCTCCTCCAAGAGCAGCACACATGCTGATATCTGCTGTTGTTGTTAGTTGCCAACCCATCGCGACCCCATGGACAACATTCCTCCAGGCCTTCCTGTCCTCTACCATCCTCTGGAATCCATTTAAGCGCACGCCGACTGCTTCAGTGACTCCATCCAACCAATCTCTGTCATCCCCTTGTTCTTTTGCCCTCAATCTTTCCCAGCATTAGGCTCTTCTCCAATGAGTCTTTCCTTCTCATTAGGTGGCCAAAGTATTTGAGTTTCATTTTCAGGATCTGGCCTTCTAAAGAGCAGTCAGGGTTGATCTCCTCTAGGACTGACCAGTTTGATCACCTTGCAGTCCAAGGGACTCGCAGGAGTCTTCTCCAGAACCATAGTTCAAAGGCTTCAATTCTTTGGCGCGCAGCCTTTCTTATGGTCCAACTTTCACATCCATACATTGCAACTGGGAACACCATAGCCTTGACTATATGCACTTTTGTTGGCAGGGTGATGTCTCTGCTTTTTAGTAAGCTATCTAGATTTGCCATAGCTTTCCTCCCTAGGAGCAAGCATCTTTTAATTTCTTGGCTGCAGTCCAAAACTAAGCAATAAAATGCATGTAACCTTATAAGCACTTCTATTTTCCCTATGTTGATTTTTGAATGCCAAAGGGAAAAACAGATCAGAATAGTTTTGGAATGTTAGGGTCCGAATCATCTCTGCTCACAAGCAATATCTCTTTATCAGTTTCATTCTTCTTATTGAATGACATGATAGCTGATAATTTAAAATGCAAAGCCAGGCATGAGTTTTATTTATGGTACAGACTTCATTGGTTTGCCACAGGTATCATTTTTACCATAGGCTGAGTTTGAGAGAAAGGTTATTCAGATTTTGCTACAAATTTGATCGTACATTGTGCAAAGTGTCTATGGCATAGATTATTCAGAAAAACTGATTCCCGTTGCTGTGTTTCTTTCCTTTCAGTGTGTAGTGGAAAGTGTGGGTATTTACAGTTAAGAATTGGATGAAAAACGCAGGACAGAAAAGGGCAAAAACAATGCACAAAATGTTTAAGTTTTTGTTATAAATTCCTACCTGTGGGTCAGAAAGACGAGATAGGTCAGGATATAAGTAGAATTTTATTCCTTCAGCAGCCCCAGGTAATGTTACTCCTCGAATCAGTAGAATCAACAACATGACGTATGGAAATGTAGCGGTTACATATACAACCTATGAAAAAAAAGAGTGAAAAACCAAAGAACACATCATTTTACCAATAATCACCTACTTTATGTCACACGATATCATGTTCATAAAACACTTAACAAGTGAATGTCTGCAGCAGGAGAAGACATTTGGCTATCTTGATATTTTTGGATAAATTCTCCAGATTCTTTGCCTTTGGTTCTTCTGAGGGAAGCTGAGGTGCAAAATATCTGATGGCAATGGCGTCTTAGGGGGAAGAGGAGGAAACGATGTCAGAATAATGAAATTAATGTTGTAATCAAGTCCTACCACCTTTCTACAGGCAACATGGCATTGCATACTAAAGGGGTAGGATGCTGCTGCTTTGATCCTTTTGAGGAAAGCTTCTGATTTTTCAGGAGCAATTCTTTTAAGCAGTCATGGCACAAAAAGCTCCAGAATTATCCCTAGTGTCCACCTTAAAAACATTCTGGAAAATATGCAGTCTTTCGCTGACTGCTTTTAACAAATAGAAATGCAACAGAAGTCTCACTGTCACCAAATCAATAGCAAAAGAACACAAAATTTCACAAGCAGATCCAAGAGTTCCACATCACCTCTAAATCAAAACTGGAATTAACACAATAAATGTATGTAAATAAGAGTACAGATAATCCTAATTTAGTCACCACTATTGGGGTGGCTATTTCCATTGCTAAGTGATGCAATCACTAAGCAAAACATCATATGAAGACTTACAATGTCACTTTCTCCACAGTTATTAAGCAAACCACCCACAGTTGTGACCAGCATGTGACTGCGACTTTTGTCTTTATCACCAGCTAAACCATTGATTCTGTTTGTCATAAGCCAGTTATGAAATATACAAATGACAATAACGCAACCATGAGATGCTGCAATGATTGCAAACGCCCACTGGTTTCAAAGTGCCCAAATGTTATTCACATGGTTGTAAAGTTACTTTTTCAGCACCATTGCAACTTCAAATAGTCACGACAGTCATTAAGTGAGGCCAACCTGTACTAAAAAGTTATTTCAGAGCTATGTATTTTTTGTGAAACAGGCACTTCACACATAGGAGAATGACATTATGATAGGTCTCTGTTTAAATAGTTACAGATTTGCATCTTTTTCCAGTCTTGCACATCTACTTCATACGTTTTTCCCAATGCATATACACAAACAGCCACCCTGCCTCCCCTTTTTCTAGTGGTACAGGCAGTGGTGGGTTCCTCCGGGTTCGGCCCGGTTCCCCCGAGCCAGTAGCGGTGACGATATGACATCACCAAACTGGTTCTGTCCCCCCGCCCCCCCTGCCCCCCCACCCGCCGCATTATTCTTACCTTTTATTTGACCCCACCCACAATCTATTGCTGTCTCCTGAATCCCAGCTGATGGCTAGATGGAAAAAAAACTGTTTAAACTCTTGCCACGGAGCTTCAAAGGGCCGCCCTACAGCTGATCAGTGTTAAAAGAAAACAAATGAGTAGACCAGTGCCTGCAAAATACATGAGTAGATCAGTGCCTGCAAAAATAAATGGGTAGACCAGTGCCTGCAAAAAATAAATGGATAGAGCTCTGCAAGCAGTTAAAAGTCTGGTAGACCAGTACCTCTGCTAAATCCTAAATCCTAAATAATTGTCACATGACCATCAAGCCATGCCCACAGAATAAGCCACGCCCACAGAACCAGTAGTAAAAAAATTTAGAACCCACCTCTGGGTACAGGTGACAGTATATGAACATCTTTTTTTTAAAAAAAATAAATTTTTATTTGTTTAAAAGTACACACAAAACAAAACTAAAACATACAAACCAAACATGAAAACAAAAAGTTCAAATATACATTTTGTCAACTATATCGCAACAGTAATGTATGTTCTTATTTGTGTTTTGACTCTTCTTTGTTTGATCTTATTCATATATCTATTTTTATTATTACTATTTACTTTAATTACTATTAACTTATGATAGTGATTTATGTTCCTGTTTCTGTAACTCCAATTATTCTTTATTCTTTTTTCCTTTTTCTATTTTTCAACCAAGTATACCACTTTTCCCATACTAGATAATAGTCATGTTCCTCTTTATCTTGTAATTCTTTTGTGAGTCTGTCCATTTCTGCACATTCCATAATCTTATTAATTACTCTATCTTCTGTCGGTGTGTCACTACTCTTCCAATTTTGTGCAAAAATTATTCGTGCTGCTGTTATTATATGGATGATTAATTATTTTATTTCCTTTTCATATTGTCCATTTATTATACCTAGTAGAAAGGTTTCCGGTCTCATTTCTAATCTTTGTTGTGTGATTTCTTCTACTTGTGTTCTGATCATTTGCCAGTATTGTTTTGTTTTTGGACAAGTTCACCACATGTGGTAATAGGTATATGTATATGAACAGTATATGAACATATAACATATAACAGTATATGAACATCTAACCCAGTGTGCAACATTTCTTTCAAAGATGTTGTAAGGCCTTGGTTTATTTGCACTGTTATCTCTTTTAACTAATTTCAAACCAAACACATAGAAGTTTTCAAATGTGGTTCATTGAGAGTTGCTGTTAGTTGTGATTCCCCGCCTGCCTGGCCCCCCCAAAAAACATTGCCGTAGTAGCTACTGTCCTCTGGAATGAGGTTCCCCCTAATATATGGATGGCCCCCATTCTGCCGTTGTCTAAAAGAGCCATGCAAAGTGGTTCTTCATCTAGGCCTTCAATGAGGGAAAGTGTTATATCTCATTTCATCATATTTGCCATCTTGAATCTTTATATTTTAATTTTTATTGATTTTATTATTATTATTTATTACCCAAGCTTTTCCAGTGGAAGGTACTTCAATACATACACATTCAAGTTTTGAGGACTTTGATTATTTCTTCAAGCAGCTTTATTAGGTTTCAAGCTTCTAGGGCTACTTTATGAAGCAGATCCAGGAAGTAAAGCTCACAAAGAAAGCATCTCACAGAATTGTATGCACAGTCCTTATTGTTATTTTTCCTGCATACATCTCAATAAGCACTAGGCACCGCCTATGCTTTTATTTTTAAAACTTTTCCACAACATGTCAAACCTCTCTGAATAAAATTAGAACAAAACAGTTTCTAATTACACTACATCCTGCTTTAATTGCTTCTAATTGCTCGATGTACAAATTTGCATATCAATGCTCAAAATAGTTCTTCCATTGCTATGTCACAGCAACATCCATGTCTACATTAAGGGAATAAAGTAAATATGAAGATTTGCTGCGTCTGCTGGAACAGTTTAATTAAAAACTAATCTTCTGTGATCACAAATCACAGTGCACAGCATGCAAAAGGAGCAGGTTTAACCTTGTGGCCCAGTTCAAAAGACAAGAATCAGAGTAACCATATGGTATACTTCGAGCTAGCTGAAAGAATAGGAGCACTTAGCATGGTGAATTTAGCTACAAAAGTTAAAAATAGATTTCTTGTGCTCTCCTTACAATACAGGATGTCAGTTCAATCTTCACAGACTATATCACTGAAGCTTGAAAGCAAATTGAGTCCAGAACACAGAACCACCTACCATAAATTTCACTCCATTGCTTTGCTTATATCATGCCCATAAATCTTCTGGTATTCAATTAACATTCCTTTAACTTAGTCGCTTACAATGTGATTTTGTATGTATCATATGTATGCAATTACAGACATGAAATACTGTTCCTAAGAAATGATAACAGAAACTCCCCATTTTTGGAGAGTCAAGCTTTTATCATGAATTATTATTTCAGATGCTGGCAAATAAATTAAATGACTCCAAATGGACAGAGCTATAGGAACCTATGAATGCATTTCCCATTGCTTTATCTTTTTATCTTTTTTTCTTTTAGAAAAAACAAACAACATAACAGTGTAATACAATTTTACAGCTTTCGGTATCAGCATGTATACTCTGCTTTGGTAATTTCCTATTCAATATTTGCCTTCTCACAGATTTTAACAATTCTAGTAATAGTATAATAATTATATTATAATAATATAATACTGATTATAACTGTTCTGATTATACATATATACATTTATCTTTATACATTGCTCAAAAAAATAAAGGGAACACAAGCAGAAGACATCCGAGATCTGAATGAATGAAATAGCCTTATTAAATACTTTGTTCGTTACATACAGTAGTTTTGTGTTCCCTTTAGTTGTTTGAGCAGTGTATAAACTACTGCATGTAAAGAACAAAGTATTTAATAAGGCTATTTCATTCATTCAGATCTCAGATGTCTTCTGCTTGTGTTCCCTTTATTTTTTTGAGCAGTATATTATAGTCAATGGTTTTAGAACTTTTATTTCTTGTTTGGCTTCTATTCTCTAGCCACTTGTACAGTCTATTCCAAGTTTTATAATAGTCTCTCTTTTTTATAATTTTATAAAGAATTTTATAATTCTTCTCTTTCTTTTAACTGCATGGGCAGGAATTTTGGCTATAATATTGAGCTAGAACATTGAGACAAATTGTGGGAAAGAAATTATAAGCAGTAGCCTATAAGGAAAATCTGTATAAAATGTTCTACCCAACGAGATTGGCTAAAATGTTCCCAAACTTATCCCCTGAGTGTTGGAGATGTAGACATAAATCTGGAATGTTTTATCATATGTGATGGACATGTGGTGGACATGTCCCAATGCCAGGAAATATTGTCTCAAAATTAAGGAATGGCTGGAAGGAATCACGGAACATAAGATAGAATTGAAACCAGAACTACAGTATTTTTCGGAGTATAAAACACATCTTTTTAACCCCCAAAAGGGGATGAAAATTTAGGTGCATCTTATACACCGAATGTAGCCCTGCCCACCCACTGGCCCTCACCCTTTGGCCTCTGCGTCCCAGCAGTTACCTCCTTGCAAGCAAACAGAAGAAAAAACAGCCCTATTCAGCTTCCTCATAGGTTAATTAGCACAAGTTGATTAGATCAGCCTCCCGACTCTCAGCTGATTTGCTCTCAGCTGTTTTGCTCAGGCTCCTTTGCAAACTCTTGTTTTGCAAGCTTTTTATTTAGTTTAAGTTTAGTTTAGTTAGATTTATATACCGCCCTACTCCCCAAGGACTCAAGGCGGTGAACAGGCACAAGATAAAATACATAAATACAAAAGTTAAAAACATAATTAAAATCAAATTAAACAAATTAGCCCACAATAGTTAAAAATCCCAATAATTTAAAACAAATTAAAATTTCACTTTAGAAAATTTAAAAGATCTTTAAAAGAAAGAAAAGGGGAGAAAGTTAGGCCAGGCCGGCTGGCTGGAATAAGAGGGTCTTAACAGCACGGCGGAAAGTACGCAGCAAAGAGTACTTACTGCAAAGAGTGCTGAGTGCCCCCCTAGCTAAAGCGAAATTGGAAGTAAAGCAGGCTCTGCTGTAACGTGACAAAATGAGGCAGGGAGAGAGATTTCTTTTTCTTTTTGCTCACCAAAAAATGTAGGTGCAAACAATGGGCAAAAGAGGAGAGTTCAAGATTTTAAAGCACAAAAGAAAAGGTCTATGGAATCTATGGTCCCTACAACTAGGGAATTGTAATAATTGAGATGCTATTAATTCTATATTGTGTTGAAAGCAGAAATGGTTAAGTTATGGTTTGGAGGAATATATGGGGAAAATTTTTGGTTTATTATTATTGGTAATTATAATTAATTGATTTGTAAGAAATTGGATTGCATGGAAATAATTGGAATATTCATGTTCCTATTAATTAATATACAAAAAAGATAGTTATAACTTAATTGATTTATATAAAAATTTTGAATTTGTATTAAACAATTGTAATATTAAATAATTAACCAATGTGAGGATGGATATAAAAATAGATGACAATAGGAAGGGGTATAATATAGAATAGAAGGGAAAATTGAAATTGATTAAGATTAGAGATGAGGATGAAGGGTAATATTGGTTTTTTAAAAAAATAGATGAGGAATAAATATGGCAAAAAGGAAATATAGAAATTGTAAATTTAATTGAAATGACTAAACACTGTTTAAATTTGTGAACCAGCCAAATACTCTGTTCAAAGAAAATACATTGTATGTTTGTATATGTATTTGTCTAAAAAATTTAAAAAAACTTTTAAAAAAAATAACCAAAAAAGGTAGGTGCGTCTTATACTCCGAAAAATACAGTATGTCTATTATACATACTAGATCCAAAAATGGGTAAGAATTATCAATACATAATATTACACATACTAATTGCTGCTGGGATCGCTTTTGCACAAAACTGGAAACAAATAAATACCCCCTCAGATGAAATGGTAATTAGATAGATACTTGAGTGTTCTTTATCTTTTTTTCTATTTCAAGTCTTTGTCACTGAAAAACTACTGTCACTTTCTTCTCCCACTAATGTTTCTGATTTGGCAATCAGCTCTTTGGTATGGCTCTGCTCCCATCTGCAGTAAAGATTCTTATCTGGCTACATCCCGTCTGGAGACTTCTGCCACGTCTATCCTCATAATGGGGTTAAGAGAGAAGCAGCAGGAGATGCCTGATTTACTGCCGGGGCAAGGAAGCATGATAAAAGGTATAAACAAATAGGTCTCATGGAAATACTAAAATGGGATGTTTATGTTTAAATGGCCACAAGCTCCTGGATGACATGAACTATATTTAGCTTTTTCTCTAAGGTGTATGACTTTCTAAGTGACACAAAAAGAAGAGATTGCTGCCCCTAATTCATGAGACTGACACATCATTTCCACACATTTAATTACTTTTGTTAGATAATAGCACCGTTTGGGGGATACAGCTGGATGGTACTTTTCAATAACTGCTGTCCATATATCATATCTTTTTTTTTTATCACAATAGAACACAAATCTGAAACGGCAATTTCCTTCAATTACAAGTTCTTTCACGTCACAGGGTAGCATAACCCATGATACAATGTTTCTAAGTCAGCTTGTTGCACAGCCTACCATTAAGATGAAATGACAGTATTAAAAAGGAGTGCAATTAGAAAAAAAATCTCACATAAAAACATCTATATCCACACTCAAAAGCTATATCAAGCTACTGCTCCATATTTCTTCAGTTCCTGACTAAAGCAACCAAAACCAACTATTCTAATTGTCTTTTGTTTCCCCCCACCCTCCAACAAAAGCCATCTAAAACAAAAGGAATTTGTTATATGGATGACTTTTTTCCTGGCAATGTCGTATTCCAAAGTTACTATATTTCTCAATGTAATTAGATTTCTCAAGATTATGAGAAATCAATTTTGAAATTTAAGAGAATCACAGTTTCAGAATCCCCTTCTGAAAAATGTGTTCTGATATACCACATTTTCTTAACCTTTTTAAAAATCAGATGGATTTTTAAATCATAACAATTATTTTGATTTTTTCATTCTTTTTTAATAAAAATGTTTATTTTTTAGTATAATAATTCCATCTTCCATTAAACAGTATGTTGTCTGGGTATAGATGTCTTTGTGCAGTAATAATCAAAGTTTACAGCAGTATTCATTACATTAACACTAATTCTCTGATTTTACAATACTAATATTGAACATAAATATATTCACTTCTCCCTCTTAACATATCTTCTAATAAGAATATAATAGTAATATTAAACATAATAATCCTAATAGTCATAATAATTATAATAATAGTATTTACATCTCTCTCTTAACCTATTTTCTATATTTCATTAATCTTCTTTTATTTCCCTATTTCTAACTTCCGTTTTTATTTTCTAACCATCGAGAAAATAATTCCCATGTTGTGTAGTATTCAGTTTGTTCTTTCTCTTTAATTGCAAGTGTTAATCTATTCATTTCTGCACATTCTAATATTTTCCTAATCACATTCTCATCTGTAGGGATCTCTTCACTTTTCCAGTTTTGTGCGAATACAATTCTAGTTGTAGTTAATACATGAATAATTAGATATGCATTCCCCTTACTATAGGTTTCAGGTAAAATCTCCAACAGAAATATTTCTGGTTTTAAGTCAATGTGCTATTTTATCATCTTTTCCAGCCATTTTTCCTGTATTTTTGTCCAGAATTTTTTTGCTTCTGTGCATGTCCACTATATATGATAATAAGACCCAGGTATCTGGTGGCATTTCCAACATTTAGCTGATTTATCTTTAAACATCTTTGCCAACCTCGCCGGCGCAAAGTGCCATCTATAGAACATCTTGTACAAATTTTCTTTATATGCAGTTGACATTGTTAATTTATAGTTCCTGTCCCATAATTTTTGCCATTTATCTAGTTCTATTGTGTAGCCAAGTTCATCTTCCAATTTGATGCTCAGTAAATAGCTGTAGGGTCATTTTATCAATCTTTCTTCTGTCCCTGTTAATATCTTATCTAATTCTGTCAATTCTTTATAGAAACCATATAATTTAATATCTTTCTCATATCTAGAATGTACCGGAACTTGTGAATACCATGTCATATCAATCCCTTGATCACTCAGTTCTTGTTTAGTTTTAAGCTCCCCCTTTTCATTCAAAATATCTTTATATCCCATGTTAATAACGTTTGGGTGAATCAGTGCTTCCATCATTGAAAGCCAAACTGTTATCCTCAAGTAGTGTTGCTCTCTGGTTTTCTCCATACTAGCAGCAGTGCGTTCCTAATATAATGTCTTTGGAAGTAACTATGTATCTTACTTTTCCCACACCACAAGAAAGCATGTTAACCCAGTTGCAAATCTTGTCCCTCCAAAGTCAATAGTCTTGTATGCCTCAATACAATCCATTCTTTCATCCATGTGAATACCGCAGCTTGATAGTACAACTCCCAGTTTGATAGTCCAAAGCCTCCTCTATTTCTTGAGTTCTGCAGCATTTTTAAACTGATTCTTGCTTTTTTCCCTTGCCAGATATATTTTAGTATTATTATTGCCAGATATATTTTATGCTGCATTAAAACAAAATGAAAAATTTGACGAAAGCTCAGGAGAAAGAATTGGAAGACATATTAGAAATACAGACAACAACAACAAAAAAAAAACTTAGTAATTTGGCTCACCAACAAAGTATCAACACTCAAAGAAGACAACTATAATAAATTGGCCAAACAAATTCAAAAGGACCTAGATATATGGAGTAAACTATGACTATCACTTTTAGGTAAAATCTCCTCCATTAAAATGAATATTTTGCCGAAAATATTGTATCTATTTCAAGTAATACCAATAAATCCAGGGAAATCATACTTCAAAGACCTTGATAAAATGATATCAAAATACATCTGGCAAGGAAAAAGGGCAAGAATCAAATTGAAACAACTTCAAGACACCAGAGAGAGGGGTGGTCTAGGATTACCAGACTGGCAAATTTATTATAATGCAGCCTTCATACTTTTGTATATACCTGCTTAGTAGGGCTTTCTTTTTTATACAAAGTCAGTTTATTGCCCCCAGAATCCGGGTCCTCATTTTACCTACCTCAGAAGGATGGAAGGCTGAGTCAACCTTGAGCCTGGTGAGATTTGATCTCGCAGTAATTGCAGGCAGTATAATAATCTCAGCAGTATATTCATTTTAATTGTAGCTTCCTACCAGTGATACTTGCAAATTTTTCCATTTTTCCAGGTCAACTTTAATTTTTTGCATCAGTTTATAATAATTACCTTCCACATCTTTCTGTCAGCTGAATCCCTAAGTGTTTTACTTTCTTAATAATCTGAATATCTATTCTCTTCATTAACTCTTTTTTCTGTTTATTTGTAAAATTTTTCACTAAAATCTTAGTTTTCTCTTTATTTATTTTCAATCCTGCCACTTCACCATATTCTTCTGCTTTTTTTATTAGTTTGGGCCCTGTTTCTTGTGGATCTTCCAGAATGAAGACTAAATCATCTGCAAACACCTGTAATTTATACTTTCCCTTTTTTTATTTCCATACCTTTTGTCTCCATATCTTGTCTAACATTTCTATTCCAGCGTCAATATAAATAACAGGGGAGACAAGGGACATCCTTGTCTTGTACCTTTTTTGATGCTAACTTTCTCAGTCATATCTCCATTTACCATCACCTTTGCACTTTGTTTATAATATATTGCCTTAATCATATTAATAAATGCCTCCCTGAAGTTCATGTCTTTTAGTTGTGCTAGCAAAAAAATACCAGTTCACATTGTCAAATGCTTTCTGTGCATCTAGGAAAATCAATGCCATTTGTTTCTCTGAATGCGCTTCATAATACTGCAGTGTATTTAAAATTATTCTCATACTGTCTTTGATTTGTCTCGGTAAAAAACCATTTTGGTCTGAATGTATAAATTGATTTACGAATCTTTTTAGTCTTTCTTTAGAATAAGAGTCTTTAGTCTTTGATTTTCTCATTCTGAAGGGAAAACATAATTAATGATTTTCAGAACCAACTGTTCCTTAATTTAGATGATATCCCTGGCTGAGCTGGAACTGTGATTTTTCACCAGCTTTTGCCAGCTCAATTCTTGGTTTCTAGGGTATTCCAAATCCATCTATATTGAAAATGGATCAGATTAAGTTCCCTAGTATTTTATCCAAACAAAACATAGGAAGTTTAGTTTAGTTTAGTTTTAGTTTTAATTTAATTTGTATACCACCCTTCTCCCAGAAGGGACTCAGGGCAGTGAACAGCCAGAATTAAAAATACATACAGTACAAAAGTTAAGATAATTAAAAATAAATTAAATCAATCAGCCTCCCAATTTAAAACCTCAAATCTTATAAAATTAAAATCCCATCAAAAAACTATTTAGCCTAGGCTGGCTTGATGAAATAGATATGTCTTCAGGGCCTTACGGAAGGTCTGGAGGTCCGGGATCAGTCGTATTCCAGGAGGTAGCTCATTCCACAGGGCGGGTGCCCCCATAGAGAAGGCTCTCCCTCTGGGGGCCGCCAGTCGACATTGATTGACCGACCCTGAAGAGGCCCTCTCTGTGAGATCGTATTGGCCGCTGGGAGGTTACCAGTAGCAGCAGGTGGTCTCGTAAATACCCTGGCCCTAAGCCATGGAGCGCTTTAAAGGTGAGAACCAATACAATATAGTGGTATAAAATGTATTAAATAAATATGTCTTCCAGCTGAATTAATCCAGATATTGAGAAACTGGAACCCTGCCACACATTTGTAGCACATTTTCCCATTAATGAGCATCCCAAAAAGTTACAACATGTATGCATGTTCAGGACAAAGATATAGAATAAGCAGATGTAAATTCTGAGAATTTCAAAAATACAAAATGTGATTTTCCATATTATTAAAAATATCAATGAACATTTATAGTAGATTAAATTCACTGTTTTCTCATATCAATTACTATATCAGCTACATTAACAGAAATACTACTTTTCAGACATGAAATGCATATATTTCTCAAGTTGGATCTTCCTACTTATGACATGCTTATGATCAAATAGAGAAAAAAGAGATTGAAGCAAAAATAATTCCAGTTATCCCTAGGATAATCCTTCTGGGCCAACTACTAAAGAGACGGTTGCAGACCATTGAAATGGTAAAGATGAGTAAATGAATGGACTTTATTGTTTGCAGAAATAGAGAAAAATATAATATTTTCAAAAATGGTTTCTATTTATATATTTTTAGATTCACTGCCATGATTTAGCATTAGATAAACAGAGTTATGGTGATGCAGTGATCAGAATGCAGTACTGCAGGCTACTTCTGCCTACAGCCTGGAGTTCGATCCTGACTGGCTCAAGGTTGACTCAGCCTTCCATTTTTCCAAGGCTGGTAAAATGAGGACTCAGGTTGTTGGGGGCAATATGCTTATTCTGTAAATCACTTAGAGGGGGCCATAAAGCACTTTGAAAGGGTATACGTGTAAGTGTTAAGTGCTATTGCTAATCATCCTTCTGCACTGTATTGTTTAATTAAATAATAAATAATTAAAAATTGGCTTTTTTAATGAAGAAATTTACCTTGCTGGAAGATCATATTTACATCTCTCTTCCCAGCATAATGCCCTTTAGTTGTATTATGAATTCAATTTCCAGATTCCCAGGTAGCCAAAAGGACTTCTAGCAATTGCTAGAATTGTTCTTGCAACATGACTAAAGGTCATGGTGAGAAAGGAATATCAATATGAAAATAATGTGTAAAGGTCCTAAATAGCTTATTAGTTACATTGCTTGCATGCATTATTACTCCTTTAAACTTTAATGTCACTCTTTTTTGTTTGCTTATCAAAATGATGTTTCTCAAAATTGCATACTGAAACAGGTAACATAAAAACAAAATAAATCTCCTCAATTCTTGGTGATCCAGAGATAGTAGGTCAAATTAACAAGAAAGATAAACACACAAATATACAAAACTACACACACACACACACACACACACACACACACACACACACATTTTACTAGCTAAGGTTAACAAAGCCTAGTTAAATTTAGCAGCCATTTATGCAACAATGCCTCCTCTTTTCCAAGCAATTTGGTACATCATATTTTTCCAAGCAATTTGATACATCATGTTGGTTTCCGTGCATTTTGAAACATCAATGAAGATTTTGGAAAAATAAATCAGAGTTTACTGTTTGGCCTCCACTCTTTGATTTCTTGATATCTAATAGTCATTCAAACCTTTTAAAATTAAGTTTATCATGATCAAGTGAACTAATCATGATGAATGTTCTAAGTCATGGTAGCCTAGCATGCAAATAATAGTATTTCTATCGCTTCATATATGTTTTGAATCAAGTTTTAAATACAAACTATATTGGCATTAATAATGTTTATTTGATATCAACATGTTCCCCATTTGTTATCTGATCACTATTCCAAGCTGGTTTTAATAATCTTTAACATTTAATGTAGAAATAATGTTATAAACATTTAAAATAAAGTTTAGAGTAAATATTTATATTACACAGGGTTTCATATCTTCTATTTGGTACATAAAACCATCTCACCCATGAGTATTTGGGTGGTAAATACTGGCCAGTGCCAGAATATGATAGAATTAATAGCTATGGGGTCCTTGGCACTCTCTGACCTTGGTGGTTTTCTTGCAGACATTTCATTACCAAACTAAGTAACATCATCAGAGCTTCTCACCTAGTCTGTCAATAAAACATCTACAAGAAATCCACCAGAGTCAGAGAACACCAAAGATTCCAAAGTTCAGCCCTGAGCTATAAATGTTCTCTTCTTTTGGTAGAATTAAGTACTTTTGAAACTATATATGCAGCTGCTATTGTACATATTTATTAATGCTAATAAAAATGTATTTCCGTTAAAATTAAAACAGTAGTTATAGAAGTTCTAGACTTTGATTCTTAATTTTTTTAGCACCTTCAAGTCAGTCTTTATTCCTGCTGACTGCCCAGATAAGCCCTTGCAGTTTTATTGACAAGATTGTTTGGAAGTGGTTTCTCATTGCCTGCTTCCTAGGATTGAGAGACAGTAAGTGGCTTAAGGTCACCTAGCTGGCTTTGTTACTAAAACAAGACTAGTTTCCAGATTTGTACCTCAACCGCTACATCAAACTGGCTCTCTTCTTAACATTGGCTTTTTTTTATGTTTCTTGTTGTGATCACAGGTTTAGAACTTAGAATAACTTTATTGTCGCTTTGAATGTACACTAATCGGCATACATTAAAACAGGTGGCCTGGTGGCTCAGCAGACTAAAAGCATTGTGATTAACACCAGCTGTCTGCAATTACTGTAAGTTCGAATCTCATCAGGCTCAAGGTTGACTCAGCCTTCCATCCTTTCTAAGGTGGGTAAAATGAGGACCCAGATTGTGGGGGCAATAAGCTGACTTTGTATAAAAATATACAAAAGTATGAAGGCTATTGCTTAATGCATTGTAAGCCACCCTGAGTCTCCAAAGAAGGGCGGCATATAAATATAAATAAAAATAAAAAATAAAAATAAAATAAAATAAATACTATATACAAAAGTATGAAGGCTATTGCTTAACGCATTGTAAGCCGCCCTGAGTCTCCGGAGAAGGGCGGCATATAAATAATTTTTTTTTAAAAAATGAAAAATTGTTGCATTACAGCTCTCAGATGGTCTCCACCTCCAATAAACACTATATAAGCATAAATAAACAAACAAACAAACAAACAAATAAATAAATAAAACAAAATTATGCATATACCTACATATATTATATGACATGGAGAAACATCAATGGTAATGCATAGTTCCAATTTAGGAGTGATGGTGGTAGAATGAACATGCTAGACAAATTGATTTTGACACGTTGTGCTTACCATAATTAAATTTATTTTCTAAGCTTTCTAGGTTTTTTTTTTTAAAGTTTCACTTGGAAAATTGCATTAAGCAGTAGGCAGTGATAAGCATGGCATTTTGATCTACACCAGGGCTGTCAAACTCCGCGGGCCAGATAGCTTTACGTGCTGGCCACACCCACACCCAGTTTAGCGAAGGGGGGAAAAGTCTCGATATGTCACGTGACGCCATGACTACATGAGTTTGACACCCCTGATCTATACAAATTCTTTTGATTACTATGAAATTTTACTTTTGGTGAAATTGAGTGGCATTGCTATTTTAAGACCAGAAACTCTTTATCAGATATAGAAAAATAGAATGATTTCTATTTGCTGATATCTCCATTCTGACTCAGCCCTCCATCCTTTCTAAGGTAGGTAAATTGAGGACCCGGTTTGTGGGGGCAATAAGCTGACTTTGTATAAAAGTATGAAGGCTATTGCTTAGCGCATTGTAAGCCGCCCTGAGTCTCCGGAGAAGGGCGGCATATAAATCAAATTTTTTTAAAAAAAAAATTCAGATTGGGAATGACATTAAGCATAGGAGCCATAGGTTTGTCACACACAAAAATCATGTGCCATGACATTGTAATGACAACTCCATTCCTTTCATATATTTGTGTGGTTTAACAAATCATGTACAAAAAGAACACTATATGGTACATTTTATTATTTGTCCCTGTCTTACTCTCTCATTGATTCCCATGATTTGAGAATATCAAACTATCCATTGTTCAAGTCCTTATTATAATTTCAGTTTGAAGCTTCCATTTAGATTTTCTTTGTTGCATGCCAAAAATCATTCAGCTTTCTCTAATCTGCATATAATTAGCACGTTGATCAGCATGCTCTATGTGCCTACAAAAATGTTCACTGCAACTTGTTCAATTACTCATATGTAATTATGTTTAGATGAAAGGATACAATGAAACTTGAAAGTAGATTATTAGTAAATAAGCAGTCATATGTTAAAATGTCATGCTATTTTCTGTTCTTCTTTTACTTATATATCATGTGTTCTTATTTCATTATTGTCCATTTTTTTCACTGTATTATAGAAAACAGGAAGACCAGGTCTTTGGATAATTGAAATCACTGCTTGCTTTACACGAATGGGGAAATTCCAGCTAAATAAGATGGAAATTTGTATGACTACAATTTACACTGTTTATCCTAAGCACACAGACTCACACATAAGCACATGTAAAGCAGTAATGACTCAGAGTTTCCCTATTCCTGAATTTTTATAGCTAAACAAATACCAGCAGAAATTTTAGGTTAAAACTGCATTTCTTTTCATGTCTATTAGACTGAACCCTAATTAGTTTATACAGTGGATTGCCAATTTAAATAAGCTATTTGAGACAAAGAACCAAGTTAGGGTTGTTGGGGTATATGTGCATGAAAATAAAAGTTTCTATGTATTATTGCAATTCAGTGCAGATTGCAGTTGACTGAAAAAGTGTTCTAGACTTGCACAATGATTTTCACTGCTAGCAGGTGAGAGATATCCTTAAGCTTTCAGCAGTGAGTTAAGAGAGAGAGAGAGAGAGAGAGAGAATTATTTTCAGTATTTTAAAACTTCAGACAGAGAAGGCTGGAAAGCCTAAAACTCTGCATGCATCTCATGAATGTTCTACTTTCCTTCTCTGAATACAGAGATCAATCTTGGGCTGCATGTTAAAGCCTCACTATGAAGGACCATTCTCCTCTCTTACTTCAACCCAAAACAAAAGACACTTCAGGAGATATAATCATTGCTGCCTAGTTCCTTTTCCTAAAGCCTTACAATGGCCCTCAGTTCCTTTTTCTTTTTTTTTTCCTCCCGCACATCTTTCTCTTTTATTTTCTTCAGCTGTCCCTTTTTCACTTTTCTTTATGCCTCATTGAATCCATTAGAGGCTTTATATAGTCCACTATTGAAAAAAATAAATTTTCTGTGTGGAACCACTGACTGAGTCTTAACTGCTGGCAACAGGAGCTTAACTCCTTCTGATGGAACTACTGCAGCAGCAGAAGATAAAAGATACACAGGCATGTTTCCTAAATGTTATGAGAATGTGCAGATGTTAGGTTTGATCAACCCCATATGGTGTCAATTTTCTAGTTCTTTACTCTTTTTTAAATGGGAAAAATAAGGAGCAACTGGCAAATCTGTAATCCAACTGTAGTTCCAAATGTCTTCACTGCCCATTTTTTGCAATTCCTTTTCAATGCATTTCCCAATTGCATTCATTATTGCTAGTCTAAAGATTTCAATCAAGCTATTAATATGTTATGGCTAGCCAATCTCTCCAGAAATGAACATCATATTTTATTCAACACTAACATTCAGATGTTCTTCCTAGGAGGAGATGGTCTGCAAATCACAATATGCTATTAAATAAATAAATCTATAGGGACTTACAGAATGTTATAATTTGTTTATCAGCTTTTAAAGTGCTATTTATTTTTAAGGTGCTATTTATTATGTAAATTAGAAAGACTAGCTGATTTTTCAAACTTTAAAATAATCCACCAATAATATTCATCTTTGCATATCATACCGATCATACTAATCATCCTTCCATCCATTATCCTTCTAAAATAGCGGTTCTCAACCTGGGGGTCGCAATCCCTTTGGGGGTCGAATGGCCATTTCACAGGGGTCACCAAAGCCCTCTCTAGCCTGCCCCCATGCCTTCATCACCCTCACCCTCTGCCTCTGTTGGATCACCGGTCGCCGGTCACTTACCCCGCCCACTCCCAATCTATTGCTGCCTCCTGAGTTCCAGCTGATGGCTAGAGGAAAAAAACTGTTTAAATTCTTGCCACAGGGCTTCAAAGGGCCGCCCTACAGCTGATCAGTTAAAAGAAAACAAATGAGTAGACCAGTGCCTGCAAAAATAGAAAAAACAGCCCCTTTCAGCTTCAGCATAGGTTAATTACCATAAGTTGATTTGATCAGCCTCCGACTCTCAGTTGATTTGCTCTCAGCTGTTCTGCAGTGGAATCTATTGCTAGCTAGCTGCAAAGAGGTAAATTGCCGGAGCAGATTTTTTCCCCCCCTAGCTTTTTACCCCTGAAAAAGTGAAACTAAAAGTAAAGCAGGGTCTTTGCTGCAACGTGACAAAAAGCTCTATTTAAGTAGGGAATTGTAATAATTGAGGTACTATTAATTGTATATTGTGTTGAAAGCAGAAATGATTAAGTTGTGGTTTGGAGGAATATATGGGGAAAATTTTTGGTTTATTATTATTGGTAAATATAATTAATTGATTTGTAAGAAATTGGATTGCATGGAAATAATTGGAATATTCATGTTCATATTGATTAATATACAAAAAAGATAGTTATATAACTGATTTATATTAAAATGTTGAATTTGTATTAAACAACTGTAATATTACATAATTAATCAATGTGAGAATGGATATAAAAATAGATGACAATGGGAAGGGGTATAATATAGAACAGAAGTGAAAAATTGAATTTGATTAAGATTAGAGATGAGGATGAAGGGTAATATTGGTTTTTTAAAAAAATAGATGAGGAATAAACATGGCAAAAAGGAAATATAGAAATTGTAAATTTAAGTGAAATGACTAAACACTGTTTAAATTTGTGAACCGGCCAAATACTCTGTTCAAAGAAAATACATTGTATGTTTGTATGTGTGTTTCTAATTATTGCTATTTATTCATATTTGTTCTCTTTTATTCTTTAAAGTTTAACAATTCATTCTTTATCTTAGTATCTTTATATTTGTTTGGGGTTGGTTTTCTTCCCTTTCATCTTTTTTGTTGTAGAACAATCTTTCTCCTCAAACCTACCACCTCTCTCTTTTCTTTCCTTCTTACTTTCTCTTCCCCCTCTTCTTCTCCTCCCTACTTCCTCTTCCTTTCTCCTTCTCCTTCTCTCTTCCTCCCCCTCTTACCCTCACTCCTACTCTAATTTCCCTTCCCTTCCTTCATCCTTCTCTATTGCTGTATCCTTTTATGCATATGGACTACTCAGAGGGCTGAAAAAGTTATTTTTGACTGGTCCTCGCACTTTTGACCAGTCCTCGAACTTACGACTGTCCTCACATTTTACGTCTTTGCCCTATCTTGTCACCATGGTGAAGAGAAGCAGTTGTGAAATGAGTGACATGGTTGTTAAGAATGCTGCACGGGCATAAATGTGAGGATGGTCATAAGTGTGAAGACCAGTCAAAACTGCGAGGACCTGTCAGAAATGACTTTTTTCAGCCTTCTGAGTAGTCCCTATACACATAGCCATGGCCACCCGGTCATAAGACCAGCTAGCTACACCCACCCAGTCACATGACCTCCAAGCCACGCCCACAAAATAAGCCACGCCCACAGAACCGGTAGTAAAAAAATTTAGAACCCACCCCTGGTTGGGGGTCACCACAACATGAGGAACTGTATTAAAGGGCCGCGGCATTAGGAAGGTTGAGAACCACTGTTCTAAAGTGATAATGTTGTTTAAGAAACTTAAGAAAATAATAAACTCTTATAGAAACTTTTTGGGGATCTATCTATATGTAAGGCAACCTTAGTCTCTTTTCTTCCATTTTTGTTTTTTACTTTCTATAAAAAGTAAAGGTTCCCCTCGCACATATGTGCTAGTTGTTCCCGACTCTAGGGGGCGATGCTCATCTCCGTTTCAAAGCCGAAGAGCCAGGGCTGCCTGAAGGCATCTCCATGATCATGTGGCCGGCATCACTAAATGCCAAAGGCGCATGGAACACTGTTACCTTCCCACCAAAGGTGATCCCTATTTTTCTACTTGCATTTTTGACCTGCTTTCGAACTGCTAAGTTGGCGGAAGCTGGGACAAATAATGGGAGCTCACCCTGTTACGTGGCACTAGGGATTCGAACCATTGAACTGCTGACCTTTCGATCGACAAGATCAGCATCTAGCCACTAAGCCACCGAGTCCCTGATTACTTTCTATAGAAGAAGTCAATAATTGATGAAGCAATAAACATCTTCAAAGCATGTTGCTCATAATGTTAAACAAAATCTTGATGTTTAAATTATATCAGTTTTAAGTATTATATTAAAAAGGAAAGAAAAATTCAGAATATAAATTTAATTTGTGTCATTCAAACATTAACAAAGCACTGTTTCATTATTAAAAAGAGTGCACGCTTGATAGTATATATAAGAATCCTCACCCCGAAGCAGGACTTATTGGTGGTAACCAAAAGGTTTTTCAAGAAATAAAATTTCATATTCTCCCACAGAAATCATTGAGCAGAAGACTATATGGATGAATATAACTTTATTTTCTTTTTTGGGAGGAATAATGTTAATGTAGATAATTTCTTAAACAATTTTTTTCATATGCTCTGTAATACAATATGTATTGTCTTACTCAGGACAATGATATATACCAGTAATGGCTAACCTTTTTGCCATCATGTGCCAAAAGTGGGGGGAGCGCGGAGGAGTCATGTACGTGCGTGCCCACGCCTACAATTCAATGCGCCCCCCTGCGCTTGCATGCACGACCCCCACCCCCATGCTCCCCTGTTTTTGGCACGTGATAGCCTGGTGGGCCTGGTAGGTCTGTTTTTCGCCCTCCCCAGGCTCCAGAGGCTTTCTAGGAGTGAAAACGGCCTTCTCCACCCCCCTGGAAGCCCTCTGGAGGCCGGAAACGGCCCACTTACCAACTTCCGGTGTTCCCGGAAGGCCCGAAAATCAGTTGGCCTGCGTGCTCAAGTGCACTGCAGCTGAGCTAGGGCAATGCTCGTGTGCCCACCGATATGGCTTCCCATGCCACCTGTGGCACGCGTGCCACAGGTTCGCCATCGCGGATATATATTCCTGATTCTTCTACTACATTAATATATACATTACTTAACCATTCAAACTTTTTCTTTCTCTTAAACCATTCAATCTAACTTCATATATTTGGTATGCAATTTGATTCTAATTCTAAAAAAATACACCTTTTTGTACTGGTCATTTAACTATATATCCATTCCACATTCATTAATCACTTATTAATTTTATTTCTTCTTTTACATAAAACTTATGTACCAGTTCCTCATTTTCAACTTATCTTTATGTTTTTCCTGACCTTTACGTCCACATTCTTCTTCATACTGTATAATATAGTATGAAAAAGTATAGAACTAAGCTAACTACATGCTTATAAACAATTGTTTTAGCTTTTTTCTGACAAATATTTATTCCTTGCAACAAAATATTGCAGCAAATGTTATGAATTGTCTTACCACCAGTTTTGCATACCTTAAAATTTCTCCATTTTCTGTCTTCAGTAAATATTCTACCAAAGTACAAAAAGTTCTTTGTAGGTTTTTCATTATTTATATATAACTTGGTCTAATCACTACATTACATTTACATTCCCTGTAAAACACAGCTACCTTGGCCATTGAAACATTAATTTTCAGATCCATCCTCCTCATTACATCATGCAATTAAGTTTCAAGTTCCCAATCACAAAACAAAGTATGATCTGCATATCAAAGGTACATGTGTTCATGGGTCCAAAATACCTTAACATCCCTAAACATAATAAACAACGTTTTTTTCAAGATTTGCTTTTCTCATATCTTTCTCTTCTTCCTTGCTCAATGCTGAACCTCTCACTAAGCATATTTCATTATTCACATGCATGCTTTACTCTGATAATTTTACAAGATAGACCAGACTAGGAAATCAAAGGCATGCAGGCCAAATTTACTTTTATTATAAAGATCTAGTACAGAATCTTGCAAATTTGAATGTGCTTCCCCATTCTCTCCTTTAACTATGAGAATTAGCATTAGAGAGAGTCTTGCCTGTGACATTTTTTTCAGATTACATTTCTGCTCCAGATTCAGATACAGATTTTGTCTGACTGTTATATCACTAGGGGTTATCCCTCAGGGCCTTTTCTTCATCCCACTGCACTGCTCTTGGAATATTTGATAAATAATCTTCAATTCTATATTTGTGCAAAACATTCCCTAATCCAAGCCTGTGCAATTTTTCATAGTTTTTTTCTATAAATCATGAATATACAGTAAACTTTCCTTGTCACATTCACACTTAATGATCCCTGAAAAGGAATAATCAATCCTACACACTCTCTGACTGGCATAAAGACACACTGCATTTTCCAAATTTTCTTCTTTATTATCTCTTTTGTTTCAATCAAAGCTTCGCCAAATACATTCTTAGGTACACTAAATAAACTGATCCCTAGTAATCATTGCATTAACTTTTGCAATCTTTGCCTTTACATTGGGAACAGCAATGACATCCTTCCAATTATGAGGTACAGATGTGGTCTTCACAGACAGGTTAAACAAGGCAAACAGTCACTCCCTAAACAAATTTGATTCACATTTTAATGTTTCTCCTGTTACATAATCATACCTGCAGCATTCAATTTTTTAACATTCTTCCTTTTTAGCCACTAATTCTTAAATACCAACATTTATTGCATTTGTTTTAATTCCAGGTTTTAGAGTTGGGTGGGTGGCTGGTATAGAAACACATATAAATCAATTAATAATAAACAAGTGTTCAGGTAATCCCTGTGTTACGAGTGCTCTCTTAGCGAACATTTGAAGTTACGCGATCAGCCCCCCCCCAATGTTCCCAAACGAGGCCCGAAACTACGAATCTTTCAGCACCACAGCAGTTGTTCTCCCTTACGAACAACTGCAGAGGCTCTGCAACATTTATCTGGCATGTTGACAGCTGAAATGAAGCTTCTGAGGGCAGATCCACCCCTTAGAAGCCCCATTCCACAATCCGGAGACCTCCCCTGGTCTGTTGCAGGCTAAAATGGAGCCTCCAGGGGTCAGATCCGGCCCCTGGAGGGTCCATTTTGGCCTGCAATGAGCAGGGGGAGGCCTACAGGGGGCCAAATGGAACATCAGAGGGGCACACAAGGTTGGAGAGGCTAGGTCTACACAAGGTAAGTGACCTGGTGTGGCAGGTTGGGGGGTGGGAAGCAATTTGGAGAGCATGAGGTATTTCAGTGGATCAGGGAAGCCTTGGGGGGTCTTAGGCAGGTGGCCTGTTCCATTGCTAGACCCCCCCACTTGGCCTTCCCCACCCTGAAATATCTCATGTGCACTTAACGAGCCTCACATTCAATTAGCAAATGTGTGGGCAAAAGGAGGGAGTGATCTTGTTCAAGGTACGAGATTCACTTCCACAAATCCTTGGGTTACGAATGGAATGGGCAGGCTCCATTACATTCATAACCCGAGGACTAACTGTATAACTGTCATCCTAATACAAATGTCTAAAATGCTCCTTCTAGTCTTTCTTCTTTTCAGTTTCATCTGTAATAAATGCATCACTTTTATTTTTAATTTTATTCACTCCTCCTCCTTGTTTATCCCTCTTCCTAAGCAAATAAAATAATTTTTATTTCCATCAAAATTACTCTGCATTTACTCTGTCCTTTATAATATGTACAGTATTGTTCTTACTATCTGACTATACTCTCTGTTTGTAATTATTCATGTCTATGTTATTAACTATTACGTCAATTGCATAATAACTTTTCCCAAATCTTATCTTTTGCAACCATCATTCCCTTGAATGTATTTAAGAATAGACTGGACAGTCATTTATCTGGAATAGTATGAGATCTCCTGCTGGAGCCAGGGGTTGGACCACCTCTGTCATTCTGTAATTCTGTATTTCTCACACGTGCCTCATTCGTTTTATAATTCTATCAAGAATCATTTCCCAGACATCTCTTTAAAAATCTCCACACACTTCAGTGACACTGTAACATATTTCCTTTCACTCTATTTCAAGCAGCTTCTACATCCTCTTTCCTAAGAACCACTTTCCATTTACTCCATTGAGCGTTTATCTTCTGATACCTTTATAAATATGGCTCATATTTTGTTCTACCATTGTTCTATTCTTAAATTTCATTTCTATCATTTTTTTCTTTTCTTCCCATGTCCATTTTTCCTAATTTCCCTTGTGACATTACAAAAAATGATCTCTCCTGCAACCAGAGCTGCTCATCATTCTTGTATACAACACAAATTCTCTCAATCTTTCATAGTAAATAGCAGCATTCAGAGGCACTTGCCAATTTTATCACTCTGACAAAAGCAATGGTGTGATGTTACTCTTCAAACTCCACCCGTCTGTGACATGCACGCAATACTGTTCTTGTTGTGGAGAAAATAGGAGAGAATAATAATAATTGCATAGAATGGTTCAGGAAACAAAGCATGGATAGCAAAAAATCTAAAAACACAAAAAGAATGTTGGCAAAGAAATTTATGATCAATTTCTACCGAAAAAAATTGAAAGAAAACTGGATAAAGATAAAGCCTGACAATAGCTTACAAATGGGGCATTAAAAAAGAAACTGAAGGCCTGATTTGAGAGCAAGCTATTTGAACTAATACAATCAAGGCCAGAACTGAAAGATCATTAAATGATTTGAAGTGCAGATTATGCAAAAAAGCAGAAGCAATAAATCATATACTCAGCTCATTCAAGAAGATTGCACAAACTGATTATAAACAACAATGTAGTCACCTAAATGATTCCCCAAAGCATCTGTAAAAATGATCATGTATTGATCAGTAATGAAAAATCAGTGAGAACAGGGAGTTGAAAATGAGAGAGGCTAAAATGTTGTAGGATTTCTGAATTCAGACAGATAATGCATTGGCTCGTGACATACCAGATATAACTGTGATTGAAAAGAAGAAATTGTGGATAATTAATATGGCAATGTCAGGGGATAGTACAATATCAAAAAAACAACACATCTCTGGTGGTTACTAAGGCTCAACAGAGACTTCATTTCCTTAGAGTCCTGCTGAAAAATCAGGTGGAACAACGGCTGATGACTTCTTTCTATCGGTCCAAAATAGAAAGTGTCCTCACATACTGTATAACAGTATGGTATGCTGGTTTAAGAGTTGTGGACAGGAAGGGACTACAGAGAGTGATTAATTCAGCACAAGAAACCATTGGTTGCCCCCTAACGCCACTGGATGACATCGCCAGGTCTAGCTGTTTCAGCAGAGTATGGAAGATACTTAGGGATGATTCACACCCTGGCCAGGGTCTCTTTTCACTTTTACCATCGGGTGGAAGACACAGAAGTATAGCCAGTCAGACAAACAGGTTTAAAAACAGCTTTTACCCCTGGGCTGTCAGCCTCCAAAACACAATATAGCACCAAAAACAGATTAATATGATGAATTTCACTGGTGCCAGTGTAGTGTGTAATATGTATATACCATGATATAAGATCATACACCAGAGTAATATACATGTTTCACAGAATATGGCGTGCATATGGAAGCGTAAGACTAGGGTTTTTTCCTAACTACTTGTATAAGGATTATTCTTTATATTATTCATGTTGTCTTGTATTCTTGTATGGACTGCACCAGGAGAGGTTAAACCAATTTCGTTGTATACACGATGTACAGTGACAATAAAGGCTTTGAACTGAATTGAACTGAATAGACTAGAAAACAAAGAATTGAAAAAAAAAGGATCAAGATCTAAAAATTAAAGTTGAAAGATTGTGATATAAGTTGGCCATGGTGGTTCCAGTGCTTCTCAACATACTGGGTGCCATATCAAAATATCTTGGACAGCAGTTAGAAAATCTGGTCATTGACAAAATTTCCATCAGTCAATTAACAAAAGACCACACTGCTTGGATAATACACATGTGTGTACTATGCTGATACATTACAACATCTTAGATTCTTGGGAAGAATTTAATGTGTATGAAGACCAGCATCAGCTAACTGTGAGTTTATATTTTTGTGTACATAATAATAACTATTATTATTTATAAAGATAAAATCTACAAAGCTTTTTAATTCAGCACGGTACAGTGCAGATATGTTAATACTAATGAAATACATCATTCCAAATAGGTTCACCAGGAATTAATCTTCTTCTTTTTGAAATTTCTTCCATATAAGTGAACATTAATATGATTTTATCATTCTTACTAATTTTCCATTTAGCAGAGGCACACACACTTGCATTCCAGTGTATAATAAAAGGATTAAATCCTGTTGATTTTAATGCAAAATTATTAACTACGATGTATTCTGGACTTCACCTGATATAGAGCTGTCTCTTTAAGAAACAGAGAAGTGGGGGAGAGAGGAGAGAGGGAGAGAGAGAGAACACACACTCACTATATTCTTACAGTATAATGTATACACATACATACACAAACCACTAACATGCATCAGTTTTAAACATATTTAGATATCAAGACTTTCTCAAAAACATAATAGGAATTGTGATTATATGATATTACTGGTGTCCCTAAGGGGGAAAGATGCCCATAATTTAGACAAAATCCTTTTTGTAACAGTTGATGTCCTCATTCACTGTCAAAGTGACCTCGGGGCATGTTTTTCTGCTCTACTTCTGAAGTACACTTTTTGACTGTGTTGGCAAGAGTGGCTAGATTCTGGGATGCAAAGACAATAGGCTCAAACTGGTGCAAATACTGAAGAGGTTTTATTGAATAAAAATTAGAAGGGTTACAGAGGAAAAAGAAAGTATACCAGACTATAACTTTTCTGCCTGTCAGGAACTCCCTAAATGACAGTGGATGGACGTGTGTCCATCTCTCTCTCTCTCTCTCTCTCTCTCTCTCTCTCTCTCTCTCTCTCT
>WNWU01000041.1:6757270-6768762 GCA_012654045.1 Ptyas mucosa
AACCCCTTTACAGTATTGGGGGTTGAATAATTTTGATCACAACTGTACAGTGCAGATTTCAGGCAGACGAGCTGTATTCGAGAATTGGTATAGCAAAGGTTTTGTATGCCCTTGTTTGCAGTACAATCTTACCAGAGAAGAAGCTTCGCAAGAATATTTGCAAGAAAATTGAATATTGCAAAATATTCTTCGTTTGATTTTTCTTGTAGGCCAGTTTGGTCTCTCCAGTACTCAATAAGCCTTCAGTGTATATTAGCTTCACATGTGCATCTTCTTCACTATCCTTTAGCTATTCTTCCAATGCCCCTTTTACTTCTTCTTCTGACTGCTGTACTTGCAATATTCCACATCCACTTATTTTCCTTGGTAAGCAGAATCTGTCAACATAGCTCATGAAACTCTGATGAAGGGCAAGATTCATTGTCATTATTTTCCTGTTGTTCCTATCAAAGGCATTTAGTTCTGCTTGAGTCCAGTCCATTATTCCAGTATTTAATTATTGGAATTGCCCAGGTGTTAATTGACTTGATGATATTTCCTCCACTGTGTTTGGACTTTAAGATTTTCTAGGCTCTCTTGATGCATTCACTACTAACCTTCTTCTTGATGTGTGCCATGGATGATGCCCAGGTATTTGTAATGATATTCATCACCCAGTCTCTTGATATTATTTCCATAGGGTATTTTGATTCTTTCAGTTTTCATTATTTTCCCCTGTTGATAGTATAGGTGGCACATTTGTCCAATCTAAATTTCATTAAAATATCTTAGCTATATATTCAGACAGTGCTGAGCAGTAATGCCATTTTGGATCATGTTTTTCCTTACAATGCTGATCATTCATGTGAAGGAGGTGGGATAGCCTGGCAGATGTTTTCTGAACATCAATCCATTCAAAATATAGACCCAGGACCAACCATACATGAGAAGATATTACCCTTGCCAACATGTTTATTTTCATGTCTCAAGACAAAATACATATATTTATATATCGTATAAATTACCTTTATATACAATAAGTCAGAAATCAAACACAACAAACACACTAGCAGTAGTAAAGTTTTTATTTATAAGGTTGAAACTCCAGGCACCTTTTGGACGTAATGGCTCCAGAAAAAAAATGCAGATAACTCAGAAAAGTAAAATTGAGATTGTCACATAATAAATCCAACTAAAACAAACTATTAATGCACTTCTCCTGAGTTGAAACCATACTGTATATACAACATTCAAAGCTGAATTGTATTAAACCAAAAATGGAAAAAGAAATATGAATCTAACGCTTTGATCACAAGGAACCTGCACGATTTTCAACTGAAGAATGGTTCAGAGCAATTATTTACATATATAGTTTCTCCAGAAAAACTTTTGGTTCATTTCTTATACTTATAGTCCCAGCAGTAACAAGTTCCTCTTGAATCTTGATAATGCCTGCTAAAATGTTTGCCACCCCATTAGCTTGTATCTTCTGCAAATGTGACACTATTTTTTACCAATTTTATTCATAAAATCATCATAAATTCAGTAAACAGCACAGACCTATAACAAACCCTGTGGAATGTTATTTGATGCTTCCTTCCAGTATAATTCAGAGACACTAATTTATACCCATTAATCTTCAGAATGCTACATAGTCCAGCCCATGTTTTGTTGGCTTCTATACTAGAATCTCATGAAGATGCATGAAATGTATTCCAATTAATAGCTGAGTTTTGGTTTATAGGTAGTCCTCGACTTACAACAGTTCATTTAGTGACCGTTCAAAGTTACAACATAACTGAAAAAAATGACCATTTTTCACACTTTATGACCACTACAGCATCTCCATGGTCATGTGATCAAAATTTGAATGATTGGCAACTGGTTCATATTTATGACAGTTGCAGTGTCCCAGGATCATGTGATTAGCTTTTGGGGCCTTCCAACAAGTAAAATCAATGGGGAAGCCAGATTCGTTTAACAACCATGTTTCTATCTTGCACTAGAAACCATGTTTCTATCACTGCACTGCAGTGATTCACTTAACAGCTTTGGCAAGAAAGGTTACAAAATGGGATGAAATTCACTTAACAACTGTTTCATTTAGGAACAGAAATTTTGGGCTCATTTGTGATCATAAGTCAAGGACTACCTGTGTGGTCTTCTGGTGCAAGAACTGAAAGACTCAAGTTCAGCCTTACAACTGAAGCTTACTGACTCAGTCTAATGTACTTTACAGTGCTATTTTTGTGGGGGGAAATAAAAAGACAATATCCTAACTATTCCACTTTGAAGGAAAGGCAAGATATAAATTTAACAAACAAACAAAAGGAACTTTTATTTTTAAGACATCTTTGAGTCAAGGTGTTGTGGCCCACCATCGGCTTGCGGAGCTGGCAGCAGAGTCGGACAGTGAGGAAGTTGGGGAGGAACATGGGCCAGCCCTGGTGGCTGGGGAAAGCTCGGGCAAGGGCTCTGCGCCAGAAGCAGAGAGGGAGCTAGACAGCAGTGAGTCAGAAGAAGAGTTGGAGCCTGTTCCCAGTGTGTGCATGCACAGAGCTACCAGAAGACAAGAACAACTCAGAAAGCAGAGTCGATTCAGGAGTAAAGCCACGCCTTGGTGATTGGCTCCTCCCATAGGAAACAAAAGAGGAGTGAACAGGGAGTGGGCTTTTGCAGGAAACAATTCATTCATTCCGTGACTCTGAGAGACTCTATGCCAAGTTTTGCCTTGTACTGTGGTTAGAAACAAGTTACGTGGCAGCTTGCCAAACAAGATAAACTGTGTTGAGAAATATTCCTTTGACAAACTGTTTGGACAAACCTTGCTGACTATGAATGAACGTAATTCACAGTCATGTAAATAAAAGAGCTTTTGCCGGGACCAGTTCCTGCCTGCTGCTTGTTAAGGGACCCTAGGTCAGAACACAAGGTTAACTCTTGGTAACTTGTAAAGACACTCAGACAATTTTCTTTATGTGATATAGAAAAAATTTTCCTATTGCCTTCCTTTAGGATTCCTATATCCTTGAACTTCCCAAGTGAGGTTCCCATCCAAGTTTTAACCAGGGCCTGGCTTAACTTTCTAGATCCACCAAGATCATGCAGCTCTACTGCCTGCTGGTTATATAGAAAATACATTATAGAGAACCTAGAGATTGCATTTTGCTGCCTATGTCCCACAATTGTACAACTATTTATTAGATTGATTGATTAATTCAATTTCTGTAACCACCCATCTAAATCCAATTCATTCCAGGTAGCAATCAATATCACAATTAAAACATCAAAACAGAAAAAGAGTTACACGTTATACATATACGCAACTGATAATTAACCTAATAATTACATAAAAATTAAAGTGCAACCATGTAGTGGGGCCCTTAATACTTTCAAGATCCTGAGATCGGGCACCTAACCAGGTCATGAAACCTTATGAAAGGCTGTCAGTCTCCTGAACTCCAAAGGAAGAATCTGCCAAAGGGTAGGGACTACTTCTGAGAAGGTACATCTCCTGATTCCTGTCATGGACATTCCTTGGTTGATGGGATCTGAAGCATCCTCACTCTACTAGACAGAAACTATTGGGAGAAGATCATCACTTAGGTAAGCCATGTTGTGAGTCCTGGCCTCTCCCCTTTATTCAAGAAAGTAAAGACTCTTGAAACTTGGCATTTCAAAAGGAACCTTTTATTGAACAGGGGTGATAGCAGGGCGAAAAAAAAGCAGGCTCTGAGCCGTACAGTTAGAATAAAGGAATTAAAAACCCTTCCCAACAGTCCAATGTGGATTCAGCCAATCTGCAGGTGCAAAGATGTTATTGTACCGGCCGCTCTGAGAAAATGACTTTCTCAGGGTCATCCTCTGCCGGCTTTCCCGTATGCAACCCACATGGCCCTCCCTCCCCTTACATTCCCCAAAAGGTGCGAAAAATGCCAGGGTGCTTAGGCACCAGGCTAAAGGTTATAAATCAATAAATTGCAGGATACATGATACATAGGGAAGAAAGTAATAATTTAAAAAAGTAATTAAAAATCCCCCCTTCCCCTGATGAATGGCAGATACACAGATCTGACATACTGCCCTCCTTAGAAAAAAGGTATTGATTTTTTTAAATTCTTATTTATATGCCGCCCTTCTCTGGAGACTCAGAGCGGCTTACAATGCATTAAGCAATAGCCTTCATACTTTTGTATATTTTATACAAAGTCAGCTTATTGCCCCCACAAACCGGGTCCTCATTTTACCCACCTTAGAAAGGATGGAAGGCTGAGTCGACCTTGAGCCTGGTGAGATTCGAACTTACAGTAATTGCAGGCAGCTGGGTGTTAAATGCTGCCTTTTGGAGGCATGACCTGATTTCAGGTCATGTCGATCTCGGCTTCCTCCACCATTAGGTACCATTAATGCAAGCAGTTAGGGGCTCCCCGGGCTAAGCAAGCAATGTACAGGTCATCATCCAGGCCATCCTTAAACAGATGTAGGGATTTAAAGCTGACAACCAGCACCTTGAATTGCACTCAGAAACAAATTGGCAACCAGTGCAATTATCATAGTAGTGATGTTACATATGCCATATAATTAATTAACTATCCATACAGCTGCATTTTCCACCAGGTGAAGTTTCCAAATGCTCATGGACAGCATGTTGCAGTAATCCAAATTACAGGTAACAAGGGCACCAGTAACTGTAAGCAAAGTCCGCTAGTCCAGGAATGGGTGGAATTAGTCTATAACCTGAAGATGTGCAAAGGCTCTCTAGCCACAGCTGCTACCAGTTCTCCAGTAGGAGCCACAAGTTCAAGAGAAGTCCCAAATTGTGCACTGGGCCAATCTGGGGCAGGTCTACCCTATTCAGTACCAGAGATGAAAGAACATTGCTCCCAGGCAGTCTAAATATCCAAAATCATTCTGTCTTGTTTGAATTGAGTCAGAGCCCATTGTCCTCCATCTAGGCCTAACAGTTTCCAAATACTAGGATAGGACATATATGGCATCACTCAAGAGTCCTGGAAATATATAGTTGAATATCATCTGCATATTGATAGTACCTCAACTCAAACCACCAGATCACCTCACCAGAGGTTTCATGTAGATATTAAATAGAAGAGAAGAGAGAACTGAGCATCCCACGTAAGAGGACCCATGGGTTGGATCTCTCTCCTCTTACCAACACCAACTGAAATCAACCCTGGAAAAAAGAGGAAACCCGGCAGCATCATGCTTCCTATCCCCAACTCCCTGAGCAGAGTGAAAAGAATACCATGATTGATGGTATGAAATGCTACTGAAAGGTCAAGAAGAGCAGATCATCCAAGAACATGATCCATGGTGTTTCTGTCTCTGAATCCTGACTTAAAGGAATCTGGATAATCTGCTTCTAGCTAAAACACATAATAATTCTGACCCTGAACCAATCTGAGAATCCTAGCTAGAGACAGAATAACTGGTCAAATGTTACAAATGAAATAGCTTGGGGGGGAGCAATGTTCAAAACAGCAATCATTCTGCATTGGTTTTTGTTAGTTTTTATTTTACATATTTATACTTATGTATATGTGTATATACATACATATATGTGTATAGGCATACACACACACACACACAAACATACATATATGGAGAGAGAGAGAGAGAGAGAGAGAGAGAGAGAGAGAGAGAGAGAGAGAGAGAGAATAGAATAATTTTTAGTGATGTGTTGAACAAAGCTTAATAATATCTAATAAAATAATTCGTTGTTAAAAATTAGCTTTGAATGGACATTATATTTTGTTCCAATTAAAAATAATCAAGATAACAGCATTATATTAAAATGTTTTCTTATGACTTTTTCAGTTATCTACTATGTATCTTCAACCATGAAAATTGTATTCTAGCTCTAAAAAGTCCTGTCATTTTCCTTTGGGGGGAAAAGGTAGGGGCATATTTTATTATCACAAATTAGAAACAAAAGGTATAAAGTCAGTTTAGTGTTCTAGTTGGCTAAAAAAAATGGACAAAAACCATTTGAGGTATTCAATTAAATTGATTTCTATCACTTTGGGAAAAGATCCTTTTGTATTCTAAGTATAATTTCAAGAGAAGGGTAAACCCTCATATCAGAATCTCTTCTATATTCAAAGCATTATGTTATCTCATGCCACCATAATGGAACTGATGTACAAATTCATAAAAACTGACATGATGGAACCCCTATGACTCCAAACTCCAAATATAGACACCAATATAGACCAATTAAATAAAAATAGGTTTGGTTTTTTATTCCAACCATGAAACTATAAGAAATTCCAACCATGAAAATTCACTTTTCAATCATGAAAAGTAAGAAATTATTTAATTTTTTTAAATTTAGTAAATCTCTGCACTATCCAGAGCAATAGAAAGAACATCCATGAACTTCTAAGAGCACGAAAATAAAAGAGAACATAGGAAGAAAGGAGGAAGGAATTTCATATCTTCTTAACACTTTTCTCCATGTTCATTTTGTAAACAGTAATAAATGTTAATTATAATAATTTAGATGTTTAAAGGCTTTTAATTTTTAACTTTTTAACATGCTATAAAGTATAATACTTCCATATTGTTATACGTATATGTATAATTTAGGATTATAAAGCAGAAATAATACAAAAGTGTAAATAGAGAAATCTTTCAGAAATTCCAGAGAAAAAAGTGATTTCAGTATATGCACTCCAGATTAAAAAGCTTGCAATAAATGTTTTACAATTTTTTTTTCAAATTATTTGGAAATACAGTAAATATTTGAACCTTTTTTTTTTGTAAATGATCCTTTTTAGAGCCCATTGTTGGAAGAGATGACAGAAACTTCTATTTGAAATTGATGTCAATATAAATCAAAATCCTGATTTTATAGAAGTAATAAAAAGAAGATAACTATTCAAGCCGCATTCAATCTTTTCAAATAAAATTAGGCAAAGTCACAGAGGAAAAAAACCTGGATATATCCAAATGAACAAATATTTTCACACGACCTTTTGTGAACTGAACACAATCCAACCAGTCTGGCATGTTATACTGTTTTTCAAATGGAACACAAGGAAAGGTCTAGTCCAGAGAGGAAGAGATGAGTGTGCGAGAGCTAAGTGTGACAAGATCAGGCCTAAACTTGTTAATGACTTTTTATAGGAATGTCATAATAATGTTCTCCTGTGTCAGCCCTGGAGCCATCTTTGGAGTGTGTCTTCAGGGCTACTACCACAGCAAGCTATGGAACGGGAGGGGGAAGGAGGAGATAGTGTGGGGTTTGTAATCATAACAACATTCATTCCCTTGAGAGTCAAGGATCTCTCACCAGCACCCGGAAAGGTGGGGCTCGATGTTAACTGGGACAGTGACCTGATTGGACCATGTGATGCAGCTGTGAATGGAGGGGAAGGAACTTTGGTTTTACTTTGGGTGGGGAAAACACGGGGCTTTCAGATTTGGGTTTTCTCCAGATGTGTCAATATGACATCTCTAATAAATTTATACTTTGAGGAAGATAGCTGCCTCAGAGTTAATTCTGTTGGGGGTGTTACTAGGAACCCTGATATCCTGCAGTTATTTGCACCCTGGAGTAGGAAAAACACTTTTTAACTTCAAGAGTTTTTTTCTTAAACTTTTCCTTCTACAAAACTATAGGCTTAAATCTTTGACCAAAACGGAAAACAAAGTATTTTCTCACTAGGCTTTACTTGAAAACATAAAGAATATATTACGTCCTCCAGTGAATGGAAGTCCTTTTTTAAGATGATGTCTAAATTGCTACCTAACTAACAAAATAAATTCTTAAGACAGAAATAAGTTCATCACCATGTCACCTTTGTTTATCCACATTCTTTTCTAAGAAGCAGTAAAGAAAAACCATTAAAAAGAAACTACACCAATAGATATCCTCAACTGTACACTCTCACTTGATAGAAGACCCCCTTTCTTGCTACAAAATGTTTGAAGCATATCTAATCTATGACAACACATAATTTTCATCCCTGATATTCTTATAAGTATGACTTAAGAGACATTTCAGTGTAGATAGCAAATATTATATTTCAGTCATCTTACTTGCTGTAAATAATTAATGGGATTAATTAATAGAACTCCATGTCCAATTATGTGGCTTCCAAAACATCACCTATTAAGTTTTCTAGGCTGTCAGACATTCTGAAATACTCATTATTATTTTTTTCTGATACTTACCATAGCTGAGGAATTAGATTGCTCATTAAATAACACTGTTACATTCATGAAAGCATGAAATGCACTGATGATGTTACTTAGTTTGGATAATGAAACATCTGCAAGAAAACAACCAAGTTCAGAGAGTACCAAGGATCCCTCACAGATATATCTGCACACTTTCTGCAGATACCATTCTTTTTAGAAATGTAAGACTTAACTGCAACTGAAGCTGGAGTTCTTATTCGTTTTATTTATTTATTTCTGTACTTTCATTCACAACTAAGGTTGATAGTTAATAAAGACATTTAATATTTTCTATAATAATATAATAAAAGTACCATATGACCAACAACACTAGAAGTTATAGTAATCGATCTTTTGTTGTTTCTACTTCCACAGTGTTTCAAGTATAGAAAACCAACATGACACAATTTGTGGATGAAGTAGCTTAAAATGAAATGCAGATACAGCTTTGATATAAGCAACTGTTAAATCCCCAGCAATATTTTAATTATGATCCTATGATATCAGACAAAGGGGTTTTTTTAGTAACCAAATTCACTCGTTCTATTGTAAAACTGACATCACATATTTAGATTAGTTCCAAAGTTATGCTTTTTCCGCTAAAGATGTCCAATATCAACATCACCTTTTCTGCCCATTTAAATTTCTATTTCCATTTTCTCCAATTTACTGAAGCAGAGTTCAAATGAAAAGAAGTTTTCAAGTCAGTAATGTAAATGTTAATCCACACATCACAAATTCATAAAAAAAGAAAATTCTGTTCATCTAAGAAAAGCTACTTAAGTGAACTATTTTTATATTATTCAATTGAACTTCTAATTATTTTCATTCTTTAGGTTATGAATCCTTCAAAGAATATGCTCTTCTTAAGTATGAATATATTTCTGAAAATAGCATAGCATTCTTCAACAAGAGCAATATTAAAGAATTATAGGTAGCTAATAGCTCCTTTTCTGACATTCTTCTAAAAAGACAGGGATCATTTTAGTACAGAAGCCTGTTTTCTAAACTTTTTTATACATATGTATAAGTATGTATGAATAAATGTATTACTTTTCAAAGTAAAGGAATAATATCAATATCAAGCATGTCTGATGAGAGGGCATCCCAGATAAGATGGTTAATACTTTCTAAAATTGAAGGTAGTCTTTCTCATTAAACATTTTTTTTAAAAAAGTTGTTGTAGCTCATGCACGTACTGTAAATCCTTGGTCATTAACAAAGTTCAGGGATCCACCAAATGTGGATTTAGATTTCACAAGATAGTAATTCAGAGGAAATTAACTTACAATAATTATTGTCTTTTACTAGAATCATTGCCCAAATATTATGATAGGACTGAATAATTACAGTTCTTATTCCAGGAAGTGGAATTTCCAGAACACATGGCTAATAAAAACATTTTGATCAAATTGTAACTATTCAGGGAAAACACTTTAACACATCTCAGAAGTAATAATTGCATTAATCCATTGGTAGTAAGCACAGCTGTGCTAGAAAAACTGCTACAAAAATATTTAGCCATGGAGGGAGGAAGAGAGAAATGGATGATTCTAAAAAGAATGCCTACCATAAGAATTGTAGGTTAAAGGCCATAAACTCTGCAGTGTCATAGTCTAAAAACAATAAGGCAGAAAGGGCCCATTCTATACATTGCATTGAACAAAAATGCAGTCATGTGGTGAAATGCAAATAAACGACTATGAAAGAATGTCTGATATAAACCATACATAAACAAAACACTTGTATTTTCTTCTTCTAACAATCTGAATGTGATGGTGAAAGATCACAGCATACTTTGGGAAGAACAGAAATACAAACCTACAGAAAACATTAAATCACTAATATGAAATTAAGCAAAAGTAAAACAAATATGTTTAGAAGTAGCATACAACTTGAATTAAAACAAGACTAAATGGAATAAAGCTTCTAACTTATCAAAAAGGCTTTGTTAAACACTGGTTGCATATAGGTACTAATTATTGAGTACTAATGTTGCAGCGCTACAATTAATAAATTGTAGATAATGACACATTAGAGAAATGAGAGTCTCCCAAAAGTTCATCCCATGCTAATTTCACAAGATTCGTGCTGAGCAGTGTAAGACACATCGCAACCCGGTTGTTTCATGTGAAACTATTTGTGTGCCCATATGTCAAAATTTCAACTTATAGGGCTAGTCTATTTGCATGCTGGGAGGAATACATACATGCAGTGATACAAAACTAATGAGGACTCAATGCAAAAAGATAGGAAATACTTTTAAAATTATACAATGCATACCTAATGTATAACAGATACCTTATTCCTTAGGTATCTACAACAGATACCTAAGGTATAACAAGTGCCTATCTTTTCTAATTACTTTAAAATAAAATTAAAATAATGAACCAACTGCACATCAGCCTCTCAAATTTCTCATTCATTTCTACCTTCCTACTTTCAAAATGAATATGGCATTTGGCTAGCTATGAAACTTCCAAATATATTCTGCACCGAGATTCAAGGACTGGGTGCCCTGTCTGGGGGGTAGCACCTCAGATAACACTTGACTCTAGTATCAATAATGCATCACAGATTATTAGATCAAGTCCACTTAAAACTAGCTGTAGTGTTTAAGTCCAATTTAAACCAATGAAACAGTAAGTAGTAAATAATGTAAATCTTGCTTCCAATGAGACTGGCAGAAGAGTCTAAACATGTCAATTGAGAAGGCCTATGATAAACATATTGGATATACTATCAGTTGTACAATCTTTTAATTAAGCCACCAACATAGTAATCATTATTACTGCTGCAGGAATCAATAAGATTTAGAGAATTTTCTTATCTCGATCCTACAGAGCTTGTGCCATGAGGACAATGGTGTCTTATACTGTTTTCACCTTTACATTTTCTTACCACAAATCTCTGTGACTTGATTCAGTAGGTTGAACAACACTGTCAAGTAATTTATTAAGACTATATTACTATTATTCTTCTCTTCCTTACTGGTATCTATCTCTTCCCACTTATTACTATAACCATGTTGCTTGTATCTTTCAATTTATATTGTTTTTATTTGTTTCCTAGTACGATTTGATAACTTATTAGTAAGCTTGACTATCACTAAGTGTTGTATCTTTTTATTCTTGATGAGTATATTTTATTCTCCTTATGTACACTGAGAGCATAGACACCAAAGACAAATTCCTTGTGTGTCCAATCACACTTGGCCAATAAAGAATTCTATTCTATTCTACTCTACTCTACTCTACTCTATTCTATTCTATTCTATTCTATTCTATTCTATTCTATTCTATTCTATTCTA